>ML778233.1:30347-78985 GCA_009831015.1 Picea engelmannii | reverse complement strand
GAATCAATGATGTGGCTCATAGCTGCGGTATAGCACGAATATCTCTGAGGTCTCTTGCTCTCTCGGAAGGTACCATGAGGAGCTGCATGTCCTTCTGCCTCCTGCAGAGTCTGACGAGCCCATGTAGGTCTCTTCTGACCTACTACAATATCTCTCAGAACATCAACTGGAGGTACAGGATGAATGGGATCAATAGGCTCAACTGTCTCCCTTTGAACTGTTGGAGGGTGAGGGGGAGAATGAACCATCTCTTCTTCTTTCTCACTATCAATATCCATGTGAGATCCTTTAGATCTCATGAAGGCTACCTCCTCCTCAAAGGTAACATCTCTGCTCACCTCAATTTGTCTCTGACTAGGGATGTAGATCCGGTATGCCTTCGAAGAATCACTGTACCCCACAAATGTACCCTTTCTTCCTGAAGGGTCTAGCTTGGTCCTTTTCTCTTTGGGTATATGAATGTATACTGAACACCCAAATATCCTGAAGTGTCCAACCTCAGGCTTCACTTCGATGAAGGCCTCCTTGGGAGTCATGTTCCTTACAGTCTTATGAGGACTTCTGTTCTGAACATACATTGCAGTCATGGATGCTTCTGCCCACAAAAACATAGGTAAATGTTGATCATGAATCATTGCCTTGACTGCCTCGATAATAGATATGTTCTTCCTCTCTGCAACCCCATTTTGTTGAGGGTTGTAAGGAACAATGTACTCCCTCTTGATCCCTGCCTAAATGGAAAAATCATTGAGATCCTGGGAGATATATTCTCCTCCATTATCTGATCTCAACACTTTAATCTTCTTTCTGGTCAGGTTTTCGACCTGTGCTTTGTACTCCTGAAATCTAACAAGAACTCCATCCTTGGTCTTCAATAAGTAAATCCAAGTCTTCCGAGAGTGGTCATCAATGAAGATCACATAGTATAGGTATCCACTTAAGGAAGCAACTGTCATGGGTCCACATAAATCTGTATGAACCAAGTCTAAGATCCCCTTGGATCAACTGTCGCTGCTCGGAAAGGACCTCTTGGCATTCTTTCCAAGAGCACAACCTTTGCAAATGCCATCATGTTCAACATGGATCTTTGGAAGGCCTGTCACCATCTTCCCTAGAGCGGGAAGAGCTATATAATGTAAATGAGCAAGTCTCCTATGCCATAGTTCACTCAAACTAATAGAATCATGTATTAGGGCCTGAACTGGTCGAACAATCAATCTGTACAATCTGTCCTCTCGAACACCAATCACCCGGGCAAAATCCATACTAGAGTTCTTGTTCCATGCAAGAACTTTTCCATCAGAGAAAGCAACCTTGTAGCCTTTGTTCTCTAAGTATGAAATAGAGACGAGGTTCCTTCTCATCCCAGGTACAAATAATACATCGCTCAAATGGAGTGGGGTGCCAGAATCCAATTGTAAGGAGGTGGATCCAACTCCCTTCACACTATATCTCACATCATCACCAAGTACAACATGCAATCGAGATTCTTTCTCTACTAGATCTGTAAGGTGCTCTCTGTATCCAGTCATATGTCTGGAAGCACCACTGTCAATCAACCAAACATCATTACTAGTAGGAACCATACTTGAGAGGGATGAAATGAAGAACTCTTCATCGTTCATGCTTGCATTCCTTGACTTCCTCTGAGGTGGTTCTAAATCAACATTAGCAGTGGAAGCATGTTGTTTTCCTTTCTTCCATGTAGGACAATTTTCGCATAGTGGCCATACTTGTCACATCTGAAGCACTGAACCTTTGACATGTCCTTCTTTTTGTGCTCAAAAGTTGGTGTTGACTTCCTTCCTTTGCTTTTCCTTGCACGAGTGGCAAGGGCTTGATTTTCATCATGATGGGAACATTGCATGCCTCTAGCTGCAAGTCTGATTTCCTCTTGAGTACAGTCTTCCCATAAACGATCAAACTTGGGCAATTTGGATCGCCCACTAATACTTTGAATGAATGGCTCCCAATGGCTTGGAAGACCATTAAGGGTAATCATGACAAATTCTCTATAAGAGATGATTTCACCAATAGCACCCAACTGACCTTTGGTCTCTGAAATCTTCATGAAGAAGGTGGCAACTGTATCAGACTTCGTCATCTTGAGATTTTGAAGCTGGTGTCTCAAGACAAGTGCTTTGTTGGTGTTGTTACTCTCAAACAACTTCTTCAAGGCGTCGTACATCTGCTTAGCTGTCTTCAAGTTGGAGATGTGAGGGATTAAATGGTCTCTCACAGAATAGATGATGATTTTTCTGGCTTTTGCATCATTCTTCCTCYATTGTGATTWYTYTGCATCATCRGCTGATTTTGGTACAACTTCTTCAATGCACTTCATTAGTTCACTCTCTTCTAGAGTGATGAGCAATCTAGATTTCCAAGAACTGAAGTTGGTTGTTCCATCGGCTTTTGCATCATTCTTCCTCCATTGTGATTTTTCTGCATCATCGGCTGATTYTGGTACAACTTCTTCAACGCACTTCATTAGTTCACTCTCTTCTAGAGTGATGAGCAATCTAGATTTCCAAGAACTGAAGTTGGTTGTTCCATCAAGCCTATCTTCCACCAAAATACGGTTCACCATGGTTGTTGGAAGAGTGCAAAAGTTTTAGCCTGAGTTGTAGTTGCAACAAAACAATGAATTGCAGGAAAGGTACGACGAGTTGCTGTAGAAGGTCAATGCATGTGCAATAGTCTTCTTTCAAGAACACTGCTCTAATACCATGTTGGATTTTAATGTTGTTCAATTACATTCAGTTACTTTATAAATTTACTTGAACTGAAGCATAAACCATGAACAATAGCAGTAGTAATAACCGAGATCACAAGAAGAATAACCATGCACAGAGACACGAGTACAATAGAAAATGCTTGTATTAAATTGATGTTATTACAATGACGAGAGTTTCATATATATAGAACATATGGTGACCATCCATGAAAGGATGTGTCACTTGGATAATAAGTAACTATTTATTTACTAAGTATATTTATATGTTGTATTATAAATATTATGTTATATATATATATATATATATATATATATATATATATATATATATATATATCTGNATGTTGTATTATATATATATATATATATATATATATATATATATATATATATATCTGGAAGAATGTATTCCCGATGTTGTCCAAACATCAACACTTGCAACCAACAAGCAGATGGATATTGGTGAATGTACATTTCACCCATCCTTAGGAATGGGAGTACTTGAGTTCCTTTGCCCTTAGATGAATTTTTCTTCAAACTTGCTTCTCAAGTTATGCCTACGTATGCAGAGAATGTACTGTTCTAATTGTTCACTTCTTCAAGTCAAATGTAAAAAACAAATTGCTTTGATACCAAATTGGTATGTTTGATATTCAGTTCAAACATTTACATTGCTTTGAATGCAGTTTTATGAGAATGCTTCCAATCAAGGCCAAGATAAATTCAAGTCCACGTAAGATGCTGTGCCCTTGAGTTTGATATTTATGCTGCATTCAACTTGCATGAAAAATAAATACTGATCAAGTGAAACACTTTGAAAGTCCTGTAAAATTCTTCAACAAGAGGTGTTGCAACATAGTAGAATGCAGATCTGATGGTAAAACATAAGTCCTTGAAGCATTTGTAATTTCTGAATTGTCAAGGATTATTCAATTAGATTCTCCAAGGCTCCAAGGCTTTCTTCTACATCTTGCCTTCTGACAATTTAATAATGAATACACTCTTTTATGTTTTGTGATCCAAGAATTTGATTAAGAGTCCGATTAACCAACTAGCTTTGTGCACTAAACCTGATGGACCCTGGTAACTCATGGAAAACTAATAATGCAATTAAAAGAAAAAGACAAATGTGCACTAAACCTAATGGGCCCTGGTAACTCATGAAAAACTAATCGTGTAATTGAAAGAAAAAAACAAGTGACTAGCTTTTTGCACTAAACCTAATGGACACTGGTTATGTCCCCAAATATATGGTGCTATCGATACAAGGTTGTTGACTCATGAATGTATTGTGCCTTTCTATTATGCATGTATTATACCAGGTGGTAACTAAAGTTGCAGGGAAAATTCACACATGTTTTTAGCAAGATCACTTTCATTAACTACAGCTGAGCATGTCAATCATCAAGGCATAGGGTGGTTGATCCCTGTTGTAAGATGGAAGTCCTAACCATTTCTTGTGGAATTAGGTTGCAATGAACTGACGTTTATCCATTATTATCTTATGGAAAGAGTGAAATAATTTTTCAAGGAGTAATGTGTAAGAGGATGATACCTTTCTGGTCAGATACATTGTCATCCATGTAGGTAGGGTAGGTTAGGACTTTGGTGTCTTCCCATGGATGAGTTCAAGTATCATTATGAAATAGCCTTTGATGTCGCAAAATCTTAATCCAAGTGAGGAAAAACAACACTTTCCCAGAGTCAGAGATAGTAGATACACTTTCCTAGAATCAATGAAGGTCAAGTCTCATAATGTTCCAAAGGACTTTTTGTTATTCAACCTTTGGGCAAATGGGAAACGTTTTATATAACAGGTAATAAAGAAAAATATTCTTAATTATATCTTTTCAGGCTTATATTGACTGTGTTGCCGTGATGGATTTTTTTGTTGCTCCAATGCAGTTTGTGTGTACTTATCATTTTCTGTACTATCTTATAGCGAGGATTTTCTACTCTGCTTCATTTGCATTATTTAGATGATATTTCTCTTCATTATTTTTGTAGTAGTTAAATTAGCTGTATGAATTTTTTTCTCGTTTATGTGTTGATTGACAGATAATCCTAAACAAGGTTTTGATGCTTGGAACAAAATCCGAAACAGTTATTGGTAGACCGATATTGCCTAATGCAGCTGTCCATGCAGTGGTTGAAGAGCAAGTAAGGATTGGAAATGACTGGTCAATGCTTGTTGTAGTGCAAATGTTCAAGTTTAAAGGAGATTTGATTTGTTTAATTCTCTTGGTCAATGCCTTAAATGTGAATGTTCAAGTTCAAAGGTGATTTGATTGGTTATATTATCCGACATTTTAAATTGGTTTCATTGGATATGCTCTCAGGCATTAGGTGCTGAAACGATTATTTTTAAAAAGAAGCGCAGAAAGAATTATCGTCGGACTAACTATCATCGCCAGGTATTGCATCAATTGAATGAATTATTTGGTTATACACATTTCGAATGGTTTATGACTAGTTTTAACGCGTTTTCAAGTTTTTAAAAGTATTGTAGTGGAGGATCATATTAGAGTTTAGACAAATTTAATTATCATTTTTAGACATTTATTTACCATTGTCACATGCAGCCTTTCTGTTCACGTGTTCAGATCTTTTTCATTTGGAAACTTAACAGAGTGAATTGCATATGATGCAGGAGCTTACCAGACTAAAAATCATCGGTGTAGAAGGATTGAAGGAGCCTTTGGTAGCAAAAGCTGTCACTGCTTAGGTTTATTTCTAGCAGTATGAATTGATGAAGCATGTGCAGTTTGTAGTAATTTGTAGAATTGAAATGCTTGGGCACATTCCCCAGAATCAAAATCGTGACCAATTTTGTTAAAGGTTATAGGGAAGCTTGAGTATTTGTTATATGTCAGCACAGCTATACATCTATTTTGTTGGCAGTAGAATCATTATTCTAATTCAGTGATAGCTATTCTCGTCATGGACAAGCAGAATTAGTTGTTAAAAGAGTGTCTAATTTTTCTTTTTAATAAAATTTGAAGAAATCAATCATGAAAATCTGACTGTTGCAGAGTACTACTTTATGACTACACTGCCTGATAAAACATGTGACATCTTCTGTGTTAATTTGCTCTGAAAATGCAGAAGGGGTAGCTACTTTGGTCATTTCAGCATATATTCCAATGGCAGACATTTCTCCATGCACCCAGCAAAGAAAAATAAAACACAAACAATGAATCTGTAGATGTTGAAGCAAAAATATACTCGTCTTTCTGAAGCTTTTATCTATGCATCATATGGGTTTTCAAATGCAAGGAATAGAATGGAGCATTGCAATGCACTTGATTCTGTAGAATCTGTTGAATTTATTTATGGGAGTTCCCTGGATTCATTTTTGACCTTCACGTTCTGTAGTATTTGTTATACCATTATGAGGCATTTCAAGATTTCAAATTTTACTTACTTCTGTGCCACTTTTTCATTCAGTTACAAGTAATTTAATCCAGTTTTTCTTGTATGATCTTTATGAGCTTTAGTCTGGTATGATCTTTACGAGGTCTTGTACAATTGATCAGGTTTTCTAATGTTTTCAAGGCTTGGGATCCATTCTTCAACAATGGTGGAATTGATTGACCTCATCAATCATGTGGATTGGTCTATAGCTATTTGCTTTTTCCATCTATATTGTTTTCGGCTTGTAGTGTGAATCCCGTATTTTTGTAGTGTCTGAGATTCTCTTTTAATGTAATTTGAGAGGTGTATTCTCTAACAAAACTGCTTTATAGTCGAATTTTACCATATTGTTTTTTGCGTTACCTAATAAAACACAAACTCTCAGAATTTTACTTGCAACAAAAAGTTATAAAGAAAGATAATTTTCGATGCCTACTCAACATAGCATGTATATTACAATATAATTCACATCATTAATACATCCTTAAAGTCTTATTTCACATATAAGGATTTTCATTTCATTTAGGAGTAAATTACTTTGGAATCAGTGTTTAATGGATCACTTTCTAGTTTAATGACATTCAGATTTTTCTAAATTATTTATCATAGCTCAGACCAAATTTGAGTCATAAAAAAATGTGAGTAGATTTTGTTTTATTTGTGTAGGGTAAGGACCGTTTTTTTTCAATAAAAAACAAAACTATATTCTTTATATGCTTTGTAGCATGTCATGTCATGTCCTTTCACAGGACTCCAGTATCATATCTACAACGTGGTCAATACCATCAAGTAGCAAAGTCCTCAGTTGAGTTTTTTTATCATCAAGTAGCAAAGACCTCAGTTGAGTTCTTTTTTCCCCTTTTTTTTCATTTTCACTTCTATCCATCCCTTGGGATGATCCCCATGATAACCACTTGTAGGGCAGATGTATAAATTTATGAATTTTCAATAAAAAACTGCTCTTTATTCTTTATTCGACTTGCAAGTTTCAAATTCAGGTGATTGTTTTATTCTATTTATTTTATTTACCTAAAGTAAGGACTGCTTTTTTAATGATGAGTTTGTTTTGTTTTGTTTGTATGTTTTTTTTATAAATTCCACTGAAAAAAATATAATTTTGTTTAATAAAAACCAAGAGTTTGTTTTGTTTTGTTTGTATGTTTTTTTATAAATTCCACGGAAAAAAATATAATTTTATTTAATAAAAACCAAAACTACATTCTTTATATGCTTTGTAACATGTCTTATGTGCTTCATCAAGACCCCAATATCATATCTAGAATGTGTCAATATGAACTAGCAAAGTTCTCAACCTAGTCTTTTTTTATTGATTTCTATCCATCTTCCTGCAGAAGTTCCACAATAACCAGTTGTAGGTCAGATTTTGGAATTTCTAAATTTTCAATCAAAGATTGCTCTTTATCAGTCTTAGAAGTTTCAGATTCACATGATCACTTGATTATATTTATTTTATTTTCTTTTGACAACAAATACCTGTTTTGTTTCGTTTCGTTTAAAAAAAAATCCCATGGAGAAATACTCTTAATTTTGTTTAATATAAAACAAAATTGCATTCTTCATATGTTTTATAGCATGCTTTGTGTGTTTTGTTAGGACCCTAATATCATATCTAGAATGTGGTAAGTAACATACAGTAGGAAAGTCCTCTAAGTCATTTTTTTTGTTCCATTTTTCTTATGGACCTCTATCTATCGCCCGATAACCACTTATAGGTTAGGTTTATGAATTTTTAGTCAAACACTGCTCCTTATCAGACTTGGAGGTTTCAGAGTCACGTGAGCTCTTTATTCCTCCTATTAGATAGTTTTTTGCAACCATCTCCTTAGAGGAAGTTCTCTTTCATTCATTATTTCTTCAGAACCTTTGAATTGCTGATTTATATCTTCATTCTTTACATCTGTTTTTTCTTCGGTATCTTTCTCTACCTCTAAAAAGGTCAAATCTGCTTAACTCATAATCTTTATCATTTGAAAGGGGTTGTTCATAACACTGCTAGTGTCCGGAGTGAAAATAATGACCCTTTTCCTATTAGGAAGGCCTCTTTATTGGGGACAAGATTCTTGTAGATGACTCGTGTGATGTCAAATACGACATCGAAAAGCTATATTTTCATAATCCATGGATTGAATCCATTTAAATTTGCCATGATTTAGCACCATTATGTTTAGAATACCTTTACGAAGATTAATCTCCACATAGATTCGAGCATATGTAAAAAGACCTTGTCAGGTCCACTTGGAATTATACTTTAAAAACATGCCCAAAACATTTCCAATATTTTAAAATACTAAAGGATGCTATAAAGGAAGATGTAAATTTGAGAGTCTGATCCAAATTGACATTTTGGATACAACCATAGTAGAAGGGTCAAAATTTGGAAACATGTACTAGGTCTATTATATTAGCAGAAAAGATAAATAATGCAAAGAATAACACCGAGATAGTAACAAAATACGGAAATGCTACAGAGAATCAAGATAACAACGAAACAACAAATTATATTGAACCACAACACCATAATTATACCTTTATTGATAGGAAACAATGTTCACTTACCTCTTCGAGGGGGCAACCTCCAACAAAGCAAAGCTCTATTACAATAATTCTTCAAGAAAACTTCTCATACCCTCTACTCCTATTTATACTAAATCTATCTATCCAAAAGAACAATCTAGAGGAAGCCTTCTAGAAGCAAAAGCTTCTATTAGGTCTTCTTACATTTGACTTATTCCTCTTTATTGCTAGGCCTTATTAATATTGACCTTTATCACATGGAAATATATTATTCTACCCACTTGAGGGGTTAGGTGTTAAGTTTTGAGATATTATTAGGTTTATTTTCAATTTACTAGATAACCATAGCATAGATAGGATCACTGAGAGAAACACAATCACAAGAGTACACAAACATTTATTCTGGGAAACCCTCAAGGGGAAGAAAACCCAACAAAACTTCTTTAATATAGATTCAATAACCAAGTACAATACCACAATAACTCTCTCTTTACGAGAGACAAACTACCATGATGCCAGACTAGAAAATAATCAAAGAACCATAGTCAATCCAATGCCAGGACAGTAAACATGACGGAGCTTAGAAGCACTAGGTAAAGCTAACTGATAAGCCACCTGTCCCACGTGCTTGAGAACTGTATAAGGACCATAAAATTTGGGCGCCAGTTTCTGACAATGTTCGGCCTTGAGTGAAGTTTGCTTTTAAGGCTATAGTCGAATAAATACTTGGTCTCCTTCAACAAATTGACGTTCTGAGCGACCTTGATCTGCTTGTTGCTTCATGCGATTATGAGCCATGGCCAAATTCTCTTTGAGGGTACGATGAATAACCTCTTGAACTGTAAGCGTTTGGTCATCTGCTTGGACCTTCGAGACACCTGGCATGTAGGAGATAACAAAAGGTGGCTTTTGTCCATATACCGCTTCAAAAGGAGTCATGCGAGTAGCCGTATGGTAAGAAGTGTCATACCACCATTCAACGAATGGTAACCATTGAGCCCATTGATTTTGCCTTTTAGAGGAAAAACACCTCAAATATGTCTCCAAACACTTGTTGACAACTTCAGTTTGACCACCAGTCTGTGGATGATAGGTGATGCTTAGATGCAATTGGGTGCCTTGTAGCCTGAACAATTCTTGTCAAAAATTGCTGGTGAAAGTGGGATCTCGATAAAAAAACAATAGAATGAGGCATGCCATGAAGCTTGAAGACATTATTCATGAAAAATTTAGCCACAATGGATGCGATAAATGGGTGTTGAAGAGCACATAAATGAGCATACTTGAAAAGACGATCAACGACCACCATGATGACATACTTATTACCTAATTTAGGTAATCCTACAATAAAATTCATAGAGATGTCCCTCCAAATAGCAGGTGGAATCAGAAGCGGTTGTAGTTGCCATCAACTTTGATTGTTTAGCCCCTGTTGCATTGACAAACAACACATTCTGCCACAAAAGTGCGAGCGTCCTTTTTCATACCATCCCAAAAAAAAGAACGTTTGACCTGGTCATAGGTTTTGGTAAACCTTGAGTGCCCAGCTGTGGGTGTAGCATGAAGCTCAGAAAGCACCGTGGATTTAAGTTGTGACTCTTTACTTAAATACAAACGACCTTTATAATGAAGCTCATCATTGTGCCAAGAGTACCTTGGGGAAACTGGAGAGTTGGCTTGCAATTGTTGGATCAAATGCGAAATTTTAGGATCTTGGAGCCATTCCTGGTGAATAGCTTGGAGCCAATTTGGTACAATGAAAGAGAGGGAGAAAAGGTATCCATCATCTTCATATTTTCGTGAAAGAGCGTCAACAACCACATTTTCTTTTCCTTTCTTGTAAATGATCTCATAATCATATCCAAAGAGCTTAGTCACCCATTTTTTTTGCTCCAGAAAATTTTTCAGGCTTTGATGATCTGTCTTAATTTGGAAGCGTTGCCCCAAGAGATAAGGACGCAGGAGATCCACGACATGCATAATAGCAAACATTTCCTTTTCATAGATTGATTGGCCCAAATGACGTTCTGAAAATTGTTTGTCAGTGAAGGACAAAGGTTTGCTCTCTTGCATAAGGACGACTCCAATTCCTCTCTCGAAGACATCACATTCCAGGACAAAGGTCTTTGTGAAATCAGGAAGGGCCAAGACCAAAGTAGTGCACATAGCCACCTTCAAGGCTTGAAAAGCCTAATCAACCGCGGGAGTCCAAGTGAAAGAATTTGTTTTAAGGAGAGCAGTGAGAGGCGCCACAATCTTTCCATAATTCTGAACAAACTTGCGATAATACCCTGTTAAGTCCAAAAAACCACACAAGCTTTTGATAGTCTTGGGGTGAGGCCAATCTTGCATTGCTTCAATCTTCTTAGGATCCACCCAGACACCAGCCTTGCCAACAATATGACCAAAGTAGTCGACTTTTGAGGCGCCAAAGGCACATTTAGAGTGTTTGAGAAAAAGTTGGTGCTGAGAGAGTAGATGGAGAACTTGATCCACATGGGCAAGATGGGATTGCCATGTTTGACTATAGATGAGAATATCATCAAAGAAAACTAAGACAAAATGATGGAGAAAAGGACGAAAGACATGATTCATGAGGCTTTGGAAGGTGGAGGGGGCATTACATAGGCCAAAGAGCATGACCAAGAACTCATAGTGACCCTCATGAGTTCGAAAGGCAATCTTGGGGATGTCAGCTTCTTGCATACGTATCTGGTGGTAGCCAGAACACATATCAAGTTTAGTGAAGTATTGAGCACCACTCGACTCATCCAAGAGATCATCAATGACAGGAATGAGAAACTTTTCCTTGATGGTGAGTTTATTGAGGGCACGAAAGTCAAGACACTTGCACCAAGTACCTTCTTTCTTGAGTACCATGACCACAGGAGAAGAATAAGGGTTGGTACAGGGGCGGATAATACCCGATTGGAGCAATTCCTGCACTGTTTTCTCAATTTCATTCTTTTGGGCAAATGGATGACGATAAGGGCGAACATTGAGAGGACGACTTCCAGGAACAAGGGGGATGGAATGATCATGACACCACGAGAAGGCGAGAGTCCCCGAGGAGTGGAAAAAACAACTTGATGTTTGGAGAGGATAGTTTGGAGGTCAGGATGCACAGAGGGTGTCTCAACCGCTTGAGTGGAATGGAGTTGAGAAATAATACCAGAGTGGCCTTTCTTGAGGATCTTTTCCATGTGATGTGAACTGATGGTCTCAGGAGAACCAGATGCGAGACCTTGGAATTGATACCTTTGTCTCTCCTATTGGAATTGCATGGTTATTTCCTTAAAATCCATAAGAATGGGACTCAAAGTGCGTAACCATTCAAGACCTAGCACAATGTCACAATCGCCCATGTCAATGGAAAACATATGAGATTTCAGGTGGTAATGTCCAATTTGAAGACGTACATTTTCACAACGCCCACCACATTTCATGGACCCACCACTAGCTATCGTGATTTGAAAATTATTGACAACACGAATATAGCAATTGGTTTCTTGGGCAATGCGACGATGAATAAAATTGTGGGTGCTACCACTATCAACAAGGATGATGACCTTCCTATGCTTAATATAGCCAATGAACTTGAGGGTTTGTGGAGAAGATAAGCCAGTGAGGGGCATGCAAGGAAATGAGTGGGTCAACTTCAGGGTGGGTCAACGGGCTCCTAGGTAGCGTCAGGAAGGGAAGGCTCTTAAACAAGGGGAATTGTCACATCTTCTTTAGGAACATCTTCGGAAATGGCCATAAAAAGTTTTTGTTCCTTACACTTGTGCTTCGGAAAATATTTTTCATCACAATTATAGCAAAGACCCTTCAATTGGCGTTCAACCATTTCATCCCTAGTTAATTTTTGGACCTTGAGGGGAGTGGTAGGGGGGTTACGATTAGTGGTTCGAGGGAGAGGAACAAAAGAGCGTTTTTTGTTCTGGGAAAAAACAACTTGTTGAGCTTCTTTGGCACGTTTATTAGCTTCCAACCAAGTCTGAGGGAGGGCCACGAGAACCTGGGATCGAATTTCATCCTTTAGGTCACTGATAAAGCATTCGCAGAAGAACACGTCTGACATGCCCTCGATTCGAAAGACTAAATGTTCAAAAACAATTATAAAGTCTTCCACTGTGCCTCACTGTTTCAACTTGGTCAAATGACCGAGATAGTGGATATCAATGTCAAAGCAGTCATAGAGCTCTGCAACAAACTGGGTCCATGTAATATACCCTTGATGTGAATTTTTACGCCATTGCCACCATTACCATCGTTCAGGATCTAGATAGAGGACAACATAGCGAAGTTCGACCAACTCATCAGTAATACCATGCAGAGAAAAATAATGCTCCTTTTGAGTGACCCACCCGTGGGTCGGAGCCATCAAATTTATTGACCTCAATGCGGGGAAGATGGGGGTCACGATGAAAGGAGTTGGACTGAAAATGCAGAGAATGAGAGGAATCAACAACATCTGGTTGGTCCGAGGAGGAAGGACCCAGAGTGCGGTTCAACAACTGGTTGACAACAAACTGGAGGGTGTTAAATTGGTTCATGAATTTGGCCTCCATGGTGTCGAATTTGTGTTGGACTTGGGTTTCGAATTGTGCAAGGTGGGAATTAGTAGAGACAATCTCATATGTCACTTGTCGGATGGATTCCTTGGCTTGATTGATGGAAGCTTGTAGGTCTTGGTTGCGAGTGTTGTCCATTTGGAGAGGGGGAGTGCGGGTAAGGGAAAATGGGTGGGTAGGAGCACAAAAAAAGAATTATAAGTGATAGGTACCATGACGATCAGGGCAAGAAGGAGAATATAATGGGATAGGTGGAAAAATAGGGAAGTTGGGAAGGGGTTGGGTTCATTGAAAAAAAAGGATTAAAAATGAAAGGTACGACTGCGATCATGGCGAAAAGGGGAATCCAATGGGATAGATCCCAAATAAGTGTGTTGACGAGACCACTACTTATTTTTATATTTTTATATTTTTTTGTTCCCGTGGAGACTTCAAGTTGAAGAATACTGCAGTGTTGAAATGCCCAAATTCTTAATAGGAAGAAATATGTAGTAATTTCACAACTAGAATGCGAGGGGCACAATTGCATGGCAATAGGTCTTGTCTGCTCTATTTTTGTTTCCTTCCCAAGTGTTAGGGTATTCAAGGGTTCTACAAACAAGGGTTTTCCTTGTGCTATAGATTTTTGATATACGTGCGGGGTCCAACAATAGTACTCGACCTAATATCTCAAGGCACCAATTAAGGAGGCTAGACCGTTCCCTTAGTTGTACTACTCGACTACCTAGGGACTGGAGAGTATCTTCCCGAGTGCTGTTCTCGGTGGCACTATAGTAGTCGGGCGACTAATCAGTTTATCTATAGAGGGCTTCAGGAGATCTAGGCTGATCCGTATACAGGTGTTTTCTGATGCGCTACCACTTCAAGGGGTACCAACAAGGGTTACAAGGGTGGCCAACAGATGTGCTCTTAAGTACCACTTGTATTTCCTGCGTATATTACTCCCCGACCGGGGGTTTATGCGCGTAATGACAAATCTTTGTAGCTTTAAGATGTTGAAATACATCTCTACCTTGAAAAAAAAAATTAACCCACAATTTTCTGCGGAGGAAAGTGCTGTGATACCACTTGTAAGGTACCATGTCTATTATATTAGTAGAAAAGATAAATAATGTAGAGAATAACACTGAGATAGCAACATAATATGAAAATACTGCAGAGATAACATCAGAACAACAAATTATATGGAATCACAACACTCGAATTATACCTTTATTGATAACAAACAATGTTCACTTGCCTCTTAGAGGGGGCAACCTCCAGCAGAGCAGAGCTCTATTACAATAATTCTTCAAGACAAAACTTCTCATATCCTCTACTCCTATTGATACTAAATCTATCTATCCAAAAGAACAATCTAGAGGAAGATCCTTCTAGAAGCGAAAGCTTCTATTAGGTCTCCTTACATTTGACTTATTCCTCCTTATTGCTAAGTTTTATTAATATTGACATTTATTACATGGAAATATATTATTCTACCCACTTGAGGGGTTAGGGAGGTTAGGTCCCTAACACACATGGTAACAAAGAGCCCTGCTCTTCCCCAAGACCAAGGTGTCCTTAATTTTTTTTTTTATAATCATCATAAATGTAAGACTGAACTACAAAGAAACCTTTGGAACACAAAAATATGTCACAATGTTTGTTGTAGTTGGAATTAATCCATTGGTACAAATCATAGGACCTTGGATAGAACCCATTAAACAAGCATATTATAACCGCAGATTTAAGGGTTAAAAAATACTCATTTACCTCCTCAATATGCTTGATATCCAAAGTTGGCATCTTGTCATTTTCTTAACAATATATGCACTTGGCATGATTGGAGGGTACACTAATGAAGGAGAAGACTTGGAGAGAGATGCATACTTTAAGAAATTGGTTTGGTGTAGACGATGCCCCAAATCCCATTGCTCTTCCACGCAAATGCATGACTAATAAAATTCTAGAATCCTAACAAATATTATAATCAATCAACTTGTAAGAATCTTTCACTTGTTTCCCTTCATATATAAGGCAATGCTTGGCAATGGGAATCCCCTAACATTGTTCTAGGTAATATTTTATGATCACCTCAGGATCAAAGATATTTACCCACAATAAAATAGACTTCCCATTAAGAGAATTGACAAAAATCTGAAATCTCCCTAAGTTTGTTGAGCTTCAATTAATTAACTCTCGCTTTGACATTTTCCTTATAAACACAAAAGCTTGACAAAATCTTGGACACTGTTTGCACCATGAGACTGCAAGAACATCCATATAGAGTTCATCTTTCAGAAGCTCAACCCCAATACCAAAAGTGTCCTCAAATTGCAAGAATGCTCGAACTTCCAGTAGCTTAACTGCATTGGCCATAACCACATCCACATCAAAAGTCCACTTCCACTCAAAGCCAAAAACCCTCACTTGCTTCTTGGTGTTGAAATACACAATAGAACACACAACCACTAATGTAGGGTTAACTAGGAGAGGAAAAAAATATTCAAGCAACAAAAAATAGACCCATTGCTAGATTTCAAGCCCTGAGATCGTCTTCATTTTCCAGAAATCCTTACTAAAGAATCCCTTGGTTACTAGTAGAAATATCCAGACAAGCACAAATTCATTCTCTAGTATCAATGACAATGCAATCCTGATCTTTGTCCCTTCTATTCAGAGCTCCATGGATTTATTCCAAAGATCCTCTACAACCATAATCTCACAGAGAAACTTCAGTGTTCTACTCAATATGCTCAATCCACTATTAGAGCCGCCATATCCAAAAATCCTAGTCCATTGGTCCAAAGCTCGTCACTCATGACAAAAGTTATATATATAACATATACACTGTTCCTTTGACATATTTGACAATGTGATAGTTATAGCATAGAAAATTTATATTAAAAAAATATACGGCATACTTGTTCAGTTAAGGTACATATACACCTTTTCCTTGACATGTTTGACAATGTGATAGTTATAGTAGAGAAAAATTATATTCAAAAAACTATAGGGCATACTTGTTGAGTAACCTTAACAACTCAAATAAAATCTAATAAGCAATGCTCGTAACTCAGGATCACATTGCCCTTGACCATTTAAGGTCTCAGAGCTGGCATGCTTTTTAATTCTATTGCGTAGAATGAGCAATTACAGAGATGCAATTTATAGATATATCACACAAAATATATGAGAATGGATATTTTATCGATAGTTGAAAATTTACAGGCCGAGTATGAGGCGGGACAAACTTATAGACTGAGCAAGAGGCTCAACAAACATAATGAACCAAAGTATATACATAAGGGTGCCCAAAAGACAAACTCCTAGAGTTCCGACCACTTTAGGTTCTCACAAAGAAAAATCGTCTATGTTCGAAGGCTTTTTAGAACTATCTAAAGACTTAGACTTTCAGGCCTCTCTCATGCTCTCCCAAACTCTGAATTCCAAATGAGGTGCAAAGAGGTGAACAATCTCTTATTTCCCTCTCATTTCCTTGATTCCTTTACTCCAAAAGGAAACATTTTATTGGTTGTCCATCCCCTGGCCTCTATTTAAGCACTTTTACCTTATTAATGAAATTACCAAATTTCTTCTTTGCAAATAGTTCGAAAAAAAAATGATATATGCTAGCTGAAGTCAAATGGGGATATGAAATCAACCACAATATTAAAATTCAAGTTAGTCGTTGTTATACTTACGGTCAAGTTGACAGTACAATAAATTTATTTCTAGATATGCAATTATTAAGCTTTAATGCTAACAACTCATCATGCAAGAAGTTTAATACTTAAAATAATATTTCAAGGCATTAAACAATGTATCAAGAACACAATTACTCCCACAAGTTGCAATAAAAACAAATCTTTAACAAAGCATTTTCTCACACCCTTTTTAATGATAAACGCACAATAGAAAACGAGTAAGTTGATAAAATATTGGACTAGAAAATGATGATTTTTCAACAATGGGGCTTGTTTGAGACCAATTCCCGCTTACGAAAATTGCCCTCTGCTTTTCTATTTCCCACTCTCTTTTATCCCCTTCTTTTCCCTTTTCTATAATTAACTAAATTCCCCTTTCTTTTTCCCCTCTACTTTCTCTTTCTGGTTACTTAGTCATTTTTCCGAAAATATCTAAGTGCACTGGTTGGCGGACTCACAGGTTCACATTTTCACTTATGCTTTTATATCACGACTCCGACCGACCGCTTCCCCATTCCATACCTAGCCACGTTTTTGATCGCGGGTTCCCGGGCAGAGGGGCTCTAGATTGCACTTCCATTGTTTCGTGACCTACAAACAACACCCAAACTTCCGCGATATACAAATTGACTATCGGACTCCCATATTATCCCCTCTTCCGTGTTACACATTTTTCACTCAAAAGTTTCGACACATACAATTTGATCGTCGGGGCCTCACGTCTCCCGGGGAACCCTTATCACCTATTTTGAATCCCATCCGACCGCTTTCCATACTTGGCCATTTCTTGGAATCTCCTTCGCGGATCGTTGGGTTGGCGGGTTCACGAAATCTCTAATTCCTAATCGTTGTTTCCTGTGCCCACCACCTTCACACTTCTTTCCAAGTATGGAATAACCGAGGTTTAATGCTAACATCTCATCATGCAACAACCGTGAAGATTGTCATTAATGAGATAAAGGCTCGAGGAGACAGTCACACTGACTATCCCTACACAACTTGTCCATAAACATGCATAAAATATCTTTCCATCTAATGGGATATCTATTACAAATTTCAATATATTAGCAAAAACGAGTCTGATCGACTGTTTCCCTATTCCATACTTAGCCACTTTTTATTTTGCGAGTTCCGGGACAGGCGGGCTTAAGATTTCACTTCCATTGTTTCGCGATATGCAAACAACACCCAAAGTTCCATGATATACAAACTGTCCGCTAGACTGCCCCATCATGCTCCCTTTCATTTTACATGTTTTGCACTCAAAACTTCTGAGACATACAATTTGACCGTTGGGCCCTCACCTCTCCTGAGTATCCCTTGTAACCCTATTTTGAAGCCTGTCCGACCGCTTTCCATACTTAGCCATTCCTTGATTGCTCTTCCCCGTCCCTACCACCTTCACACTTGTTTCTAAATATGCAATTAGTAAGATTTAATGCTAACATCTCATTATGCAAGAACCGTAAAGATTTCTATTAATGAGTGAAAGGATCGAGGAGATCTCCCATTAATATACATTAAACCAAGATTTGTGGAGGGTTATGTTATCCCTTTTGAGTGTTTATTTCAAACATCATGGAATGTCTTTCACGGGTCGTCGGGTTGGCAGGTTCACGGAATCTCCAATCCTTGATTGCTCTTTGTGTACCCGCCACCTTCGCACTTCTAAGTATGCAATTACTAAGCTTTAATGCTAACAACTCATCATGCAACAATCGTAGAGATTGTCATTAATGAGCGAAAGGCTCGAGGAGATCTCCCATTCACACGCATTGGACCAAGATTTGCGGAGGGTTATATTATCCCCTCCACCTGTTCATTTCAAACATCTTTTGGAGCAAATAGACGTTCTTGTAAACTTATGGCACCAATTCGATAATAGTTCTATGGAGATACAGTGAACACCTTCGGGCGTGAGGACCAGAACTTCCAGTGGTCCAGGGCATACTCTTACTACTCATCCCCTTCCACTTAGAACAAAGTAATTTGGACCTCTGGAATTGCTCGTGCAGGCCGTGTCCCTGAAGTTTTTGACTGTAAGGAGGTGGTCTCTTGGTGAGCCGAGAGATATATTTCATTCCAAAGACTTATTCCATTGCGGGAACACTCTCATGTTTTTTTGTCACCTCAGGTCTTCTGCAAGATGTTAAGATTTCCGTAGCCAACATTGACCTTCAGAGGAGAAGAATGCAAGCAATTCCTAAAAAGCCATGATAACGGGTTGGACCTCTTTCCTGAGTTCCTGGAAGATACGACGATAGTTCCTAAAGATATCATAAGGTTGCAGGTTAGTTCATTTAGAAATCCATTCCAAGAAATTGCATGGTTGTTTACAAGAATAATGGGATAGGAATCCACAACAAGTATTTCCCGCACGATTCTTTATATTTTGTATTTCACAGTAAAGGAACAAGCCATTTTTGATTGGGGGAAGCTAATTTCCATTGAAATCTGTTCCCAATTGTCACGATTCAAAGAGGAGGATAAATTTTATATGTCATCCGACTTGGTTTTCACGATAGCGCATTGTTTTCTGTTTCCAAAATTGTCTGTGTCTAAGAAGGTAAGCTGTGAATTTGACCTAGTAACCTTCTGGTACCAGGTCTTGTGGAGGCACAAGTCCTCCCATTGTTTTTATGAGGTTTTTAATGACTTTGTCTAAGTTTTCAAAGATTTATTGTTAGGAAAGGATGCTCCCTGCATGTCTGACCAAGCAACCAAGTTTTTGGACAGGAAGGGGACACTTGAACAAATGGATAATTACAATGTGATAATTATTTTTGGCTCCAATTAAAATTCTGCTTTCCTTCCATGTCACATTACAGTCATAATGTTTGTTACATAAATAACAAGGAAATACAACTACTGGTTGCATTTCTTCCATGAGAAGAGAAAAACAAAATTCATTCCTCTTCCGTGGAAAGTCAGGGACTTCGTGTTCAAGAACGTCAACAAGATTGATGAATTCGCAGGCCATTTCAACAACTTGAACTTAAGATATGTTGAAAGTATAAGAGGGTTCGACCCTAATGTGATATTTTTAGAACATTTACTAGCAGTTGGCTTCAACAATTCTTTTATCCAGACACTCCTGAACGAAGACAGAGACAATGAAGACAACACTCCTGCTCCTGACGCTGATGACCTAGAGACATTACAAAGCACCACTGAATTATACAAACAACAGGGAAAAAGCCTCGGTGAGGAGTGTTCAATCCCTGGCTACGACTCCCAAGAGTACGAAATCCTGGAGCATTGCTCCAACGACCCACCCCAGTAAGAAAGAAACCCATAATTCTTCAAATGGAGGAGGAGATAAGAACCCTCCTCGCGGTAAAATTGATAGTTCTCACAAGCTTCCCATGAGGAAGAAGAGAAAAAATGTTGTAGGGCAAGCGAAAAAGCCCGAAATTGAAAGTGAAGACATGGAACTTGAGACTAATATATATAACATATTCCGCAACGTTTATTATCCCGAGGACGCGATCCGCCATAGTCCCCAAATGGAAATAACCGAGACCAAATTTTTTGACGAAGATGAATCTTTCGTATTCTAGAGCGTTGTTTTCGACAACGAATCTAAAAATTTAATTATTGAAAAGAGAGATATAAGAAATAATAAAGGGAAATCTCGTTCAGAGATTAACCTTAGGAACACGCATCCGTCCCAAATCTCCCGACTTCACCGAGAAACCATATATGCTCTTGATGATTCCATTAGAAGCATTGAGGAGAAGAATGCCAGACTGAAGGACCGACTCAAGGAATTGGAGGAAGCTTTGATTCCTACCCCATTGCTTGCCAGTCCTTTAACAATAACCGTGCCTGCCACCCCTACAACCAAGTTAAAAGGATTCTCTAGTCTTCTCTCATTGTGTAGAGGCTATGTGGAGAAGAATATCAAGACACGAATGGAGCTAATTACTCAGGCTTGTGAAACATCACAAAGTATGGATTCCCTTGGAACGAGGGCACATGCTCTGCACAAACATTTGTAGGTGGATTTAAAAACTAAAGAACGCTTCTATCTAGAGACGATCCTCCCTTTTGGAATCCATGTTGAAAACATGACAGATATGAGAAGAAGACAAAAATATCTCCCCTCCCCAAACCAGACCAAACAATTAAATGCATTCTAGAAAGAGAAAGCTAAGAACCTACATCTCATTGTCTAATCATGTCAACAAGCCATATCAAAGAAAGAAGAATTATTTAGAAAGCTGATCGAAATAGACTTAGCCGGAAGTACCAACAAGGTCCAAGACCCCAACTTAATCCTCAACTCCTTGTCCTTAACCAAGCAAAACTTCTATGAACAAGTTGATATTTTTAAGAGGTTGTCTTTAGAAAAGTTTTACAACATCCTTGAATATGGTGAAGATGACGTGGACAACTGGCTAGTGGACTATTCAGTACAAAATGAAGACATTGATCAGGCTTTTTGTAATCTTTCTATTGATCTAAGGGAATTAGAAAATGAGCTTTTCAACATAAAGTTCCGGGATGAGATCAACGTGGCCCCTATGAGAAGCTACATTGAAGAATGGCTCCAAAGGGCAATCGACAAGCTCACCGACGAAGGGAAACAAGCAGTTGGCACGATTCCATTAGTCGTCGATGAGAGAAATAAAAAGGCATCAGAAAGAAAATAGCAAAGGGGGAGATAGATACCATCATAGTAAGTCTATACTGATCACATCCTGCTTTGTTTATCAATCCATTTATTCCACCTCTTTAAATATAAATGTCTAACCAAAGACTGATAACTTCCAATTTCTTCTTTTTAGGTCTTGCTCTCTACCGTCGCCCACTGTTTCTTTCTACAGTCCTATTTCTTGTACTTATTTCCTTTATGGTCAATGCGAGCCCCAATCCCAATCTATATGACGAACACATTTAAATTTCCAAGAATATGTAACAAACATTATTATTTTTTGATAAATTTCAAAGAAAACTACTTCGGGAACAATCTTGACGGTGCCTTGTAACCTTGTTTTCGGAATGCAAAATTAGTTCTCTTTATGCATGTCGATCATCTTCTTTTATTTTTACGTGCTCATTTTTTTTTATCTTCAACTATGCTGGATGTCAGGAAATTGTGTTTATTTAATTTGAATGTTTAATGTGTGTGATTCTTGTTCCTATTTTCCAAGAACCTATATACAGAGATCATTATGAATAAATTTCCAGAAATATGTAACATACATTATTATTTTTTGATAAATTTCAAAGAAAGCTACTTCGGTAACAATCTCGACGGTGCCTTGTAACCCTATTTTCAGAATGCAAAAGTAGTTCTCTTTATGCATGTCAGTCATCTTCTTTTATTTTTATGTGCTCATAAATTTTTATCTTCAACTATGATGGATGCCAAAAAATTTCTCGACGGTGCCTTGTAATCCTGTTTTCAGAATACAAAATTAGTTCTCTTTATGCATGTCGGTCATATTCTTTTATTTTTATGTGCTCAATTTTTTTTATCTTCAACTATGCTGGATGCCAAGAAATTGTGTTTATTTAATTTGAATGTTTAATGTGTGTGATTCTTGGTCCTATTTTCCAGGAACCTTTATACATAGATCATTATGAATGAATTTCATAAATACATTAAAGAGATAAAAAATACAAGGTAGGAACGAAGATTTCGAACATGGCAAGTTAGCTCCAACAATATATCAAGTTACACGTGATGGAGATATCTGTGCTCTTTCATGTTTGTCTACTATGCTACTGGTAATAGGAAAAATTATAGAATCTTATTAAGAAAATAAAAGCAAGATGGATTATGCAAAACATAGTATAATTAGAATGAAAATACTTTAAAAAACTAAACGGTTTCAATGCCAGAATTGCTCTAGGAGCCACATGTCATTATCTGCATGGATACCACATGTAATTCATGCTGTTTTCCATGTGTTTGCTGCATTTTCCATTTTCCTTCGCTGTTTATTCCCCCATACCTGTGCATTTATTCCCATTCCAACCTGATAGGGACTACACTGCCATACAACACTTGTTTTCTTAAAGAAATGCTTTACAAAAAGAATAATGTGAGGTGTGATGACTCATAAGAAACTTAATCTTCACTTTACAATTTTCAAGAGCCATATAAATATTATGATATTCTATTTTTTTAAACTCATAATAAGGCATGGGAATAATGCCCAAGTTATAATCCCAAGAAAACATGTGTTATAACCTTTAAGTCATCATTAAAATATTCGAAGAAAGACGCATGAGGGATATGTAATGTGTTTTTTGGAGAAAGGATAATGTGGAAGGGGTAAGATATAATATATATCTTTAGTGTTGGCATGGAGTAATGTTAAGGTCTTGACCAAAAGGCATGACAATTTTTTTTTAGGAAACACAACTAGAGTTGAATAAAGAGGCATGAGGGAAATCTCTAGAAAGAGGAAGATGTAGAAATAAGAAAGTAAGATATTTGGTATAAGATTATATAACTTTAGTTGGTTTTCAAAAGTTTATATCCACTTTATTTTTATTTAATGACTATGTAGCTAAAGTGATATATATGATAATAAAGGGTTATGTATGTAGTTCAAAACTTATTGTGTGTTAGTGTGCCAATAATAGGGTGAATAACAAAAAAATAAGGCATATAAATGATAGGTCAAGAGCCATAATAAATTTTTCGAGTAGGTTGCATCAATTTTACATGAGAGTGGGAAAACAATTGTGAAGCAATTTCATTTAAGGGGAAAGCCTGGAAACACTTTGCCAGCTAAGTAATGTTGACCAAAAATGTAGTCAACAGTCCCTCGCATGTTCTGGAAGCAACATTTGATTACAAAGATATATCTCCATTTGTTGTACTTTAGATGATGGTCCTAAGGAACCCCTTTCATTCTTGGGTGCCAATGGACTTCCCCTATCAACATCAACACCTTCATTCTATGGGTTAGTCCTATGTACCCTGGTACCCATCCATCTCTTTGATGGTTATCTTGGACCAAGCTTAGATATTCCTCATTATTATGAGACTTGTTAGGATCTCATGTGCTCGACTTCAACTCATCATCACATTGTTGAGATTCATACATATATCCATGATCCAACCTCAGAAGCAGTTCCTTTGATTTGATTGATTCAATTTTGTCGTTCTTAGAGTCTTCAATTTGAGCTTCCCTTTAGTTATCTCATTTCAAATCTTCGAACCCCATTTTCTATTTAGTGGTTCTTCTCAGGTTACTTCCACCTACCTCCCAAAAGGGAGGGGCCATCATGTCCTATGTACCCAAATCGACAACAATTATGATGTAGAACTGACATTGTTGATCTAGACATATGTATATGGGAGTATTTATGTCATTATATTGTATTCTGGCACTCTTTTTCCAGCATCATATTGTATTTGAGACCTCATACAAATTAAACTGACATTGTCGATCTAGACATATGTATATGGGAGTATTTATGTCATTATATTGTATTCTGGCACTCTTTTTCCAACATCATATTGTATTTGAGACCTCATACAAATTAATACCATTTATGTTGTGTAGACCATTATAATCATTATCATGAGTTATCTCGACAAGTATGAGTATGTCTACCTTTTCCTTATTGAGATCATGTAGCTCACCACCTTGGGACTTTCTTGTATACATGTGGTCTCCTTCAACTGTTGTTATGGGAAATTCTTATTCCCATGGAACTTATCTCTCTCCTTGGTTGTCTCATTCCTTGGTAAAATAAAAATATAATGTATTTCAATCATACGATGTGATCTTAACCTCATACATTAGGGGGCATCTATTATCACCCAAAAATTGACCACCTAGACCAAAATGATAGGTGCACCAAAATGCACCCCTAGTAGCATGGGTATTGTTAGTCCCTAAAGTTTCACTTGAATGTGAGAGGGCAAGCTAGGGAATCAAGTTATTGCAATGGTTTTATGGATAAAGATTTGTATTGATTTTTTGAAATGGTTTGAAGGTTGGGTCAAAGATAATGTAAAGTATCAAACTCAAATAGGCAAGAGAAAATTCATATCTCACTGGCTTAGTAAATGGTATTCAATCCAATAATCAGGTGGAAAAAGTAATATGAAATATAGAGAAGTATGTAAGATTTCAATTTGTCCACTCACATATGAAACTCTTGATCCCAAATATCATTCAAGAAGCAAGAGAAAAATAATTGAAAACAAATATGATTATGAACAAGCAAACAATAAAGTCTTCACTAGATTACTCACAAACAAGATACACCATATGCTTAGAAAAGTGATTAACATGCATTCAAGTAAGAACATGATAGAAATATAGACAAGAATATAAATCTAACCATCAGATAGCCTTTTACATGTAGTACCAAAATGAAATAGTTCTTTGTCTTACAATGTCTTCTAAAAAATGGTCAATGGTTCCCAATTAATCAACCTTTCATTCTGTCAATCAGATATCGTTTTATACACATCAATTAGTTTCCAAAGATCCTAATTTCTAGATACAGTTTAGATAAGATCCTATCTTCTATCTAAAATTTAGGAGACATATTCTCATACAGATAATTCAAATCTCTATAACCTAGTCTTCAGATAATTAATCTTGAATATAGACTAGTTTATGATCTGATGAGATATTCAGATCTCACAAAGTAAGGAGTGAATCTGATGCTTAGTTGGTCCTCCAAGATGGCCTGAAGAATAGATAGTCCTGCTTGTGATGACAATTTTTTTTTACATATTCGGAAATACTCTGTCACTGTGTAGCTTATAATATCATTTTTCAAAATCTTAGCATATGTATCTTTGTATCCATCAAAACGTCAAAAAATGTATGATGCCTCAGATTTTGAAACCTTCATTGTATGGTAGTGGCATAACCTTTGGTCTTTCTCTATTTCAACTTAGTTTTCAAAACCACATTATGCTAATACGATTTAATGTTTGCCTCTCTTACCTCTTTGAGCAAGGCTTGTTGATCCTTTTTCTTCTTCTTAAGTTTCCGCAACTTCTCTTGTTGCTTGGAATTCCACTGTTCTATCATCCACTTTTCTTGCTTCAACTTCATGATCATGGTTTGCAATTCTTTCACCCTGTCTTTTTCATCCCTCATTTCTACTATGAATTCAATATGGTCTTCATTTGGAGCAGGTCAATTTAGGTCAATAGAAAATCTGGGCTTTTTTACTTTGAATTCATACTTATGATCTTTTGAATATGAGCCACCAGTAATCTCTTTTGCTTCACCATTTTTTTACATTTTCATCTTCTGAAAATATTGCATCTTCTTTGTCTCTGGAAAATGATCGAAATCTGGTTTGATCTCAGCATCTACTGGATTGTCTTCAAGATCTGTCAAATGGCCCTTTTTCAGAGGGGACTTGGGTAAAGCTTTGGATTTTAGACTTAGATTTTTGGTTGCTCTGGTTACATGCCTCATTGGGTGCTCTTCTATTTTTTTACCCTTCTCACCCTTTTTATGTTTCTCCACAGGTTCATTATACCATTTATCTTCAAGCTCCAATTTAACCTTTTTCAACTTGTGTGAAGAAGTAATTGGTGATTGTCCCTTTCTCCTCTGTACTTTCCACTCTATCATCATCAATGACAATCACATTTTATTTCTTAATATAATGATTGAATATGGCCTTTGAATTCAATCTCAGCTTATTTGTTGCCTTGGTTTTAGATCTGTAGGATAATTCACCACTGGTTTATTCTTCCCTGTCTTACTCAATTTCTTACCTCTACCATCTACAACATGTTCATCTTGTTTTTGTATGGATTGTTTAAGATTTTTATTTGTTGATCCCCCGACATGGATTCTTTTGTAGTCTTCAGGCTCGTCTTTTGGAACAAGGAACTCATCCTGAGTTTGAATATCTAATTCTGACTCTATTTTTAGTTTATTTTTCTGTGTTATGGTCATCTTGGCTACATGGAAAACTTTATTTAAATCCTTTGTCTCTGGTTGTAACTGCAACTTCCTTTTGCTATATCGAGTTATTATGGGCACAAGGGAATTTTCTCACTGTAACATCAAGAGTTTTAGGAACCTTTCTTACCTTTTTTGGATTTATGCTCCAGAGAAGTTTTATGCTTGGGCCCCTGCTCTTCAAGTTTAAGAGATTCAATTAACCAGTCCCAAGAATGTTGGACTTCTCCCAAAGCATACATAACCAAGGTTTTGATCAGTCTTTAGTGAAAAAGACTTTTACTAGCAGTTGCAGGGTGGGTTTGTATCCTTTTAGACATCTTTGACAAGCTCTTTAATAAAAAGAAAGGAAAACACAGAGGACTATCACCATTCAAATGCATCAACAACCTAATATGATAAATATGGACAAGGGAAAATTGCCCTTCACATGTAATATACCTGCGAATAACCATTAAAGAAACCTATCATTCTTTTTTCATCTAGCTCTGTGGGATACCCTAACTCCAGTTAGGGTTTTGGAATTCTGGAAGTAAAAACTGATTTACAATTTCCATAGGCAACATCTCCTTCTTCCACCATATCTCTCCATACATTGATAACCTGCATGTAGTCCTTTTCGAGTGTTATGCCACATGTATCCGAACTTTACCCACCACTGTCTCGAATCCATCGAAGTTTTGCGCAAACATCATAGAAACTTGTTCATGATAACCATGGAGTGTCAAACAAAATTTAAACCAGCCTGCATCTCTGAACTTCTATGAGATTTGAGGATAAGCCTCAAGAAATTCTACATCCTCTGGTTCTAATCGAGTGATTTGCCCACTTTTCTTAGGTGCCATAATATCAGTTATAATCTTTGAATATCTGAGGATGCTTAGGGTTTCTATCAACAATAATTTGGAACTTCTGAAAATAGGAAGGTTGCAAAAGAGTTTTATTACCTGCAACACATGTATAAAATAACATACAGATACAATTAAGGACTCAAGTATCACATGTTAGGAATCATAACATGAAACCTGCGAACCTATGATTTGATATCATATTTAATTAGTACAACCCAATCCCTTTGAATAAGTATCAAAACTGAACACGCGATCTGATCTTAATCATAAATGATGTTGGATTTTAGGAAATGATCTTGGACATTCTCTGACACGATCTTGGAAAGTTGGCACATATGAAACAATGATTACTCCTGGCACTACAAGAATAACATTATTCTTGTAGCACCTTTTCCCTTTGCAAAATTTCAAATTTGAAATGGAAAATATGACTTATAATTTGATGGAAATATCCTAAATGTCTAATTCTAACCTTAATCACACTGATGCATGTCATAAAACATTCAAAAAGGATAATGCAAGCACACTTTAAAGTTGTAGAAGAAGAAAATAAAATGTAAAATAATGCTAGGAAAGGATAGGGCAGGGGAAAATAATAGATGAATAGTCATTAGAAAAATTAAGGATTAACAAGTACCATAGAAAAAAACCCAATTTTACATTATGAACCATCATTATAACTTATACCATTTTCCTAAAGAATAGATGAATAGTCATTAGAAAAATTAAGGATTAACAAGTACCATAGAAAAAAACCCAATTTTACATTATGAACCATCATTATAACTTAAGGAATCATTTTCCTAAAGTTATTTTCACTTTCTAAAAAAAAATCATTTTATGACTTTTTACTCGTGGAATTATTTTAAAAAGTGAAATAAAATAAAATAAAATCCAAATTTTGTTTATAAAACCAAGAGGTTCCCCCATTTCTCATTATTCAATTTTTGTGGATACATGTTGTTAGATTTTCACTAGATCTCAACAACCCTAGTTTCTTGAGAGAACTTCCTTCAACAACCATTGCTACACACAACCATAAGGAAGAGAGAGTAGAGAAAAATTCAGGAGAAAGAAAGAACTCTCCCAAGGAGGAGGCAAAGGAGTCCATTTCTCTCCAAGGGTTTCTCCACAGGTGCATGAAACGACCTTCTCCCCTTGAGGAAAGCAAATTTGTTTATTCTTTTAGATTTTTGGTTTTGGTTCTTTTTTTGTTTTTGAAGCTATTTATTTCTCTATTGAATAACAAGTGTTTTAGAGTGAACAATCTACTTTGGAGCTAGGATTTCTAATTTTTCTTCCATATTTTGTCTGTTATCTAGTACAACCTCTATATTAATGGATTTTTCTAACCCTTGTTGCAAAATTCACACAACAATAATCTATATAATCTATATACATATGAATATAACCAACTTACTAAGGGACTACTTCCTACCCAACCTATAGACATGCCAAATAAGGTAGACTCCCTATAGTTGGGATATTACTCATCACGAGGAAAAACACACAACTTATATAAGGTCCATATTACGTGGCTTGACAGTGGTACATAATATATTGTCATTGTGGCCTAGTTCAAAGCACTTAAGGACTTGTAAATATAAGTTCTTAAGATGTCCAAGCCTAATGTAGGGTAATGTAGGTCGACACTTAAGGACTCTTAATATGATTTCTCAAATGTCCAAAATATCGTTTCTTAAATTGTTGGCTTCTGTGCGACACTAAAAGGGGTCATGACATGATTTCTTAGCCTTTTAAGCTTGGGATAGAGCACTACAATGAAATTGCATGGTCGTCAAGTGTTGCCTTATCCATTTTGTGCATTTAACCAATGTTTGCACTTAGCCTACAACTAACAATAATCAAAACTTAACCAATGTAAATCTCAAATATTTATCTTTTTCTTAGTTATATGAATTACATAGTGTGAAATGTTTCTATTAGATATTATTGTTTACATTGTGCAATAAAATAGACTAACAAATCATGGAATAGATAAAACTCGTACAACTTGTCATATCATTCGCATGATCTATCCAATCATGTGAGTTGTACATGTGAAAATTACCTCACTTCCTCCTCATCACTCAAATTTTCCCAAGATCATATTGAGAATAAAACCTTAAATAATCCTAAGGAAACTCAATTGCATAGTTTGTATTTTAATTTTTATTATTTGTGGACCTTTAAATATCAATATACCTTATATCACATTAGTGTTTTTATCAATTGTTTTAAAAATTGAGTTATTTAAGATAAATTTCCCAAATACATTTAATTATGGGGACCTCTCACCCTTGTATATATCATTCATTTTAGTCCCTCATACATTGATTATTTTTATTCAATACTTGGAGCTTTAAATCCTTTATTTTTTTAGTGGGACTAATAATTTGATTATTTTTATTCAATACTTGGAGCTTCAAATCCTTTATCTTTTTAGTGGGATTAATAATCTTTTAATGATTGAATCAAAGGAGACATTTATCTCTTTGTATGCAAGGCGTTAACATGGATTTTAGTTCTAAGTGCATTTTTAAATGGTAATTTCTTATCCTTCTGAACACCTATGTGGCAATTATACATGTTAAAGGACAAACATGACCCAAAGAATAATCATGTCACTAGGGACATACATGTTACTAAAGAAAAATATCTCATATAACTATATCAAATATTTACAAGATATGAAACACAAACAAACTTAGAGGAGGAGAATTTATAATCGTATTCTAAAGTATCATATGATAGGTATATTTGGTTGTCATTTTCACACATGAACCTACACAACACGCCCAACAAATGAGGAAGGGGAGGCTCAGTAGAAAATATAATAGACTAGCAAAGAAAGTTGGGTGACTTTGTAGTTTCATGGAAACCAAATCATTATAGGTTGCCACTAGCGACCAAATCAATATCATTATGGGTTGTCACCATCAATGGAGAAACTTAGTGAGCTAACAACAAATCCCTTGAAAACAATGATATTGATTTTGTAGCTATTAAGAACCAAAAAGATAAATGATGTACTAATTTTATTGATACTTAGAAAGACAAGGAGTTGAATCTATCATGCCTAGAAAGGACTATATAAGGATGATATAATTTTGGAGTCTACAAATATTGACCACTCTACAAGCACAAGAATCATGCCCCAATGGGTTGCATTACAAAGAATGGGCTTCTTTTGTCTTGAGTGCAAGGTCTAACCAAGTCTAAGAAATAAGAGGTATATCTTATATCAAAGCTTCCTTGGACTTGTAGAAAGACTTGTCTCTTTTAAAAGTCATGTGATTTGACACTCCCCGTTGAATCAACGTCTTGTTGACTCATAAATACACACACACAATTACATATATGCAAATGATGCATACATAGATACACTCATATATATTATTATCTTGCAATATAAGAGGGTTGGTGTAATGTTCCTAATCCGAACCTCATTTGTAGTTGTGCATATACGATGGTGAGCCATTTTGGTTTTTGCGTGCACCTGAGTATTACGCAATATAATTATCCATATAGGATGGTGAGCCACTGACAACAAGTGTAAATGTAATGATCCATATAGGTTGGTGAGTCATTGGTACCAAGTTTTGGTACTGTGTGCACCTGTGGAGTGCACGAGATTGGTTATCAAAGAAAAGGTGTGCACATTCCATAGTGTTGTACGTACCTGAACTAGTGCATGTGGATAGCACATCAAGGGAGGGTGAGTATATTCAACAGTGTTACAGGCACACAAGTCAATGCTCGGGAATGATTGTGATGTATATATGTGTGTATATGTTTTGAGGTCGGAGAGCCTATGTGACTATTGGGCTGGTGAGTCGGGACACAAATAGGCCAGTGTGCATATTCATGTAAAGTGTATCACACTCAAAGTTATTAATATAATATTACATCGTTGCGCACATATTGACTTAGACAAAAAGAAACAGGGGGTTGAACTCCACTGAAAAAGGGAAAATGGGGGAATATTTTAACAATATTTCCGAAAAGTGTAACCTTATGGATATATTATTTATCCTGAGTTCCTGAGGGGTGGGAACGAGTCACCAAGTGGTTAAAAGTTAATTCTAAAGGTGACATGTATCGAGTTGAAGGCATGCAATATATATTGTTGGCCTTGGTGTAATTTGGGGAGGGATCACTCATTCAGGGAGAATCCATTGTTTTTCCTCCATCATTCATAGGATAGAAGTGGGTATTTTGCCGTAATTATGGTAATGGATTAACCTTGTGCTTGGGAAAATCTTGGTATGATTGAAGAAGAGGGTTGTCAGCATCGTAGTTTGTTCAATAGGTGGGTTTTCAGGCCTGTAAGAAATCTCTCCAGGTGAGATATTGACTGGGAATTGTTCCTTGGTGCACTGGGCATTAGTTGCAGTGCTCTGAGACTTCTTGATATGTCATGTTGTTGAAGCCCTGGAAGAAAAGTGGGGCAGCTGAAGGACTGTTAAGAAGAGAAGGGGAACACTTCCTAGGGTGGGACATGCATGTGGGGAATGAGGGTTTGTAGATTAACTGCAACAATCGACACCTTGGAATGAGTAATTTCATTGTTTGTTTGACCATAGATTGGCACCGAGAATCCTTTTTCCCTGGTGGAGTTCGAGCCCCAGCTCAAGGGTGACTTGTTGCTGAAATATTATGAGCAACAACGTCTATGGTTGGGAGGAACGTCTGAGTCACACGCGTAGTTGGTGATTTTTCATAAAAGATAAGTGTTCTTATGTGCTTGTTTGTTTACTATGTGCTTATTCGTTTATATTTGTTATGATCTATTACTTGCATAGTGTTGCATATGAATAATGGTTGTTATTATGTTAATGTTATCTATTTTGTAAGTGTGATGTAAGTATTTAGCATCGTATTAATATATGTTGAGTATGCTAGTTGATGAGTAACTTCTATTAAGATAGTTCTGTTAAATGGTCAACAACTTCCTAAGTGAGGTTATAAGTACCGTGTGCGCATAAAGTGATCTGTGTGCATAAATGACTAGATTCGTTGTGTGCGTTGGAACATAGTCTACGCACATAAAAAAGCAAGACCTACCAGTGGAATCATAACAGTTATGTACGTCATGGTATTCAGGTGCTACATATGCTTAGGCGCACAAATTTAATTCAAGTTACTTTCGTTGTTATAATCTACATAAATAAGGGAATATGGTGTGGTGCAAACCAGTTTGGGTTGTGTGCATTTCCTCGAGTGATTCCATGCAGTTTAATGTTAATTGCGCACTAGAATTTTTTTATTTTTTCTCAGCAGTAGCTGGGTAACGTTACATTATAGTATTAGAGCTAAAATGGGAAGGATTTGTGTGACGTGGCCCGACCTGGGAGGCTGGGGATGTTACATTATCATATCAAAACAATTGGTTAGACACTGGACTTGTATGGGCCATAAATGATCATGAAATAGACATGTGCGTTAAGTATTTGTGTCACGTGGTGAAGAGTTTATTATGCCCATAAACTAATGGTGTGCAACGCAGAGCTGTGATGAGCACAAATTATTGATGCGCGGTGTGTGCACTAGAAATTGGGATGTTAAAAACATCCAAGGAATCAGAAGAAAGGATTATGACAAGATGGTGCAAAGTTTTCATGAAGTTGTTTCATGAATTCATCTAACAAATCTTGTTGCATGCACATTTTGTAGAATTATCAGCAATTAGAACATGACATAATCAGTGCAGAAGGTCAAAATCATGAATATGTGCAGAGGAATTACAGTCCTAATGATGAGTTCAGGGATTTGTATGTCAGTTTTGGTGCTGATGGTACTTAACCCAAGTAAGAGCGCACAAATTTGGTAGAAACCATAAAAGGATTACAAAAATATCTCTAGAGCTATAAAGTTGATAATGAAAGGCTTATGAAATCCAAGGAGCAACAAGATGACTTCAATGTCAATTTGATACAAAGCTTGGACAAAATAGAAAATAAAATGGATAAGGAGACAGACTCAAGTAGGTTAGGAAGACACAGATCTCATGATGAGGGAAAAAAAAGTGCTGACAAGCTTCTCCATCACTCTCCAAGATATTTAGCTAGGAGAACACACAGTAGTTTGAGTCCATCTCCTATCAGAAGGCATAAGAGAAGGACTGGGGTGGATGAGCTATAGGGGGGGATGAATAAGATCAAGCCTCCTACTTTTGATGGTGAGGATAAGAAGGATGAGGATGCAAAAACTTGGTTTTTGGGTATGAGGAAATACTTTCAGCTACATAATTACTCATTGCAGGTAGAAAAACAAATAACCATTTACCAGCTTAAAGGAAAAGCATCAATGTGGTGGGATCAATTTGTGCAGGTGTGACACATTAATGAAAAAAATGTTACTTGGAGGGATTTTAAGAGGTATTTTGAAAAGAAATATTTAACCAAGAGGTACTATGACAAGAAAATGAAGGATTTCTTCGAACTCAAGCTCAGAAGTATGACGATAGATGAGTATGAAAGAAGATTCTTAGAGTTGCTGAAATACGTTGCATTCATCAAGGATGAGCAAGTTAAGATTCAGAGGTACCTGATTGGATTTCCCTCATTTATCAGTGATAAGATACAATATGATGATCCAAATACATTTGAGTAAACTATAAGGCGTGCTAAATGTATTTATGATCAGTAAAGGGGAAGACCAACTTTCCAAAAGGCCTGGGAAGATAAGATGAAAATCAAGGTGGAACAGAGGAAGAAGGGGAATATGCCCCCCTTTTTTAGAAATACTGTGCAAGGACAACCGACTTCCAAGGAGTCTAGAATCACCGAGGCAATGGAAACCAGGCCAAGTCAACAATCTATTCAGTGTTGGATTTGTGGCGGGAATCATTTGTGCAGAGATTTCCCTCAAAGAGGTGATAAAGCGAGGACTGTGAACAATGTACAACAAGTTACAACAGTTGAGGACATGGGCAGAAATATGCCAAGGATTTACGCAGCCCTAGAAAACAAGAAAGTTGAGTTTTAGTCGCACGTGATCGAGGTGGAAGGTAAGATTAATGACCAACCCATTGCTATTTTAATTGATTCAGGAGTTATTCATAGTTATCTAGATCCTAAAATGGTAGAGAGATTCCAATTTCCAAGAAGCAAGCTGGGAAAACCTTGGTTGGTGCAGTTAGCTACTGGAGCAAAAAGGAAAATTAATGAGATGATCAAGGCATGTCCAATGGAGATGAATGGACTATGCATAAAGGTTGATTTGAATATTATAACTTTGGGTTCATATAATTTCCTCTTTGGTATGGATTGGTTGGATCAACATCATGTTGTTCTGGAATGTTATAATAAAGAATTTACTTGTCTTGATGAGAAAGGAAATTTGAGAATAGTTCAAGGCATTCCAAGAGCTATGGATATTAGAGAAATTTCGTCCTTGCAATTGAAGAAAAGTTACAGGAAAGGATGTCAATTATTTGCAGTGCACATGGAAGAGGAACCTAAGGAAAAAGTGCCAAGTGTTGAAGATTGCACAATACTAAAAGAGTTTGAGGATGTCTTTAAAGAGATACCGGGATTTCATTTGAAACAAGATATTGACTTCTCTATAAATCTAATGCCAGGAGTATCTCCTGTATCGAAGATTCCATATAGAATGAGTACGCCAGAATTAAAAGAGTTGGGGATGCAACTTGAAGAGCTTCTGAAGAAGGGGTATATACACCCAAGTGTGTTGCCTTGGGGGTGCACCAGTATTGTTCGCAAAGAAGAAGGATGGTACGTTGAGACTCTGTATTGACTTCAGATAGTTGAATAAGGTAACAATGAAGAACAAGTATCCTTTTCCAATGATAGATGACCTCTTTGATCAGCTGCAGGGTACACAAATATTTTCAAATATTGATATCAGATCTGGATATCATCGCGTGAGAATTAAAGAAGAAGATATTAGCAAGACTACATTCAAAACAATGTATGGTCATTACGAGTTTGCAGTGGTTCCATTTGGGTTGTCAAATGCACTAGTTGTCTTTGCATATTTAATGAATGGAGTTTTCAGAAGTTATATAGATAAGTTTTTCATTGTATTTTTGGATGACATAATTATTTACTCAAAGTCTGAAGAAGAGCATGGGCAACACTTGAGGATGGTGTTGCAGGTATTGATGGTGCATTAGATTTATGCAAATTTGAGAGAATGTTTGTTTTTACCATAGGTAGATTCATTACTTGGGTCATATCATTTCGGAGGAAGGAATAGCTCTGGACCCAGAAAAGATAAAATCCATTGAGGAATGGCCAACACCAAGAATTGTCACAGAAGTGAGATCCTTTATGGGACTAGGTTAAAGGAGAAGATGATCAAAAACCCCTAATCCACTTCAAATTCATTGATTATTGGTTACAAAGATGAAGAATTCATTTCACTAGTTAAAAATGAGTGGAGGAAAATTGATTATGAGGAAGAAGGATCAATGATCTTCAAATGATAAAAAGGGCCACAATAGAGTGGGCCAAAGAGAAATATAATAACTTGGAGGACAAAAAATGAAACTTGTTTGAATATGAGGAAGCTAAATGGAGGTTGAAGAGTAGGGCCTTGTGGTTGGGACAAGGAGATGGACATGCAAATTTCTTTCAAGACTTTGCAAAAGGAAGGAAGCACATGAATACAATATGGAACATGCTAAAGGTAATAGGCATCAAGGCTTTGAATTTTAAAGGAATTACAAATATTAGAGTTAACCATTTATCCTAGTTATGCTTAGTGCTAAACAAAGAAAACATAGCATAAATCATTTGTATTATGGAATTCTATCCAATATTATTATATCAAGAGGTAAATGATGATTTGTGTGTAAAAGTATCAAAAGAGGAGTTAAAAGATGCAATATTTCCCCTTTCAAAAAGACAAAATCCCAAGATCATATGGTTGTTGAATAGACTTTTTCAAGTGTTTCTATATGAGTGGTTGGAGGAGAATGTATTCACAAATGCAGAGGAATAAAGAGTCTCAGATAATGTGTTAGGTACCTTCAATGCAACAACTTTTATAGCTCTCATTCCTAAAATGGATTACCCAAGATCCTTTGATGATTTTCATCCCATTTCCTTATGTGACTACATCTCTAAAATTATTCCAAAGGTAATAGCTCGAAGACTTGAGTCGATCCTCTCTAATGCAATTTTAATGGAATACTTTGGGTTTCTAGAAAATAAGCAAATTCATGAAGCAGTGGGAGTAGTCCAAGAAGGTTTACATTCAATCTGAACTAAAAATATTTTTTCAATGGTTATAAAGCTTGATTTGAGAAAGGCTTATGGCAAGTTTAGTTGGCTATTCATCAGATTAATTTTAATTCATACCGTGTTTGGACTCTATTTTATCAACTGGGTTGAAGGATGTTTTAATTCTTCCTCTTTTTATGTCCTAGTTAATGGGTTTGATACAAAGATTTTCAAACCCATTAGAGCCCCTATACAAGGGCATCCATTATTTCCTCTTATGGTATTTTCAATATCTGAAGGACTAAGTAGGATCATTGAAGCCTACAAGAGAAATAAAAAATTGAAAGAAGTAAAATTGGGTAGAAATATCTCTTTCACATGTTTTTTTGTAGATGGTGTCCTCTTATTTGGAGATGATTCTATTAGGGTGCTTGTTTATATTAAATGAATGATTTCCCTCTATTGTGAAGCTATAAGCATCAAAGTAGATATGCAATGCTAGTCTATTTATTTTAATGCTTTCTTTGATAAACATATAATGGTCGTGGTCTAGATTTTTCCTTTTCAAGTATTATATTTTAGCCAAGGCATCAAATACTTGGGATTCACACTCAAAGCTAATGGATATGGCTCTAGGGATTGGGATTCATTGTAAAAAAAAGTAGAGAGAAGAGTCTTAGTATGGTGTTCATGTGGGTTATCTATGGGGGGTCGATTAACTCTCATAAAGTTAGTATTGGAAGCCACCCCTATTTATTGGCACTCCTTAACATAAATTCTAGTTGGTATATTAGAGAAAAGAAAATGTTTTAGTTTTATGTGGAAGAGAAGCAAGTAAATGGAGATGCGCCTATTAAAATGGACAAGAATTGCAAAGCAAAAAGTCCTTGGATGCCAAGGCTTAAAAACATGACTAACTTTGGAAGAGCCTTGGCAACAATGATCCTATGGAGATTGATCAAGGTTCACAATCTATGGCGGAGGGTTATACTAATCAAATACATGGATCCTTTGTTCATAGAAGAATGCATAAGGTGGAGGAATAATTCTTAATCAAATGCTTCAATTATGTGGAAAGAAATGATGTTGGCTTTCCCTGTTTTAGGGAACTTTATGGATTAGAAGGAATACAATGGTCAAAGGATAAGGTTAGTGGTTGACCCCTAGATAGGGTGTGAAAAAAAACACATTCTTTCTAAATATATATATAAAAAAATCTAAACCAACAAGAAATCACTCATATCATAGATGCTACAGAACAGGTAGAGGCACTTAAATTAAGGAAACATCATTGGAAGGTAGTTATGGATTTAGTGTTAGAAGGAGAGGAGGCCAAGAAATGGAACACTTTGTTAGGAACATTGGTGGGAAATACTCAAGGAAGAAGATGATTCATTGGTTTGGCCTTGGAACCCGTCAGTTGAATACTTTAACAATATGGGTTACAAATCCATGATTCTCATTGAGGATACAAATGAATGTTGGTGCCAAGAAGTGATCCAGATTATTTTCGGCAGGAAATGAGAGCAGAGATATAATAAAGAAATGTACAAGATATCTCGGATATCCAATAATATAACAGAAATGTATCAGAGATGCAACCATAAACACAGAGATACACTAATACACAATTTTCTATTAATGAATAGAAATGTACAAAGACTGTAAAAATACAGAGTGAAAGACTCGCTAGAATGGTGACATCTTATCTCTGAGAAGAGATGTGTTCGCTATTCGCATTCGCAAGAAGATGATTTTACAATGAGGCTCCAAAGTCCTTTTTATCATAAACAAAATCTAAAATCCTAACCCCGAAAGATGAAAATCCAATAGTTTTGTGGACCCCGTTTTGGGTAGTTTGGTGTATCAACTTCCCGGGGGTGTAACTTTGGCATACGATCTCCGTTTGGGGCACACGATAGCTAGTTGGAAAGGTATCATCGAGGAGATTCATTTTGGGGGGTTCAATCAAATTCTTTGGCTATGTTTGAGAAGCTCGATCCCAAAAAACCTTCATTTAGGCCCTCAAAATGGCCCCGTAAGTTAAAAACTGCTAAAAATAGTAAATTGCCAAAAATGCCAAAACATTGTTTTGAGCCAGATGGAAAAGGTGGGTGGCCACTGATATCCACCTGGATCAATCCTTCGTCCTTAGGAATCAATGGTCTCCATTGCGTTGAGTTCCCGAGGGAGAGGGGAAAGTGATTGCATCTTGGTGCACTGCTTGCCTTGCTGGAGATGTTGCGTTGTGGAAGGATGTCATGAACCTGTTGCCGGAGGGGTTAAATCTGTTCAACCAGTCGGGCTACATGAGATGTCTGGGTGCAGAAGGAATATTTAAAATTTGCTTCATTCTTGTCAACCTGCTTCTGTTGGATAAAAGGTGCTTGGGCTGAGGCTATAGTGGTTGCAATATCCTTCTGTTCACCTTTTGAATAGATTGTGAAGAAACTGAATTTTGTAGCATGAGATACCACCTTGCGGCATTGTTTAGGTGGGACAGTAGTTGGAACTACCTCTGGTATCTTGTAGAGATGACCCCCCAGAGTAACAATGACACTACAGGGTCGAGACTCATAGATAGCATGGCGCTTCCACATATATGGCTGGCCCAAGAGAACATCACATGCATCCAGTGAGGAAAAACCACATAATACCTCATCCTTGAAGGGCTAGATGCCATATGACAATCGACGCTGCTGGCTGACACGACGATCTCGTCCTTGGCGAAACCACCCAATGTTGTATGGTTGCGGGTGTGGTGTTGTCGACAATTCCAACTGTTTGACGATCTCTGTTGAGATGAGGTTCTCTTGGCTTCCGCTATCAACAATAAAATGTAGTGGGGTCCCCTTCACCCACATCTGTGAATGAAAAATGCGCTCCCCCTCTTAAGGATTTGTGGGTTCTTCTGGTGAATTGTCGGGGTCGCGACAATAACAGTTGGGTCCGCGTCGATGATCTGTCTTCTATCAATATTTTCTGAATCGGATTCTGAATTAAGGTTCGGTTCCTTGTCTTTGATCTCAACCACCAATGACTATTTTGAGCAACATTCATCGATGTTGTGCCAGGGGCTTTTGTGGAAATCGCACCATTTTTCGGTGTCCTTCGTCTTTCCGTGACCCTTCTTTTCCTATGGCTTGGATTGGTTTTCGGAAGATTGTTTGTTAGGGCTGTCTTTATCATACTTTGTTTGTTGTGGATTTTCATACCCAAACTCCCGTTTGTTCTGGTGCTTAAATTTTTGCTCGATTTTAACAACATATCGATAAGAAGCACTGAGTGATGAAATGTCTAGAAAATCCATTTTAGTTTGGATTTGGATGTATCTGTGTAGAGCCCAACGGTATTTCAGAACCAAATGTCGTTCAGAGTCTTTGATAGTTCAACGTGCTTATTGGTTCCAACATCCAAGTTCCCACTACCAAAAATATAATGTGAGTCATTGAGAAAAAGCACAAACCCAACACTGCAAATTTTGTCCACACCTTGACATGCTCCATCAAAAAATCCCTGGGGATTTGATTTATTGATTGTTATGGAACCAACACTACGGTCCTTCTATGACTTTGTAATCACCAAGTAGAATGGATATAGAGCCTAGGCCTATCATATAACCTTAATGGTGGGCCAAGATTTACCCTCGAACAAACTAGCATTCCTCGCCAACCAAAGACCCCAAGAAACCAAGATTGTAACAACTTGAAAATGTTTCAATGTATTTTTAGTAAAAAGCTCCTCAAAACGATCTACAATGGAATCATTTTCGGATACATGGCCCATCCCCATATGGTCACCTATTTCTTTCCATATATGGCATGTATAGGGACAAAGTCTAAAAAGATGTAGATTAGACTCCTCCATCGCTTTACAAAATACATAGTATCCATGCCCTTGTTTGTCGCTATGTTGCATTCTATCCCAGGTAAGTACCTTGCCCTTCAATATTAGTTAAAAAAATAGAATGCCCTTTGGAGGGCCCTTTATCTTCCATATATGATTATACCACCAATGGTTGACTTCACCACCAATTGATAAGAGAACCCTATAACCCAACATTGTTGAATAATTGCCTCCACCTTTGTTATAAATCCAAACAAGTTCATCCTCCCAATCACTCAACTTCACATGTGCTCTTTGCAAGTCTTGAATAAAACCAGACCACTGGTTATGCCATTGCTCCTCCAAATGTATATCGTTCGTTGATTTCCAACCCCATCTCCACAGAGAAGTGGTACTCCTATTGCCAATATGACTGAGAGTACACAAGTTATTTTTTGAAGAAATCCAACCAAGTTATCAAGGAGAAAGATATTCAAAAACCATTCCACTATCACATCTCTATCCACTTGAACCTTCATACCTGATACCACCTTCTAGGATAAAAAGTTTCCGACATTTGGAAACACAGTTGACATATTATTTCATTGAATCGACGCTATAGTGTGAATCTTATGAGGGAAACGTATCCAGTCAAGAATCATGCTCGACTTGATATATTTTGCACATAAGATACGACACCAAAGACTATCATGTGTGAGGAAGACCCATAAGGTCTTAGTCGCTAGTGCTTTGTCAAAGAGGACTAGGTCCTTGAGACCCCACCCACCAATTGATTTAGGATGAGAAAGGGCCTTCCAACTAACAAGACGAGAGATGAGATAATCGATAACGCCTTTCCATAACTAATTAGAACACAATTTATTGATCTTAACCAATATTCCTTTTGGAATAATTGCCAACAAATGCCAATAGACCGAAATGGCTTCGATTATCGATTTGATGAGGGTGAGACATCCACCCTTGGATATCCATCTAATACACCACAGAGTAATCATCTTCTCAATTTTCGAGACCTACCATTCCTAATCAATTATGGTATAGCAACTTGGCTTGAGGCGATGCCCCAAGTATTTCAACCCATCAGAAAGATCAAAGGAGGGGTAAAGAAAAATATTGGTCATCTCCTGTCGCAAGACCACATCACAATTCATATAATATATAGAAGATTTCCCAACATAGATCATCATACCAAAAACCTATGTTATGATCAAATGCCTTAAAAATGATAAAAAGTCAATGATTACAATCCACTTCAAGGGGGAAACCTCCTTTTACAATATATCCAATTCATAATAGAATACAAGATGAGATAAGATGATCCTAAGACTAGGTCTCCTTGTTATATATATAATAGACAAAAGGTACAATTTTAAAGAAAGGGTGCAATGAAGGGTCCTAATTGACATACAAATATAACACTAGAAATGCAATAATTCAATATCTAGGGCTTAATAAGGGGTTTTATACATAACACGGGGATTAACGACATCACAAAAGAGATCCAAAATTCCTTTGAGAACACACCCCTCTGTGACCACACAATTACTAAAAAGTAAGATTTCGTCCACGAACAATAAGTGGGTGAGTGACACAACAGATCCGATCCTAACACCTTGTATTTGGTGGAGTCTAGAAGACTTAGCAATGGCCCGACTAAGGCCATCAACAACTAATAGAAATAAGTATGGAGATAAAGGAAATCTCTATCGGAGCCCTCGACTTGCACAAAAAAATGAAGAGCCTGCTCCATTGATTAGTACAACAAAATTGACATAGGATACACATGCCATTACCCAACATACCACCAATAAATCAGGGATGATTTTAAGGATGGAAATTTATTTTAAAATGTAGAAACCTTGGCGAATCTTACTAATCCTTCATATGTCAACTATAAATGTTTGGCGATATTTTTGTAAAAATATTCAAATTTCTAAGTATTTTATATAGGTTTTATAAAATTTTGGCGATTTTTAAGCTAAAATAATTTTATCCTATAGAATTTGGGCGAATCATTTTGAAAATAGTGAATCTCGTTTTTGGAAAAACCATGGAAAATTAGCCCATGAGAGAAATTTAGCCCCTAAAATCATCCTTGCAATAAACCAAAACCAATTTGCAATAATAACAATCGAAGATATAGCTAGGACACTATATCATATGCCTTGGATAGATCCAATTTGATCACTAAAACAAGACTCTGATGAATCTTGATGGAATGAATACCCTCGTGATCAAATCTAATTGCCTTGTGGACCAAATGACCCTTCAAAAAACCAAATTGGTATAATGTGACGATCCCTAACAATATAGATTTGATATGCATAATAATGATTTTTGCCACTATTTTATATAAACTATTAATAATGCAATATGACGAAAAACGTCAAAGGATGACGGTTGATCAACTTTGGGGATCAATGCAATAAGATTTGAATTAATACTACCAAGAACTTTGCCAAATATACAAATCTCCTCAACTACCCTCAGAAGATCATCACCTAGTAAATCGAAAAAACCTTCATAAAATTTTGTCGACCAACCATTGGGTTCATGGCTCTTGTCCCATTGGAAGGAGCAAAGAACTGCCCGAAGTTCTTCCTTTGTGATCTCATTAAACATCATTTGGTTTTCTTCGTCACCTACCAACTGAGGAAAAAAGGATAGCAGTCTAAGTGCCACATCCATTTTGAATTCTGAAGATTCCTAAAAGAGTGTTTGAAAGTGACAGACTCCCAGCATGGCCAAATCGATGAAACCGTGAACTTTTGTGCCTTCATCTCCCAACAAATACCATATAGTGTTATAGATCTTCCTATAGTTTGCACAACACTGAAAGAACTTGGTATTTAAGACACCAATATCTAGCCAAAGTGCCCTGCTCTTTAAACGCCACTCATTTTCATGTTCCATCGAAATAGAGTGACAAGAAGATTCCAAACCATGAACATGATCAATATCCACAACACCTCCTTATCGAAGAGAGATACAGTCATAAATATGAGCGAGATATTCCTTGATATCAAGAAGGAATTTCTCCTGAGACTTCCTATGTGCAATGTCCCATTGAACAATGGCATGCTTCAACTGCTTTAGAGAATCCACAAATTGTTGAGGTGCTCCTATTCCTTTATTAGGATAAAATTTTACCCAATGAGCTTCCACCAGAGCTCGAAAGTCCTCGATCCCAATCCAAGTTGAGTTGAATTTAAATGTTTCCCTAGACGACCCCTCAAACCATCCAACTCCAAAAAGATAGGGTAATGGTTAGAACATTTGACCTTTCCCACCCATGATCTATATATACTTATAGACTGCAATAAAGAATTATGTACCAGAAAGCAGTCCAACCACTTGTGTATTCCATCTAGACTTGATTTTTTGTTACTTCAGGTAGGACTTGGAGAGGTTGGCTTAACATCCACCAATCTCGATGATTCCAATTTATTGTGAAAATAGTAAGTCGAGGGATCCTCTCTAGCCAAATCCCCGCAAATCTCTTTGTTGCCCAAAGAAAAATTCTAATCACCACCAATGATAATATTTTCCACCTGTAAGGCATGAGTGTTCAAGAATTTGTCCCAAACCAAGAAGGTATGATCCAATGCCTTGCAATGAACACCCGATTTCACAGAAAAACAACTGATAAGAGAGATAGTCAGAGAGATACAAGAAATGATACCCCCAGACAACCCCTTTGAATCCAGCCCAATGAAATCCCATCATAGAAAAAGTTTCCCCAACTCATAGATGATCTGATCACACATCCCCACCGTCTCCTGAAATAAGATTGTATCAAGTTGTTCATGTCCTATAAACCCTTGAAGGGAGAGATTTTAAGGTCGCCCCCCCAGACCCCTCACATTAGCCAACGATATCTTCATGAATGAGGAGAAGAGGGGGAAACACCTACTTTAAGTACCCCGGAGATAAGTCTTTGACGTCCTTGAGAGACCTCAGGAGACACATTTTCCTGTGCATGTTTAAGGGTGGATTTTCTCCTCGCTTTTGAAGGCCAAGGATCCTTAATGGAAACGTTGTCCAAGCCCCAAGAGGTAGAGAACTGTGGAGTAGACCTCGGTGTAAGCAAGTATGTATCCCGCCCTGATAAGGAAGAATTCGAGATAGATGAGCCTTCCTTATGGGAACCCACCGAAGGGACAAAAACATGATCAAAGTCTTCCCCTAAATTACTAATAGGGTTCTTTAGAGGAAAAATCTCCTCTAAGTTTGTAGGAAGAAGATCCAATGGAGAGAAGCAGTCGACATGCTCATCCTGACAAATCCCCAATGGAGTGAAAACGCCACCGATCCTACCCCACCCTTCCCTTGAGAAAAATCCCTTTTGAGTAGGAGAAGTAAAAGCATTAGGGGTGATGGACTTACTCGAAACCATGCGCTTTTTCATATTGTTGAACCATAATGCCTCAATTTTGCTCCATTATGTCGTCGAGAGCTCGAGGTCCGCATCCAAAAGATATGTGGGAAGATGATAAGCAATAGCCTTTGACCCAAGGCCTGACAATCGAACCAGATTATCCCCAATCGATGCTCACACACGATCCATAGAATTAATGTTTTCATGAGACGATGATGACGATCTTGATGCACCACCTTTTTGTATGACCTTCGGAGTAGGTAATTCACGAGGATTAGGAAACCCATGTGGAAATAGTTTATTCTCTTTGAGGAATTTCCGGTTACAGTCCTCAACAACATGTTTGACACTGTGGCATCTTAGACACCGAAAATATATGTTCAGATAATCTAGTACCTAGACATAAGAGCACTTTCCCGCCACCAATTTGATAGATTCATATAGACCATTAGATGGATCCAATTCGACCAATATTTGAGCCATTGCATGACTTGATGAAGATTTAAAACTAATGTCTTCTACTATAAAATTACCCAACACATTTCCATGGCCTGAAGACCCTCATCAGACCAATAATCCAATGAAAGATTCGACTTTTTAATCCAAGCCGGAACACTCTTGAAACCTTCGATGTTGGCATCAAATAATGGGTGCCCGAATTTGGCACATAAAACCTGGCAGTCCCAAAACCATCCCACCGAAATGATCCTAAGCAAATCTTCCTTCTCTTTGAGAACAAAACATATCCAACCACATGATAAAAGATGAAATACAAGAGAATACCCAAAAACCGATACCCAATGAATCACCATCCATTGAGTAAGAACCCCCGCTAAGATTCGACGATCACCAAACTTCCCCACCAACACCCTCCCATCCAAATCAACTATATGCAAAACCTGGAGATCCTTCCCCACAACTAAAGCAATATCTCCGCCTCAAGAATGCATTGTTCTCTTTCGTTTCCTCCCAAGATCCCACTATAATAGGTTTCGCCATAACTAAATCTTCAAAGCCAAGATTGCTACCACGAACCCAGATCCCCCAATGCCCGAAAACCCTACCACTTTGCCAGTAATCAGAGATGGAGCTAAATAAGGAGAGAAGTCATCCCCTTGCAAATGTGTCGATGGAGAAATGGTATCCCGCTTCGCCGAAAGATCAGTATGAGAAAGTCGAGGCAAGGGAGGGGCTCAAGGCCTGCCAAAATCCAGGAGATTTGTTAATGAATGAGTTGGAAGGATCCTGATCCGTAGGCTTATTAAAGGCCCCCACCTTGGGATCCACTTGACCCCCATGCAAAAAAACACCCTTCGCGACTTGTTCAGGCTTCAAGAAGATAGTTAGATGGATGAATATGTCATCTTCTAACAAGAGGTCACCTGAGTAATCCACCAGTTGAGTTGGATCCTCCATCAATCCTCCTTGCAGACTTGCCACACGTCGCTCTACAAAAACTTTATATATATATATATATATATATATATATATATATATATATATAATTTTCTTTACCATTGCATCCTAAACCAAATCCATCTAGGTCATTGTTGCAATATTTATTTCTCCACTATATATTGCAAAGGTGAGGATATTTTATTTCTCTTAAATAAATGCACAAATACACGTGGATACATACATATATAATAAAACAAAATAAGATTGTATTGTCCTTACCATAGCATACCAAACCAAATTCATCTAGTGCATAACTGCAATTTTTATTTCTCCACTACATTTTGCACTAAGTGTAAGAAGGTGAGGAGAATTCATCTCTACTAAAAACACAAAAAATTTAAAATTTTTATATAAAAGAAAAAACATATACAACAACTTTCTCATTCTATATGATCGAGTGAGAAGATTAAAAAACTTTATTTCAGCATTAAGTTTTAAATACATGCACATGCATGCAACTAATCAAAATAAGATTGTATTGTCTTTACAACTGCATACCATACCTTGTATTGTCTTTACAATTGCATACCATACCTTGTATTGTCTTTACAACTGCATACCATACCAAAACCATCTAGCTCATAGCTACATTATTTATTTCTCTAGTGTGTTGCTAAGCACTCTTGCAATACTTCCATTTATCATCCAATTTTATAGATCAAAAGAAAAATCACCAATAAATTCATAACATGCCATCTCGTGCTCTTTACAATTCTCTATGCATCCTAAACCCATTCCTCAATCTGTTGTCATTCATTGTTCCAATTTCCATGATTGGTACTCGCATTTCATCCACCACTTTCAAGCCTACAAGTGTTCATCATCTCCATGTCCATTGTTCCTTCATCACCATTTTATTGTCATTCATCTACATCTGTTTCTAATCTGCATTCTTTAACACATCTATAAAATGTTCCATCGAACCACTACATTGTTTCTTCACCCACCTAACATCTCTTTCTTTGTGTCGTTCCTTTCCATGTACAACGTGTTACTTGAAAATGTCGACAGTTACTTATCAAGATCACATTACCCAACCTAAAAAAGAGAATGAAAAAGTAGCAGATTAGGAATAAGATTCTAGCCACAATAAAGATGAAAATACACCATCCTAAGACAAACAACTATTGAATCATGAGTAAACATGTTATAACTTTAGAAACTGAAAGAAAATCCCGACACTAACAATGAGAAAGACATTGATGCCAATACCCAAAACAATGAATAATTACAAAACATGGTTCATTTAAAATTTACTTTCATGCCAACAAGCAGATAATCCCTGCAAACTTGAAGCACTCAACCATGTGCACTTAATTTTCAATATATGTGGAAAAGTCATTTACACTAGCATCAACCAATTTTGCAGGCAATACACATTTTAAGATCAATCAACAATTCTAATCTCGCGACATTCCACCGCATCATAGTCAACAAAAGCAATTTCAAGAATTTGTCAATGTCATCAATGTTAGAATGTTTAGCCTTTTATTCATGGCAAAAGATAAACACCTTTTCCAACACTATCTCGAGCCATGAATATTTTGGAAAAAAATACTCAAAGAGTATGGCATACTTTTGACAATAAAATTTTACAATTTTTAAATTATACTTCAAGGTAATTTAAGAGGGGTAGACATATATTGATATTATTTATGGATCAATAAATAATCTTATTAATTATGAATAAAACCAATCATACTATTAATCATGTCCAAAGTCCAAAATCACTCATGAGATAAAGAGATATATTAATAAGAGTAAGTTAATAAGCAAATAAATTCAACTATTTTATAGTAAACATTCTTAATTCTTCCTCAAATTCAATAAGAATTTTACTATAAGTTATAGTTCCATTTTGGATAGATAGGAATTTTAAATAAAACTTTGTTTTTGTGAATTTTGGTGCATTTTAAAACCACTCAAATTATTGAAATTTAAAAAAATTGAATAAATCAAAATGGAACTTTACTTTAAAAATATTTAACTGAAAGGAAGTACTAAATTTTATCCACTTATTAAATCAACAATTAATAATTACATGTAAACATTAAAAAAAA
>ML778232.1:4082388-4125163 GCA_009831015.1 Picea engelmannii | reverse complement strand
TTTTATCATGATGTTCTGAAATTTCTGATATTGATAATATAGTGTTCTGGTAATCTTATAGGAACCTTTACTTTAAATTATGATACGTTCATCCAGTAAGTTCCTTAAGGGAAACATCTGTCCGGAAGGTTTAATCATTGGAACCCCATCCATGCCAGTCTTCCTTTCCTTGTTGGCTCGGTGATTTAGATTTTTCTCCTTGCATTCATACCAGAGAACGATTTTTTTTTTTAGCCTGCGGCCTTACCATTTCCAGTCATCACCGTGTTTTCTTTTCGCTTCAGTTGACAGCGGACGATTGTTTCCTTTGGTCGATTTATTGAGGGCGCAGGGTTCTCATTGACCCTCCTTGAATTTTTTTTTATGTTGATTTCATAATCTTCGTTAACCTTGCTCACGATTTAATTCTATTACAGGGCCCCAATCGCTGGTACCCTCGTGTTGCTCATTTTCTCGTTGAAATCTCATCCTTTATCTCTGACCTTGAAACGTTCTGGCTTGAAATGGCTGCACCCATAATTTCTATCTGGCAATTCATTTAAATGCTGTTGTAATTCCGTCCTGTTAATCGTGCTGGCAGTTATTCGCTCAGGAGAATGATTCCGTTCCAACTCTCGTTCTGATAAAACGTTGGTAATCGTTCCCCATAAATCCCTTAGTTTCAGCCAATCTTTTCCCAGACTTCTCTGCGTCGTTCCATTGCAAGGACCGCCTTCCCTCTGCCACAATTTTTACAGCCCAAATTGATGCAGGCCGACCTGGATAGCTCCTCCTAACGACCTGAGTTTCCCCATTAAAATCTGACCGTGTACATGGTTGTGCGGTGGCTGTGTGTCCATATAAAGGCAAGGAGCTCTGCCTTGAGGGGACTGCGAGCTGTCAGGCGGTATGACCTCGCAAATGGCGGCTTAAGACACTGTTTCAGCGTGCTATTACCACCTCGGCGTATTTCTTCCCTTCCCCATTTCTCGTTGGATTTCCCAAGTTCAGTAAATTTAATATTTTCTCCCTTGCCTCCTTAACTGCGTCCTTATTTTTCTGAATGTCGCGCAACCGCCTCTTTATTATTTTTAAAAATCCTTACCAGATGCTCGCATAACATGCCGGTTATGGTTAACAGCATTATGGTCAATGCCTTGTTTTCAGCTTACATTCATTGGATGTTAGCATTCTGGTTTAGTAGGGCTGCCTCGATCTCTGGCCAGCACATACCTTTAGAAACTACTCCAGCATATACTTCCAGAATTTACTGATAGCATGCCAGCGCAACCTTCAGTTTTAGTAATGTGATACAAGAGCCCCGGTTTCCCTTTCGTTTTGTTGTTTTACAGTCAGCCATTGCGTTTCTCAGTCCGTGTAGGGTCCCTTCATAATCGGAGCATGCTTAGTACTTGGGCTCTATTATCGTCCCTGAGCTGGTTTTAATATTCTCGTTTAAATCTATGGCTAATAGGGATACCTTAATATTCGGGTTAATAATTTCGTTTGATTACGATGGGTCCATTATCGATCCAATGTTGGGTTTGTATTGTCGCTCAACATTAGGGTATTAATAACGTCGTTTAATAAAATGGTTTTAATGGGGATGTCCAAATTTCTGGTTGCAACATTGTTAATTCAATATTTTGGTTCTATAGTCATTGGTTGTAAATTGGGTTCATCTCTCGTTTTTAATATTATGGGTTACAATGACCATGGACGATATCCTTAACTAATTGTGATCTTAATTATGGTCATTGGTAATATTGAATAGATTGTCTTTTCCCATTTGTGCTCTTTTTAATTTTGGCATTTTAAATTTTAATATTACAGATAGCCATCCTTAAATTAGGATGCATATGGTTATTTTTCAAATTGGTGTTCCTATAATTATGAAGGTATCTCTATACATTGACATCTTTAATGAAGGGTTATCTATAATTGTTGTCATTATCAATATTGATAGTTGGTCAGTTCCAAATGTTTCCCTTTCTAAGTATTGTCATGTTAAATTTTAGTATTTAAGGATGGTCGTTTTTAAATTAAGATGTTATAGGGTTACTTCCAATTATGATGTAAATTGAATAATTTCAAATGGATGTCACCCCTAATTCTGATGTAATTTTACTCGTTGACATCTTAAATTAATGGTGTTCTTGATCATTTCCATTTGTAATGGGGATAGGTTGTGAATTCCAATATTATCCTCTTAACTATTGACATTTTAATAGGGTTATTTTACACTTTGCTCTTTTAAAAATATGTGATGGTATGGTCAAATATTGGTATACTTGATGTTACTTAGTATGATGCTACTTGGGACCTTTAATGTTGTTATTTAGATGTGACATTTTAATTATCTCTATACAGGGCCCTTGTTAAAATACTAATATTTAAAAAGGGGTCATTTAAATATTATAATTGCTATATCTTGTCATTGTAATTATGATGGTTCATTGAAAATTCGATATGTTAAAAATTTGATTGCTATAGGTAAGAGAAAAATGTTATGTCCTACCGATGTCAGGGAAATATTGTTTATAAATTCGTAATTGTAACGTATTGTAGAAATACCAAATTGTGTTGATTCTTACCTTATAATCAAGATGGCAAGATTAGAGTTGAAACGTATGACCTTTACTTATTCAATGCCATTGTAATCAGAAAAGGAGATGATATGGTTATCTTATTGTAATATTAGCATAGTCTCTGGACTTTGACCAGACTTACTTAGTGGGAAGCCCCGGATTTATATGCGTTAAATTACTCAGGAGTTAGTAAATGAGGGTTGTTGAGTCTAGATTTATTGTGAACTTGGGTGTTCGTTGCCAGAGTCCTTGTCACGCGCCTCCCGTAAGGGGCGCAATTTTTGTTCTTCTCATTATGTTGTACTCATTTGTGGTCAGTTGGTTGCTTGGTCTGTTGTGTCGGGTGGGATGTAGACACCTCCATGCTCCTCAGAACAGTCGCCAGCCCTGAGACCTTAAATGGTTAAAATCTATGGCAACCTGCGCTTGAGCATTGATTATGTGTCTTGGAGGTCCTAACCATTGCAGGGTAGGACGGGCGGGAGGTCAGTTGTATTTAGCACTCAATTTTACTTTGTCGTGTGATCATCACTTATGCATGTGGTTACGTATCGTGCGTCTTGGTCGTCTTCTTATGTTCATCCTGGTTGCGTCGTATTCGTCGTCGGGTGGCGACGCAGAGTCAAGTGGGTTGTTGTTGTTTCCTTGTACACACGCACACACACACAGACAAAAAAAAGGGGGAGAAAAAAAAAATAAAAAAAATTACACCTATTATTGGAGTGGTTGTCGTAACGAGGCAGTTCCTTACATATGGTATCAGAGCGGGTTCGACCCGTGACTTGGGGTTTGCTACGGATTTCGTTGACATGATAGTATTTGATTATTCTGTTGTTGATTGAGTTGACTGTTGTGTGCAGGTAATCATGGTTAGAGGACACCGTGGAGGCAGACGACGGGGTGCTAGGGGAGGAGGCACGACGCCTCCAGCAACATCCACGCATGAGGGTTCTAACCCCCAGGGAGGCGAGCAGGTCCTTGGACAGGAGAAAATCGCAGTTGCTGATGTTGTGGGGATGATGAGATATTTCCAGCGCATGTCTGAGGCGCTGATCAGCAGATTGGACAGAGATGAGGCCAGGGCGCCAGCACCTGCGGAGGTTCCTCCGCACACACCGGCCGTTACTGGTAGCATTCACCGTGAACTCGAGAAGGTGAAATTTCTCGAGTTCTTTGGTGCCCCGGACGACGTAGCCACTGAGGCATGGTTGGAGAATATGGCGATGTGCTTCGCACTTCGCAATTATACCTCCAACATGAAGGTTCGCGTGGCGGTCTTCCAACTAAAGGGGAGCACTCTTCTATGGTGGAAGACGCTCTTACCGCAGTTGAACATGGTCGTCGAAGATGTGTCATGGGAACTGTTCGAGGAACGGTTCTGGGAGAGGTATCTTTTCGAGGAATTCATTGAGCGTCAGCTCAATGAGTTCAACGCCTTACGACAGGGAGGTCGTACAGTGCCCGAGTACGAGGCACGTTTTATGGAGGTACTCCGGTATGCTCCGCATCTGAATACTGAGAAGCTCAAGGTCAACAGGTTCGTGTTTGGCCTTAACGGCAACCTACGTGCGAAGGTTAGGATGTTGATGCCTCAAACCTTGCACGACGCTGTCCAAAAAGCCCTCATAGCAGAGGAGGAGCTTATCAGCGGGGGTCAGACCAGGACTCCCTCGAGACCAGCAAGGCAGGGTTCCGCTGGTACACTACAACATCAGACACCAGCGAGACATACACCGAGATATCATGGCATCCAGAGGGGATCCACGTACACTACACCTCGACGACCGCCGCCTCAGCAGCGGACACCTTACCGAGGACCAGAGCAACAGTAGCAGCGTCGCCTGCAGTAGCAGCAGTTTAGGCCTGTTCAACAGAACAGACCAGGGTTTCACACCAGTGGGAAGTCATCTTCTACTTCGGGCACCAAGACTACTGGGCCAAAGAAGGGGTGTTGGACGTGTGGGGAGCTACACTACCAGAGCGATTGTCCTGTGGAGAGGGCCAGAGCATCTGGATCAGCCGTACCTACTATAGTGGGAGATATGGGCAAGGCCCATCGGATTCATGCAGCGGTGAATAACCGCCAGGAGAGCACCAGTCGATAGTGCTCGAGACGACAGGTACTGTCGTTGACCAGACCCTTAGTATTTTGATAGACCCAGGTGCTACTGAGAGTTTCATATCTGGTGCAGCGCTAAAAAGGATTAAGGTAAAGGCAGTCGAACAGGATGATTTTAGCTTCGTGGAGATGGCTTCGGGAGCTAAACAGAAGGTCGGAGGAAAGGTTATGGGTTGTGCCCTTAACCTGGGAGAGTTTGTCACGAGGGTCAACTTGTACGTCACGATCTTAGGGTCTTATGATGTCGTAATCGACATGGATTGGTTGGAATCGCATGAGGCGATACTCAACTGTAAGATGAAACGGTTGAGCTTAGTCGATGATGAAGGAAAAAGACGTGTGATAGTAGGACGGAACCAGGGAGTATCCCTGAGGTTCATCTCTTCCTTACAGTTACGGAAGAGTATGCGCAAGGGGTGCAAGATTTATGCGATCCTTGCGCTCAACGAAAAGGGAGTAGCAGAAGGTCTAGAACACCTTCCGGTGGTGAAGGAGTTTGCGGATGTATGTCCAGAGGAGTTTCCTGGGATGCCGCCAGAAAGAGAATTGGAGTTTACTATAGACCTGAAACCGGGGACTCAACCCATAGAGAGAACGCCTTATCAGATGTCGACCCCGGAGCTGCAAGAGTTAAAAATGCAACTGAAGGAGTTGTTGGACCTTAGACTGATACGTCCTAGTGTGTCACCGTGGGGTGCACCCATTATTTTCATTCGGAAGAAGGACGGATCGTGGAGGCTTTGCATTGACTATCGTCAAATGAACAAGGCTACGATCAAGAATCAATACCCCTTACCAAGAATTGATGATCTGTTTGATCAAATGAAGGGTGTGATGGTGTTCTCTAAGATCGATTTGCGATCAGGGTAACACCAGTTATGGATCAAGGAGGATGACGTCCCTAAGACTGCTTTTAAGATGAGATTTGGACATTATGAGTTTATTGTTTTACCTTTTGGACTGACAAACGCCCCAGGCGTATTCATGAGCTTGATGAACGGGGTGTTCCGCGAGTACATGGACAAGTTCGTCCAAGTATTCATTGACGATATTCTGATTTACTCTCGGACGACAGAGGAGCATGACGAGAACTTGCGCTTGGTCCTACAGTGTTTGCGAGAGCACAAATTATATGGAAAGCTGTCCAAATGCTCTATTTATCAATCGAGGATTCACTACCTAGGGCATGTCATCTCCGGCGAAGGTATCGTCGTGAATCCAGCCAAGGTTGAGGCTATTATGGAATGGCCTGCGTCGACGAATGTCACAGAAGTGCGTAGTTTTATGGGTTTAGAAGGATATTATCGACAGCTTGTCGAAGGATTTTCAAGGATAGCAAATCCGATCACGAAATTGCAGAAGAAAAATAAGAAGTTTGTTTGGACAGAGAAATGCGCAGAAGCGTTTAGGAGGCTTAAAGAGTTGTTGACAACAGCGCCGATACTAAAGGTCCCTGACATGGACATAGACTTCTTGGTATGCACTAACGCATCCAAAGAAGGGTTAGGTGGAGTCTTGATGCAAGACAGACGAGTGATTGCTTACATTTCGAGGAAATTAAGAAGGCATGAGGAAAACTACGCGACGCATGATTTGGAGTTATTAGCCATCATATATGCCTTGAAGGTATGGAGACACTACCTGGTTGGACGAAAATTTTAATTAAAGACTGATCGTTGTGGATTACAACACATTTTTACGCAAAGCGACCTGAACGCGCGACAACGGCGTTGGTCAGAACTGCTTAGCGAGTATGACTTCAAGATTTCTTATATAAAGGGAACTGTGAACCGAGTGGTATATGCTTTGAGTTGGAGTCCATGCATATTTTCGGTGTTGCCTCTTCACACGAATCTACGTGAGAAGATTCTCGCTTTACAGCGTGACGATGACTGGTACAAAGAAGTCGAATATTTTATCGGACAAAACACTATGATGGTACCACGAAACGAGGGATTTACCTTTGACAGCGATGGGTTACTGAGATTTAGAGGTCGGATTTACGTACTGCCAAACGACGAGTTGAGGATGTTGATCCTGAGCGAGGCTCATAGAGCAGTTTACATGGCTCACCCAGGAGTTACGAAGATGAGGGAAAACTTTAAGCCCTTGTTCTTCTGGAAAGGAATGAAGGCTAACATAGTCAACTTTGTGGCTAGATGTCTCAAGTGTCAGTAGGTAAAGGCTGAACATAGACACCCGACAGGATTACTTCAACCACATGCCATTTCGGAAATGAAATGGGAAGTCATTTCGATGGATTTTATTGTTGGATTGCCATTGACGACAAGGAGACAGGACTCGATTTTTGTAGTAGTGGACACTCTGACAAAGAGTGCTCACTTTATTCCGGTGCGTACAACGTATCAGGCACCTGACATAGCAAGAGTTTTCATCAGTGAGATTGTGAGGCTGCATGGCATGCCTAAGAATATCATATCCGATCGAGGATCGGTGTTTACTGGACGATTTTGGACAAGTTTCCAAGAGGCCTTGGGAACCCAACTTAATTTTAGTACTGCATATCACCCAGAGACTGACGGACAGACAGAACGTACGAACCAAATCTTGGAAGACATGTTGCACATGTACGTTATGGGAAAAAAAAAGCGTTGGGAGGAATTCTTGCCTCTAGTAGAGTTCGCTTATAACAACAGTTACCAGAGCACCATTAAGATGGCGCCTTTTGAGTTTCTTTATGGGCGATCGTGTCAGATGCCCTTGAGTTGGGATCGGCTTGAGGATAGGGTCCTGGTGGGACCAGAAGCGATCCAAGAAATGGAAGAGTAGATGCAAACCATAAGACAAAGGATAAAAGAAGCGCAGGATCGACAGAAGAGTTATGTCGATGTGCACCGATTCGACCGTAGTTACGAGGTCGACGATCGATTCTTCTTGTGTGTAAAACCGCATAAGAGTTAGATCATGTTTGGAAAGGGAGTTAAACTCTCTCCTAGGTTCGTGGGACCTTTCGAGATTGTGGAGAGAAAGGGGCCCGTGGCCTATCAACTAGCCTTGCCTGATTCTTTGAGGCGTATGCATGATGTTTTTCATGTATCTATTTTGAGACATTATGTTAGTGATCCTACACACGTGATTGACATGAGTTCCTTGCAAGTATCAGACGAGGGAGCGCTCACGGCTGAGCCAGTCTGCATTTTAGATCATCGCGTTCGACAGTTACGACGTCGAACGATAGATCAGGTTAAGGTCAAGTGGGACAATTATAGTCCGCACACGACGACCTGGGAGGACGCATATGATATGCGCTAGTAGTTTCCATTTTTGTTTGATAGATAGACTTATGATACTGTGGTACTTATGATATTATGGTACATTTATTTCGGCATTTATACTGAGAAACTTCGAGACGAAGTTTAGACCAAGAGGGGGTGTATGTAACATCCTTCTCTGGTGCACTTACCAAACTTATTCTTTGAGGACACTTGCTCGCAAGTGATCTGGATTTTTTTGATGATAAAACTTTTTCTTTCATTATGATGCGTTAAGTTATATGACAGGATGTTTTTAATACTTAGGTGTAGACAGGTACTGCTGACTCGGTTTCATTGAGTGTGCAGGGTTTCATACCTTGAGGATGCAGAGGCATCATTGGAACTCCCTTGGACTCCGGATTGAGTCAGGGAGTGGGCTATTTGAGTTGTTTCATTTATGGTGATATTGTTTTGTTTTGATGATATGATATTGATTTTATGATATGTTGTTGACATGATCTGACATGATGGTTGACGATGCAGGCTGACGATAGCTTGCCGACCGGACTCACATATGGATTAAAGGGGCCACACACGAGTTCTAGAGAGATTGAGGGAGAGGTGTGGACAAAAGCCCTGCCACAGCCTACTAGCACTCTCGTCGTGGCTCAAACTGTAGGTTAACGATTACCTAGTTCGAGAGGATCCACGATGTCGTGAGGGAAGACTGCGATAGTCACTCACGATGATTCCAAGGGGCACGCAATAAGGCGGGGGCCTTATTCCTTAGAGCCCTTAGTTTCCCACAAGCTCACCTGGCGGAGTGTTGACTCGAGGGGTTATAGAGTCTACCAATCTGTCAAGCCAGCGAGTGGCACCCTTGGAGCACCTGGTGCATCCTGAAGGGCACGTCGTGCAAGGAATCACAAGTCGGCGAGTCGCACCCTTGGAGTACGTGGTGCATCCTGAAGGGCACGCCACGCGACAGAAGAAACCGAGGTGAGTGGAACCCTTGGAGCACGTAGTGCGTCCTGAAGAGCACGTCGCTTGAGGATGATGATGAGACAGCCTAGATGACCCTGAGACCTTAGCACCTGATAAATTCTTACAATGCCTCCCCTAATTAAATTGTCGCCCTATTCAAATCAAACCTAGATTAAAACATCTCTATGATAAATTGACCAGCCCTAAGAAAAGATCTTACAAAATTAAACATAGGGCGTAAACCAAAACTCTCCTGGGTGTTAATTAAAGTTCTAAAAAAAAAATAAAAGGGGGTAAAGTAATGGGGGAATTAAAATAAGCGAAACCCTTGGCTTTTAAATGATAAAGAAGAAATAAAAATTTATTAAGGGGTGGGAGTATAAAGCGAGGAATAAAATATATATATATATATCTATTGAAAAGATTAAAAATCCGCATTTATCTTTTGGGTTTAAATAATAATAAAATAATAATAAAAGAGAGGAATGAAAATTGAAATAAGGAAACTTAATTTTGGAAAGTAGGGGACATAGGGTAAAAAGCAAAAAGGAATCAGCATTTAAGGAGTTACTAAATTTCAGAAACTTCATTTTAGGAAAGTGATTAAAAGAATGAGAGGGGATCTAGGAACCCTAGGAGAAATTTAAGGAGCGATTTTGGGGGAGTGAGGGAATTTAGTATTCTAATTATTAAAAAGAATTTAATCATTGGAGAACCCTAGGGATGAGTGACACTTGGACGGCGGAGATTGTTTAGAGGTTTTCCATTAAAAATTAATTAATTAATGATTAGGAAAGTAGGTGGGTCTCATTTTGCTATAAAAGAAAGGGAAAGGAAGGAAGAAGGGGGACGGTTAGCATAACGTTACGCTACCGAATTATGGCTTGAGGGATTTCTTGTGAGAATTTGGGTTTATCTCAGCTGTGTTGGAGTGGTAGCTCAGCCGTGGAGGCGAGATGAGACGCTAGTTTATCTCTGGTTCTTGTGTGGCCCCTTTGCGGCTCGGGGGGCTAAGGGGGAAGCAGAGTACCTATAGCATTTGGCTGGGAGGTACCGGTGAGTCCTCTATGGTCGGCGAGTGAGAGGAGCACAGAGAGAGGGACGTGGCACGAAGCGCGGGACGTCAATCCGAAGGGAGGGGCAAAACGGCACATGTATGCTTTTCATTTGAATGGTTGAATGAGTGGTTTATCAGGATGTTCTGAAAATTTCTGATGTTGATATTATAGTATTCTGGTATTCTGGTATAGTATTGATATTTCGTTTTATCATGATGTTCTGAAATTTCTGATATTGATAATATAGTGTTCTGGTAATCTTATAGGAACCTTTACTTTAAATTATGATACGTTCATCCAATAAGTTCCTTAAGGGAAACATCTGTCTGGAAGGTTTAATCATTGGAACCCCATCCATTCTGGTCTACCTTTCCTTGTTGGCTTGGCGATTTAGATTTTTCTCCTTGCGTTCATACCAGAGAACGATTTTTTTTTTAGGCTGTGCCCTTACCATTTCCAGTCATCACCATGTTTTCTTTTCTCTTCAGTTGACAGGGGACGATTGTTTCCTTTGGTCGATTTATTGAGGGTGCAGGGTTCTCATTGACCCTCCTTGAAAAAAAAATTATGTTGATTTCATAATCTTCGTTAACCTTGCTCACAATTTAATTCTATTACAAGGCCCCAATCACTGGTACCCTCGTGTTGCTTGTTTTCTCCTTGAAATCTCGTCCTTTATCTCTGACCTTGAAACGTTCTGGCTTGAAATGGCTGCACCCATAATTTCTATCTGGCAATTCGTTTAAATGTTGTTGTAATTCCGTCTTGTTAATCGTGCTGGCAGTTATTCGCTCAGGAGAATGATTTCATTCCAACTCTTATTCTGATAAAATGTTGGTAATCGTTCCCTTGAAATCCCTTGGTTTCAGCCAATATTTTCCCAGACTTCTCTGTGTCGTTGCATTGCAAGGACCGCCTTCCCTCTGCCACAATTTTTACAGCCCAAATTGACGCAGGCAGACTTGGATAGCTCCTCCTAACGACCCGAGTTTCCAGATTAAAATTTGACCGTGTACATGGTTGTGCGGTGGCTGTGTGTCCGCATAAAGGCAAGGAGATCCACCTTCAGGGGACTGCGAGTTGCCGGTCGGTATGACCTCGCAGATGGTGTCTTAAGACACTGTCTCAGCGTGCTATTACCACCTCGGGGTAGCGCTTCCCTTCCCCATTTCTCGCTGGATTTCCCAAGTTCAGTAAATTTAATATTTTCTCCCTTGCCTCCTTAACTATGTCCTTATTTTTCTGAATACCGCGCAACCACCTCTTTATTATTTTTAAAAAGCCTTACCAGATGCTCGCATAACATGCCGGTTATGGTTAACAACATTATGGTCAATGCCTTGTTTTCAGCTTACATTCATTGAATGTTAGCATTCTGGTTTAGTAGGGCTGCCTCAATCTCTGGCCAACGCATACCTTCAGAAATTACTCCAGCGTATACTTCCAGAATTTACTGATAGCATGCCAGCGCAACCTTCAGTTTTAGTAATGTGATACGAGATCCCTGGTTGCCCTTTCGTTTTGTTGTTTTACATTCAGCCATTGTGTTTCTCAGTCCGTGTAGGGTCCCTTCATAATCGGAGCATGCTTAATACTTGGGCTTTGTTATCGTCCCTGAGCTGGTTTTAATATTCTCGTTTAAATCATGGTGGACATTAGCATTTAAATCTATGGCTAATAGGGCTACCTTAATATTCGGGTTAATAATTTCGTTTGATTACGATGGGTCCATTATCGATCCAATGTTGGGTTTGTATTTTCGCTCAACATTAGGGTATTAATAACTTCGTTTAATAAATTGGTTTTAATGGGGATGTCTAAATTTCTGGTTGCAACATTGTTAATTCAATATTTTGGTTCTATAGTCATTGGTTCTAAATTGGGTTCATCTCTCGTTTTTAATATTATGGGTTACAATGAGCATGGACGATATCCTTAACTAATTGTGATCTTAATTATGGTCATTGGTAATATTGAATAGATTGTCTTTTCCCATTTGTGCTCTTTTTAATTTTGGCATTTTAAATTTTAATATTACAGATAGCCATCCTTAAATTAGGATGCATATGGTTATTTTTCAAATTGGTGTTCCTATAATACTAATATTTAAAAAGGGGTCATTTAAATATTGTAATTGCTATATCTTGTCATTGTAATGATGATGGTTCATTGAAAATTCGATATATTAAAAATTTGATTGCTATAGGTAAGAGAAAAATGTTATGGCCTACCGATGTCAGGGAAATATTGTTTATAAATTCGTAATTGTAATGTATTGTAGAAATACCAAATTGTGTTGATTCTTATCTTATAATCAAGATGGCAAGATTAGAGTTGAAATGTATGACCTTTACTTATTCAATGCCATTGTAATCAGAAAAGGAGATGATATGGTTATCTTATTGTAATATTAGCATAGTCTCTGGACTTTGACCAGACTTACTTAGTGGGAAGCCCGGGATTTATATGCGTTAAATTACTCAGGAGTTAGTAAATGAGGGTTGTTGAGTCTGGATTTATTGTGAACTTGGGTGTTCGTTGCCAGAGTCCTTGTCACGCACCTCCCGTAAGGGGCACAATTTTTGTTCTTCTCATTATGTTGTACTCGTTTGTGGTCAGTTGGTTGCTTGGTCTGTTGTGTCGGGTGGGATGTAGACACCTCCATGCTCCTCAGAACAGTCGCCAGCCCTGAGACCTTAAATGGTTAAAATCGATGGGAACCTAGGCTTGAGCGTTGATTATGTGTCTTGGAGGTCCTNCATGTTTTGTTTTTATGGCAGAGAATTCCTATGACATCAGTAAGCATCTAAGAATCCTCAAGGACTTATGTTCTACTATGGGTATGACTGTGAACAGTCACAAAATGAAGGTTATGATAATCAAATTAAAAAAGATCATCTATGACAACAATAACTTGGAGGAAGTGTCATGACAACAATAACTCAGAGGAAGTGCCACCATAAAAATATCTTAGGGTAAAATCATGAATCTGGGTGTCTATTTTCCTTGATTTTTAAGAAAATAAATTATATTTTCAGAAGTTTTTCAGCTTTCGATAAACAAAAGTATTTTTTTTATTTAGAATTGCACTTTCTAGTAAAAACAAAACCTTTCATGAATTTTATTAGCTTTATTTTGACTATTTGTTTTTAAAATATTGACATTTGATATGAATTTAGTTGAAAACATTGCATATTTTAAACATGTTTAGTGAGATTCCTTGTATGTGCTTTAATTTTGATTTAAAAATAAAATCCAAAAATACCCTTTTGAAGAGGAGAGTGAAAGGTTCTGTAATATAAATTTTCCATAATTGTTGACTATGTATTATTGCATATATTGATTTTTTCATTTTAGTGGATCATTATGTCATCTAAAAAAATATGTAGACATTTTTTTATAAAATTAATTAAAAATAGTAAAAAACAATTAAATTGAATACAAATTGTATGAAATGAAATGCCATTCAATTCTAAAAATGTTTGTATTTCTTTTGAAACCAAACTCACAATATTTAAAGGAGTTCAGTCCTACAAAAGTTGGACTAACATGGAGAGAAGTGAAAATTTTTCGAAACATGCCATAGTTACAGGTTTTTGATGGAACTAATAGTTTGATTGAAAGTTAGTGTTTTTTGGCCGAAAGTTATTTTTCACAAAAAATATTGTTATATTTAAAATTTATGTTAGATTTTTCGGCCAAAAAAGTGTTCGGCCAAAATATTTTTCGGCCAAAAAAATTAAGATTTCAACCTTAAACATTCCATTTGAAATTTTTGTGACCCGATTCTCACAAAATTGTTACCCATATTCATGATTTTATGCCTTAGAATCAATATTCTTAACAAGCTCGATTGGAACTATATTGTTGATAAAAGGATAAATGGAGGGTGGAAAGCTTAGTATGGACTTGAAAACAAGTGTAAATTAGTAGACTATTGGTTGTGGGATAAGAAAAAATTGAACTTTCATACTCTCATCACTGTTGTTGTTTTATCTAGATGTGAAGTTTTAGGATGAATTATCTTTACAGAATCCTGGAGAAAAATAGAGAAGTTCTGAAATAATTTTATAACTTATAATCTCAAAATGAAAGGAAATACACCCTATCTTATCCTCCTCATAGAAGAAAGGCTTTTCCCCATTGAGTGCACAGTAATGATTAAACACTTGATGTACAAGAACAAGACAACAACACGGACAACAAGAGTCTCCTCAAAATTAGTTCAAACTATAGGAAAAACTAATAGAGACAGAAGCGATGATGACATCTTGGTTAAATCATCAAGGAATACATGAACATGTCATTCTATAGAATATCCATAATATTAAAAATATTATTACATATAAATTTAAAGAGAATATATGGTGTAATAAAGAATTAGATAATAAAAGGAAGCTAAGATACTACAAGGAGGTGGTCAACCATAAACTTGAATATCAAAGGTATCTCTCAGTCCCGACTGGTGCAAATAAGAAAACCAAGATGGTTAAAATACAAACCGACTCCCACGATATACATAGTGGATCTGGGCATTGGACAATTCCCATAAGTTACACAATAGGAAACAATAATTTCTCATCTTTTTTGACACTAAGAGGGTTGAATATGAAAATCACTTTCTCGTATAGTGCCCGGTGTATACCAAAATTAAATCACAATTTCAAAATATATATCATAATAATGACCTTCCTAATCTTCTGAGTCAACAAAACTATGGTGATGTTGGAAATCAATTTATTATAATGTTTCACAAAGAGGGAGATTTAGCATAACATACTTGCTTCATTCACTTGAGTTGAGTATACATGCTAAGGAATAATGTCATTGACTGAGATACTCATTTCAAGTATGCCACCTGTGCGCTTCTCAATGAAAAATCATTGCTCTTATGTTCGATTTGTTGTCTAAATTTTCCATGTTATGAAACTCACAAACTTATGTGATTTTAAGATGACATTAATTTTAATAGCATTGGATAGATTACTTGTGGGATATTTATTAAATCTAAAGAGATTAATTTGACATAAAGTGTGAAACTCTTCATTCCCTTCAATTGGTTTCGCAATGTATTTTATTAAATAATATTAGATTATTGTATAGATCAGATTAGAAATATATACCTAATCAAAATCATTGAATAGGAAATAAAGTGAATGATAATCCAAAAAAATACCCAATTTAGGAAAATCATGCTTCTCATAATGAACATATGAATTTCTATGAAATTAGACCATCTCTTTTCTTTCCTCTTTATAATGAAAGACCATCACTATTCTTTCCTGGTTATACTTGAAAACAAATTACTTGTTTCAACAATGGTTTTCCCTTCCCTCCCACATTGGTATCAATGAGCCCATAAATGTTACCAACATTGTAAAATTTGAGTAGCATATATGTTCATGCTTCTCATAATGAACATATGAATTTCTATGAAATGAGACCATCGCTTTTCTTTCCTCTTTATACTGTAAAAATTACTTGTTTCAAAAATTGTTTTCCCTTCCCTTCCGCGTTGGTGTCAATGAGGCCATGAATGTTACCAACATTGTAAAAGTTGAGTAAAATATATTGCAATTTCTTTTGATAGTAGAATTAGATTCTGTATTTAATGTCTATCAAGATGACGTGTATGTGCATATGTATTTTATTGCATTTATGTATATAATCTATATATTTTTATTAAAACATAACAATTTTCATAACTAATAGTTAATTGTAAAATACATTTAAAAAACATTGCATGGTATTAATACACATTCCACCTTTAATATAATATGATTTTGATGAAAAAATAGAATTCCCACTTTAAAAATATTTATGATTCCCCTAAATTCATGGACATCATTATCATTATGTATGTTTTTAGAGATGACGAGGTGTTTTCTATGGAGGACATAGATTTTGGATTTAAGTGTTTCGCAAATGGGAAAGCTAATGACATTGAAGGCTACCAAGATAAAATATTTAAAATCGAGTTGTCTATCCTCATCCCTCACATGCACAAGATCTTCAATTTAGTAGTGAATCAAAGATTCCCTAAACCATTCACACAAACCTCATTGCACCTAATTTTAAAAGTGGGGATATAAACATTCTCTCGAATTATATGACCAATATGATTATCCCCTTTCTATCCAATTTGTACAAAATTGTTTTGGAAAAGAATATTAGTCCATGGCTAGAAACTCATGGAAAAAGAGACAAAGGAAAAGTAATTTTTACAAGATATCATTCAACTGTGGACCACCTTGTTACTCTTAGAATCATTAGAGAGGATTGTTGCAATGATAAAAAAAATCTCCTATGTTATTTCGTCAACTTTAGAATTTTTTTTAACATAGTACATAGGACAAACCTTTGGAATAGATTGGAATAGATAAATCTTCCTTTTGAGTTGAGGGATGGTGTGATAAGGTTGTATGAGAATGTTATTTCCAAGTTGATGAATATTGAGGTTTGGTCTAAAGAAATTACATACAATATCGAAGTCAAACAATGTTGTCCCTTGTCTGCTACCCTTTTTCGCATATATATTGACAAGGTAAAAGAGTGCTTGGAAGAGGTAGGGTGTGTCTACCCAACTCTCGTTGGTATAGTCATCACTCTCTTCTTTATGTCGATGATATTGTTCGTATTGCGAGGAGTTCCTACAATATGAAGAAGAAACTAAGAATCCTCCAAACCTTCTGCTCCAATATGGTTATGGTTATTAATACACACGAAATGAAATTCATGATAATTAAATCCAAAAACATCACCTATGATACTTTCGTATATGAAAAAAACTTTTTGGAGGAAATGCCTTCTTACAAATAACTCATAATATATATTTATCACAATCTCAACTAGAATTATAGCATTGAGAAAAGGATAAATGRATGKTTTAAAWATTATTATGGGCTTGAAAACAATTGTAAATWAGHAGAYMTTTAGATAAGGGATAAAKAAAAAAMTCCTCTTTGAGACTATTGTGAYTCCGATCATTTYACATGGATGCGAGGTTTGGKGATTCAGTATCTCTAGAKATCCYTRAAGAAATATAAAACAAATACTAAATAATTTTATAACCCACATTCTCAAAATTCAAGGAAACACAACCTATCATATCCTCCTCATAGAAGMAATMTTTCCCCCCATTGAGAGCATAGACATTAMTAGGTACCTAATGTATAAGAACAAGTMAAACAATATGGAAGACAAGAGGCTTCCTAAAATTGATTCAAACTCTAGCCAAAACCACCTTCAGCTCAAGCATGGGTGACATAAGGATTCCCAATCTTGATTAAACCATTTGAGATTAAAGGAGGAGACCATATTGTAGGACAAGGATAATATTAAAACCATTATTACAACAAAATTTAAGGAGAAATTGCAGTGTGATAAAGAGCTAGAGGGAAAAAGGAAATTAACATATTAAAGGGAAGTGATTAACCCTAATCCATAGATGATTTTATGGGCTAAATTTCACAAATGGGCTAATTTTGTATGGTTTTCCCCAAAAACAGATTCATCAATTTCCATTTTTTCTAAAAAACGATTCACCCAAATTCGATAGAATAAAATTGTTTTACCTTCCAAATCGCCAAAATTTTATAGAAACTATATAAAATCCTTAGAAATTTGAACATTTTTACAAACCTATCACGTAACATTTTACATTTTGGATATTAAGGACTAGTAATATTATCTCACGTTTCGACATTTTAATATAAATTCACATCCTTAAAATCATCCTTGCCCTAATCTAGAAAATCAAAAGTATCTCTTTGACTTGACTAGTGAAAAGAAGAATAAACATTGCTAAAATAAGAACAAGTTCTCACAAGCTTCATTGTGAAACTCGGCGTTGGTCAATTCCCAAAACATTGTGGGATGAAAGATTTTGTCACTTTTGTGACACTAAGAGGGTTGACGATGACAAGAAATTTCTCTTAGAGTGTCTATCATATACCAAGATTAGATGACAATTTCAAAAGATTTGCCACACTACTAACCTTCCTAACCTTAATACTCAACAAAACTATGGTGACCTTGGAACACTTATCTTAATTCCTTTTTAGAGTAGAAAAGAAATTCTAAGTAATTTGAGGTAATCTCTTACCTTAAAATTTAATTGTTTTCTTTATTTTTAAACTCTAAATCATATGTACCATCACTGTGTCTTTTTTTTCTAGGTCACAAAGCCCAAAGAAAACCCCAAGTACTTCCTCTAATTTTCATGATGGTAACGAGGGTAAACCTTAAATTTTTTATGGTACAAAGTCTGTTAACAACAAGACTCTAATCCTATTGAACCTGGGTGAGGAGGATAACAATAATTCCTCCCAAACACCCAAAATAAAACTAATTGACAATACAATCTATGCATCTTATCCAACCTTTCTAATAATTAAATTTTTAATATATTTAAGATAATTTTATATATGAAAGTTTATGTATCATTTATAAAAATTTAATAATTTTGATTATTAATTTATCGTTCGGAGTTTTCCAAGGTAAGTGGAATAGATGCTAATGATACTTTTAAAGATTTTTTTATTAACTTAAATGGAAAAAGTAAAAAATATAATTTTTATTTCTTACTTTCTAGGACCTTTTATTAACTTTAATGTAAAAATACAAAACATTTTTATTCTTCTATCATTATATAATTTTATATTTTCTTATAGAATATTTTATTAACTAGATGTATTTAACACACAATTTTTATTTTTTTTATAATATAATAGTTTTTAAAGGATCTTTTGTTCTTATGGAAATGAATTCTTATGATTTTGGTAAGTATCTAAAATTCTTCAAGGACTTCTTCTCTAGTATGGTTATGACTCTGAACATTCATAAAATGAAAGTTATGATAATCAAATTTAAAAAAAAAAATCTTAAAATCGATATTCATCACAAGCTCAATTGGAACTATAGTGATGAGAAAAAGATAAATGAAGGGTTGAACGCTTATTATGGGCTTGAAAATAAGTGTAAATTAGCAGGTTGTTGTATCCAGAGAATCTTGGAGAAAGATAGAGTAGATCCAAAATAATTTTATAACTTATACGCTCAAAATTAAAGAAGATACACCCTATCATATCTTCATCATATAAACAAGTATTTCCCCTATGGAATGCACAATCATAATTAGACAATTAATGTACAAGAACAAGACAAACAACATAGACGATAAGAGGTTTCCTAAATTTTCTTCAAACTCTAGTCAAAACCACCAATGACTCAAAGGAGGATGACTAAAAGTTATTAACTTATTATATGACTAGCACAGCCGACTTGTAGCTGGAGAACGCCGAAAGATATCAACGACTAATAACACTCCCCCACAGTAAAAACTCTCAACCTAATAAAATTATAAAATTCCTCACCCAGTAAAAATCTCAAATTAAATTAAAAAAAAAAACCTAATTGATACAATATAATTTTATAATTTCTCTTGAAGATCACAAATCACGATAATCTAAATTGTATTCGCATTCATTGCTAATCCACATTGCCCTTCTTGTGGATTAGCAATGGAGAGGATTCTTGTGGTGGTTTCTGAGATCAACTTGGTCATGACATTATGAGGACAACATGAGACAAAAGGGTAAGGAAAGTTAGGTGACTTGGCAAACTTGTATCCTTTGTATGACCCAACTCCTCCCTTATTGTATCAAAAACATTGTATTGTACCTTGTTGTAACACCTTGTATAATAAGAATATTTGTACAGGTGTTAGGCACCTTTGGTGTCACCCAACCATACTTGTGTCTCTTTCTCATGTGTATGCATGTTGCATGTTCTTGGTCGCATAATTCGCTAAGTAAAAAACTTGTTAATTGTATGTGTTGTAAAGAACAAAAGTGTAATCAAGTGCACAATTTGGTGGGATCTTTAATGGTAAAGAGTTAATTGTTGAGCCTTGAATATCCAAGTACACCAAGGCATACATATTGGTATAACTAGAGTGAAAGAAGCATAGTTTGGGTGAAGTACTCTCAGTTTTGTCTACCCACCTAGTTGGAAGCGCCGCAGTGCCACACAACCTTAGGTGCCAAGTGACTTGGGTGTGTCAAGTCAAGTTGGATTCCCGAGTAGACTATGAATGCATGATAGATTGTATTAGAGATCATCTGGTGAATATTTTTGTGTTGTTCACCATTTTCACTTTTTTTACAGATGGCATCATAGCAAAGTTTCACGGAATTGAAGGCAAACAGGGTGGGCACACTCCATCAAGACATCTTTTGCACAAGTATCACCAAAAATATTTAATTTGATTCAAGTTAGGTTGTTGGGTGAGTTTGAATTCCATTGCAACCGTTGGATGAGGTAAGTCCTTGTAGAGTTAGGAGAGTTGGTTAACGACAATATGGATTGATATTTGGGAAAAGTGGGAATGGTGCCTTTGTACCTAAGGAAACTGAGGATGAGAATGGGAGGAATGGTGGAAGGAAGTCGAGACAGATGCACAGAGAGATTGAGAATTAGATATATTTTTGAATATCACATAACTAAGTTGTAGACTTGACACGAACAGTTTGGGCACACTTTTCCAAGACATATCTTTTCTGAGCTTCACCAGTGTCTCCGTTGAGTCATGTTGTTGCAAAAATTGAAGCATGTCAGACTTCATAGAAGTTGATATTGCAACGATAGGTTAGTTTGACATATTTTCATGTGATAGCTTAGTGCCTCGATGCCAAAGACATCCAAGCTGCAAAAAGATGGTTTGGAGGAAGATGTGGTAACATGGATGCAACATATGTTTGTGACTTATTAGAGTTTTTTTGTGGTAATGGGATGAACTTGATCTTGAGCTGCCACAAGGAGATGTGATACAAGATTGTTTTTTGAAGGAAGCTAGTGGTTTAGGGAAAGTCATAGACCTATGAGAGTAGGAAGACTTAAATCATGGAGTATCCAAAAGTGTCATTGAATAAGGTATGATTATTTCAAGTTCTTTGCATATTTCAATTGGTTGCGATGATTTATTTAAAGGGATATGGGGAGGTTTGGACGAGGACCAAGTGCAATCCATTTCCATTGTGAAATTTGGAAAACTTGGGAGCAACTCAAGTATTGTGAAATTCAAAGGAGTTGGGGAGCATTTTGATATGCCTTGGCATGGGAGATGCAAATGAGAGTTTGGAGTGACCTACTTGGGTGAGTCCAACAATGGACTTAGGAAAAGTTGGATGCAGTTGTGGAGATGGTTGGATTAATTCCTAACTCTTGATGAGGTGCATTGGAGGGATAAATATAGTAAAGAAGTTAGTGTGGTCGAAGATGTTTCAAGTTTGAGAGGACGGATGAGGCACCTTTGTGCATGGGATCCTAAGACAAATTTGTGGATTCATGCAATGATTTGATGAGTTGTGAGTATAGTGTCAATTTAGGAGATACTTGCAAAGCAACGAAATTTTGTTCGAAGTGATGGATGGAGTCAATAAAGGAGTCGGTTCAGAAATTGTTGACAATGAACCTGAACTAGTAGAACATAGACCAAGTGATTTGGGTGGTGTTTGATCACCTTTGTTATGGGACATTAGATGAGACAAAGCACTCCTTAGTGGTTTGTGGATGATATTGCAATGACTTAGAGATATGGAGGGTTCATTGTTTGAGATTGGCATGATTATTGGCTCGATCATGCCTAAGCATGGAATTTCTTTAGGGTGGCTCATCCTACTTAGAGAAATTTAGATAATTTAATGGGGAGTTTGAGGGGTGTGGACGCATTGGTCACACTCATTGCAGACATTGAGTTGTGTAGAGGTGACTCGATGGAAGGAAGAAAGTTGAGAACTTGCCTTATTTTGGATCTTGCACAATCAGGTGGAGTCAGAACGTGAATGATTTCTTGGGCATGAGTGTGGATCCATCTACACAACAACATGCCTGGTAGAGTAAAGTAATGGTGAATAGATATCATGGACATATATTCCTTGTAGCATACAAAATGTTCCATATCTAAGGATGTGGATGCAGAGGATAGGAAATTGGGTCAAGGAAGTAAGACTTACAGACTTGATTGTAGTTTGAGATGAGAGAGAAAAGTTGGTTGGACATTTGGGTGGAAGCCATAGGGTGGTTTCCTTGACCCTTTGAAATACTTGGATGTGGTATGAAATATGCATAATGGTAGTGCGGGTGGAAAAAATTCTATCATCAGAGTGGAAAACTATTATGAAGTGGTGATGGAGTCATGATGAGCCACAAAAAATATAGTTTTGAAGAGATGTCATAGTGCATCAAGGTGAGTGAGATAAACTTACCTTTTTCTAGGGACACATGTGGATGAACCAAATTGCAAAAGGAAGTGACCATGTTTTACATAACGGTGTGCAATCTCAGGAAGTGAGATGGTTGGGTTGACCATTCAACTAGTTTATGACTTGGGTGAATAACATCATGTCAAAGGAGTTGAGAGTGCCCATGCACAAGTAGTTTTGGAGGAATAACACTTGGGAAAAATTATGAACGATAAACTTGAAGAATATTAGAGGTGAAAGCAATGAGGTAAGGTTGAAAACATGCCTTAGTATTTGGAGCTAGACGAAGTCACTGAGATTCATATAGAAAAGACTATGTTGAGGTATGAGGAAGCACACTTGATGAACTTAATGTGACACTTGGGTGTATCACTCAACTAGTGAAAGACTTGAGGTATGCATTATGTGGAGACATGACAAAGGTAGTTGAAGTATGGGTGCAACAATAGTTTGTAGTAGTTAAATGTTTAAACATTTTTCAAGTTTTGATTGAGGTTGCAGTAGTTGAGGCAACAATAGCAATGGAGTAGAGTGTGATCATCAAAATACAATAGTGGTAGCTTAATAATTGTATATAGATTTTGGGAAGAGACATCCTTCCACAGTAGTAGGAAGATTGGTTGCATGCAATTTTGGGTGGAGAGTAGTACGGATGGTTGAGCGTCAATGTGGGGGATTGTATTGAAATTTGGAAATTTAGGGTTTCCACTTCAAAGGAAAACTTGAGATTTCCACTTTGGAAGAAATTTAGGGTCTCCAATTCGCACAAAAATTAGGGTTTCTAGCATACTTAGTTTCATATATGAGAAAACGTTTAGGTAGAGACTTGAAGATGCAATATTTTGTGTGTGTTTCCAAAACATCAATGAATTTTTGTGGGGGGAGGATGTAATTCCTCCAATGTGGAGGGTGGATGGAACTTCCACACATCTAGAATGAACGAAAAAGTTGAGGTTTCCTAGGTGATTCTGAAATTTATGTGCACCTTTGGTTGGGAAAGTTGTGCAACGACTTGTCTAAGTTGGACGCACTTGAGGAGGGAAGACTTGGCTAAGTTGGACGCATTGGATGCAAGTTCTCTATTTCCCACATTTTATCTATTTCATGCATACAGAATACATCCTCCTATATTATTCTCACAAATTACCAATATCAAATGTTCTTATCAGCTATGGAACGAGATACAATGCAAAATAATGGCACCCCTTCTCCTCCTAGTGGCCTAGTATTTAACATAGCCCGATAGCCATGTATGGGTAGGTTTTTGACTTCCTCAACCTGAATTGTGACAGGGTTTTGGACCTTCTATATTCTTCTTGAAATTAAATATGTGGCTAGCCCAATATGCATGAGCAATGGGGGATGACATGGCATCCTCTCGTGTAACCATGGTGGTCAAAACAATAGGTCAACTTACATGAGGTATAAATTTTGCGTATGAGCTCCAATTGGCATGATTTTTGCATCGTTGGAAATATATCGATGTGTATGATAATGAAACGAGGCCAAGCTATGTTGGGAAAGCTTTAACCCCAAAAAATTCCATTTTATTACTACAAATGGCCCTGGAAGGTTTTAGACCCCAATATTCCAAACTGGGACCTGCCACTAAAATGGCCCTACAAGATGATTCTTCCAATTTTTTTCCATTTTGAAAGGATTGAGATAGATGAAAAACAATATAATGATCAAATCTAGATCATACCTCCCCATTTAGGGTGGATTTTTTTCCCCAAACTCTTTACTGAATGAGGTGAGGAAATTTTGCCTCTACCTTCTCCCCAGAGTACCACTTTTATTTACTTGGAAGTTGTCCTTTCAACCCAATCTGTCGAAGGTCATGTTGCCTTTTTCTTCTAGTTCTAGACCACTTCTACAAAACTATGTCTATTGCCAAATCTGCGTAATCATTTGGTGCTAAGTCCTTTATGGAAGTTAGGACTTGCTTCTCCTCTTGATCCAACATGGAAGGCTCATAGAGTTTGAGATTCTCCACATTCACTACTAAGTAAATGTGCATGTATGGGGGTATTCTATGTGTATAGAAATGATCTCCTACATTTTCTAATAGCTCAAAAGGACCACACTGAAGAGACTTGATCTTCTTAGCAGGACCCTGGAGCCTTTCCTTATTCAGTTGTAACCATACTATGTCTCTCACTCTAAATGTCCTGTCTATTCTATGTTGGTCATGTCTAGCCTTGTACTTTTCCTATGACTTATTCAATGCCTCTTGTACTTTCAAATGGATCTGCATAATCTTCTTAACATTTTTTTCTACTTTTAATGCATCTTTTGTGAGTTCCTCCCTCACTCGTCCATGTCATCCATATACAAAATCTAAGGGTGAAGTTGTAAAATACCCAAAGAAAGTTTCAAAATATGACTTACAAGTAGAAACGTTGGATGTTATATTATAAGAGTGGTGAATATAGATTAAATTTTCATCCAAGGTCTTTGGATGTTTTTTATTGTAACTCCTCAAAACTTGCACCAAAGTCCTATTAACTATTTATGTATGCCCATGTGTCTGTGGATGGAACATTGTAGACCCCTTCAACTTAGTGGTCATCCTCTCCCACAATGTATTCCAAAATGTACTAAGAAATTTAGTATCCCTATCTTGGATGATTCTCCTTGGTATCCCAAAGTGCACCAAGAACTATTCAAAGAACATGTTTTCCACATCCTGTCCCTTGAGGGTATTTTTACAAGGCATGAGAATGAACATTTTTTTGAACCTATCAAGTACCATAAATAAATAGTCATTCCCCTTCCATGTGGTTGGGAAATATCCCACAAAATCCATGGAAATGCTTTCAAAAGGTCAATTGGGTATAGGTAAGGGATGGTATATGCCTTGTTTCTTATTTTTGAGCTTGTTGGTACAAAAAATTATACATCCTATAATACATTGTTATTTTTCTTCTTGCATTCTAGGCCAATACACATACCTTTGTAAGTTGGAAATTGTCTTACCAACACCAAAATGTCATGCAACCTTGGAGTTGTGAGCCTCTCTGATAAGCTGCAATCGTTCACCTTTATAAACATAGATCTTATTGATATTGTAGAGTAAACCATTATGGAAATGATAGTTAGCCTTGCCATCACCTTCTTCTATCTGAAATTGGCCCTGTAGCTACTGAAACACCTCCTTGAATTCCTCATCTTTTGTGTTTTCCTCTTTATATCCATCATGTGTAAAAATATCCATGTGCATCAGAGTTCCCAAAGCTGTAATATTGGATGTGGATGGCCATGAAGCATGTGTTCCAAATTATTTGTGCTACCCTTCTTATACTTTATGACCAAATGAAATTGTTGTAAAAACCCCATCCACTTGTAATTCTTGATTTGTTGTGGCTTACTCTGGGCCTAAAAATACTATAGTGGTCAGTGATCTGTGTGGATGTTGGTCCCCTTTCCCATCAAATAGTTCTTCCACCTTAAAACTTGTACCAAGGCATGTAGATCCTTGTCGTAGGTAGAGTATTTGAGAACCACCCCATGAAATAATTCTTAATGATATCATACATGCCTTCCTCCCTAAATCAATACTACTCCCATGGCATACCCACTTGCATCTGTCTCCACTTCGAAGGGATTCTGCAAGTTTGGTAGTGCAAGCACTAGTTCTTGACTGATCTTTCTTTTCATCTCATCAAAGGCCTTCTGTTAATTGTTTCCCCACTAGAAAATCTTACCATTAGATGTTATGGTGTGGATTGGTCCAGCTACCAATGAAAATGAAGATATGAAATTACACAAGTATTGTGCTACCCAAAAAAAAATGTTGACTTCAGTGACACTTGTAGGAACTGAGCATTTCATGATGGCCTCAATCTTTTCAGGATATATCTTGATCTCCCATCCATCAATCACATACCCCAAATAAACCAAATATTGTTGAGCAAACTCACATTTCTTGAGGTTGGCCACTAGATGGTGCTTTTTCATAGTCTCTAACACATGCATAATATGTGATACATGATCCTTCCAGGTAGAACTATAAACTAGTATATTCAATCCAAATAGAGGATAATAGATGAATCTAGATAAAGGCATAAAATATCATTCATCAATCTCATAAATGTAGTCGGTGCATTGCATAAACCGAATGGAATAACCAACCACTCATACAAACCTTTCCTTGTCTTGAAGGCAGTTTTCTATGTATCTTGTTCCTTGACTAGTACCTTGTGATATTATGATTTCAAATATAGCTTAGTTAATTACTTGGCATGATGAAATTGGTCCAATAGATCATGGATCCTTGGAAAAGGGTACCAATTCTTTAGTGTAATATTGTTCAATGCCTTGAAACTGATACACATTCTCCAAGTCCAATATTTCTTGGGAACAATTAAGATGGGTGACCTAGAAGGTGAGGTACTTGGTAAAATCACGCCATGCTCCAACCACTTTTGCAATTTCTTCTTCAATTCATTTTCCTCAAGAATGGACTATCTATACAACCCACTATTTAGAAATGGGGAGTCTGGAAATAATTGTATTTCATGCTCCACTTCTCACTTAGGTGGTATCCCTTTAGGATCATAGAAAAATCCTTTGTATGCATGTAACAACTCCTCCAATTGATGTTTATGCTCTTTCTTACACCCCTGTAGGGATGCCTTCACTGTCATTGAGTCATCATCAGATGGATTTTATCTTCAAAAAAAAAAAACATATTTCTTATTGGAAATAATCAACTTCTTGGCTTGGTTGGTACTTGCTCCTAAGGTCTTTGACTTTCCTTTATGTGCATTGATGATGTAGTAGTTCCCATCCTTAATCGATACTAGTTGGATCTTCACATGAATATTGCATCCCTCATATACATGTAAGGGATTCCAAACAATAATCCACATACATTAAGGGGTACTATGTCCAATTCCACTTCTTCAATAAAACCAATACTCATAGAAAATTCAATCCTACATTGTTTTGTTACCTTTATATTTGCATCATTGTTTACCCAACCCAATGGATTGGGGCTAGGATGATTGTTAACCTCCAATCCAATATTTCTAACCAAATTTGATGTTATGAGATTAGGATGTGAACCAGAGTCTAACAGAGCATCTATCTTGGTCTTCCTAGCCTAAATATTAATGTGGAATAACTTGGTCATCTACTTATTTTCATGGTAATGGAGGATACTTGTATTCACCTCCTTCTGCACAGATGTGCAGACAATATTTTCATCTAAATATGAGCTACTTTCAACCCGGTTGCTTGAATCTATGGCTAAAATATTATTTTTCTTTTCATCCTTCTTGTGGTTCTTTAGAATCAACTCTATATGTGGTTTCCAACATTTTTTCAAGTTCTGTCCATCAATGTTTCAATGATTGAAATGGTTGTTGCTATCTTTGCACTAATGTGCAATGGAAATTGTCTTCTTATCTTTTCCTCCTTTCCACTTCTTCTTCCCCTCCTTTAAATATTCCTGGTGCCCTTTCTTCTTCAAATCACTTGGTTTCCTTTATTTTGGCCTATGTTTTCTAGGTATTGTGCCTATAAACACACTTCATCAACTTTCCTTGGATATTTAATATCCCTGATCAAGATGATAGAGATATTTGCTACTGATCTATTATTTTGTCTTGCAGATCTGATACACTGGGGGTTTCTGGATGTGTTTCAATTGTATGTTTGATATCTTGATGGTTATTTCATATGAATGTGGGTTATTTCATGTGCATGTTTCATATTTATGGTTTAAACAACATATAAAGGATGCATGCAGAAGTAAAGATCATCAACTGCCCAATATCATGAATAATACAGTTCTAGCATGGAAATACAATAGCCTACTAGAAATATAGAATATAAATGTTAGCCAGATCTCATGGATTAGTACTGGAATACAATCAAATAACATAAAAATACTCATGATCAGAAGATGATAGAAGATCTGATGCATGCACGAATAGATCAACGAAAATATGCAATTCCGGTGAAGTACGGTAACCACTACCAGCTGGAAAACTCATTTGGAAGTTCAGACCATCGAAATACGCTGGAAAATACTCCAAAAGAAGCACCCTGGACTCTAGACTGAGATAAGTGAGTGTCGGATCTCAAATCTGGTCTCTAAGGCACTGGATCTGGACCCCTGGGGGGTTTGCACACCTCCTGGAGCACTAGATGCGCCCCAAAGGATTCCACCAATGGAATATGATGCTAAATGGCTCAAAACTATCATCTCACCAAATAAGGAAATGGGTCGGAAGGATTTGTCCGTATCTACTCTGCATGCAACACCAAATGTCTGTATGGAAGAGATGTTCCCTAAATGGTTGAATGAGTCAATCTGCAAGATTCCACCATCAGAATCTGATGATAGATGTATAAATAGAAGTGTCCTGGCTGGATCTCAAATGGGTTGGAAGGAAACTGCAATCTGGATACAGATATCGTGCAGCTCTCCAAACCTTCAAACTGACTTCCACCCTCACTGGTTGAGTTGCGCACTCTGCAATGGATACTCCTGAAAAGTATAGTGAAATACCTGGATGGTATCTCTTATGGTCTAGGGTGTGTCTCTCAACACTGAAAGCGATCAATGGTGGTGGTTTCCTCCAGAAATCCACAAAACAATAAGGTCGGCTCTCCTCCTCCTTTGGGAACTCTCAACATCAAATCATAACAATGCATAATCAATTAGGTTCCTTTACACTTCCTTTATAGCTTCTCGAAACCCTAATTCTTTGTTGACCTCTTCCCTCCAAGTGACTTTTACTTTATTTTATTATTCCTTAATTAAATCACTTAATTAATTAATTAATTAACCATTTTACCTCTAAAAAGTGATTTATCTATCCTGATGGATTCTTCGGCCACTGAAAGTCTCTTCTCATCATCTTATCCTGTAGTGCTCTTCCTCCCAATTCCAATGAGCTATTACACTAAGAGGTTTCTCCAAGTAATATGCCCATTATGGCCTTCTTAGTGAATCTAATTAAGATATGACCCATAATAACTCAAAATTATGGAAATCGTCGGAATGCAACGAAACCAAAGCCCAGTTGTGTGGAATGTATCCCAATGATGATTGATGCAAGTCGGGCCCAAATAAACACCTCAATATCTCTCGAACTCTCTATCACCCCTATCTGGCTACTCGGGTAGGCATAACACTCTGAAATGTTGTAATGTTATAATGTCCCAAAATGGGGACATTACAGTCCTCCCTGTCAAAATATTGCTTGTCCTCAAGCAATAACTGAATCCAACTACATATGATATCGGGGTCCCATATCCACCTGTGTGACACAAGCTAGACTCCCCTCAAGATGTGGTCTCTCCAAGTGCTCACCACGCATGACACCCACATGCTCTTTATGAGTAGAATGATCAATGGCCAAAGAATCTCAGTCAACTCCCCAAGCAACCACTCTACTCGAAACTCAACTCGATCAAACATTGAACTACCAAGCACTCCAATCCCTAGATCCCATATCAGAATGTGAACTACAATGCCCTGTGGAGTATAATTCTTTAACATATCAACACCATGAGTCTCCTGCACATAAAATATGGCCTCAACCTAAAATGGGCCTATCTTACCAGACCATACCAAACTCAGCACGACCCCCACTGACTGAACATGCTGCTACCATAGTGAGGTACTACAAGACCTCAATGAATCACCAACAAGTGACGTGCTCTCCCCAATACTGAAACTCAATAGAAAATCAAAGTGACTTCCCCCTGCAAACGTTTGCTCGTCTCCATCAGTCAATGAAATGCCCATCCCTATAATCCCAGGGTCCCATGCTAGTCTCTGACGGGGACCATCATGTTGATGTTGCTCTACTCTGATAATTATTGTCTGCTCAAAGTATCCATACTGGACCCTTCACGCATGGATCCTCATAAGATGAAAAAAACTATTGACCCAATGGACTCTAGGATCCCATGTCAAAGTTTTAAGCTCATCACTTCCAATCCCCACTAATTATTGATGTACCCTACTGGTAACTGTCAAAATCCATCCACTCTCATCCCAATGAGAGTCTGAATATGTAGCAACTTCTGAGTTATCCTCTGTCCCATGGCCTAGGATACTCTCCATCACGCCTATGACCTCAATTGTTTTCCCCTGATGATCCACCCCTATCCTATTGTATTCAATCATAACACTCCTGTCAGGTGGTCTCAGCCTACCAACTCTCCATGCCCCTTGCCACTGTCTATCACCCCCTATGTTGTTGTCACTGATAAAAGTGTCGAGAAAGGATATCATAAAAATCTGCATCCAACTGTAGGACTGGAAAGTATCATATGCTTTGGTCAATCCTTAGGATTGGACCTAAATCTCATCCACTAGCACCCATGGTGAATAATTGCCTAAACTCGAACTATTGGGTACAACAGTAGATAACTCCACAAATTGTTGGTCAATCACTCTACCTTCATCATCACTCAGATAGTTGATGCTATTCTGAAGGTGATCTCCCAGAACTATGTGCTACTTCAAGGAAGAGGAATCTCCATGATCCACTAAGTGTGTCTCCTCCCTTCCATCCAATGCATCCCCGTGAATCCCATTGTACATCCTTCTCATCATCATATGTCCAAGGTGTACTGTCGGATCAGCCTCTGTGTGGATATCAACCAATCCTGGAACACAAATGAAAGCGTCCTCGTAACTGCCCCTGGCTCTGGAATCCTCATGTGTATGTGTATGACCGATTATCTCATAACTACCCATGAATGGTGGCCCCTGCGACACCCAGATATCCTCCAACAATGTAACTAAGGAACATATCTAACTCTCTAATGAGATAGATATATTGTATCTTTGACCAGTCTCCTCAAGGAGCTCATCTAATCTGGACTCTGATTCTTGAAGGGTTGTTTGTGTTCCTTCCAAGAATCCTCGTGTGCTCACCAACTCATGAGTGATTCGGTCCACCTCAAGCTCCTGCTCCCTCAATGCCCTGTGATACATCTCGCCAATCTCCAATAGGTAATCTCTATCCATCAATAATTGTTGGTAGTCAGCTCTCATCACAGTCACTCTCTCCATGAGTGTATGGAAGTCATCAATGGGAAGTCCCCTATCTGAACTATCACGTGCCATCGAGGCCCTCCAAAAATAACCTGCCACCAATGTGTGTGTATCATCAATGCATTGAGTGGCTACCATGATCATGTCCTCACTGACTCTTAATTGTCTCGTCTAGTGTTGTGACTCTTGATCACAGTCCCGATGAGGTTTTATCTCATGCCCCTCACTGCTAGTGTCAACAATGGAATCCCCAACAACACACTCCTCAAAAGATAAGGCACTGAACTACCCACTATCCACCATGCTACTAAGTCCTCCTGTAGGCCACTTCACACCATCACCAACTGCTACCCCCATCTGAATCACACTGTATCTTGTATGGGTAGTTGTATCATCCTGTGTGCTCACCCTACTAATATCATCTACGCCCAGATCCCTTACAGATGTGTCCAAAGATGTGCTATGGTCATCCCTATCAGTAATGAGTGTATCATCATCATTGTAGATCGATCCTGGGAGTAAGTGTCCCAACAAGCTGTCGATCTCCATAACCTGGTCCATCAATGGAATCTCCAAGAGTGGTGACTCACTCTCCTCATACTGATAGGCATGTGTAAGGTCAACTATCTCCAAGCCATACCTCTCCTCCTAGGTATGCATATCCATATGTCCCTTGTGTACAATCCCCACACAAGGCTCCTCTACCATATCAGGAATGCCACTGATATCCTCATGTGTCGTGGCTAGCATATATGACTGAGAAGATGAAAAATGTGGCTTGATCATCATAGGAAGCTCATCATCCTCCATACATGACTTCCTGGAAGCCATGTCTACACCCATAGGTAGGTCATCCAACCTCCTAATCGCATCATGTCTAAGTGCCAATACATATGAATCCTCACAAGTGTCACCAATATGCTGAAGTGTTGAATCTTCAACATTGCCTGACGGGGAAGATGAAGGACATGCACTATCATCCTATCTATCCAACTATCCCTCAAATGTGAAAGATTCACTAGCCTCCGTCTCGATCATTTGGTTGATCTTGTAGTACATGTCTAACTTTTGTACCCCATCTCTGGCAGTGCATTTGGATGATCCATCAAAAGAAGGTATTGTGAGTTTACCAACTTTTTGGATGAAATCTATGTTATTCCCCTGTTGTTGTTGTTGTCCTCCTCTCTGAGGTTCTCTGGGATGGTCCATGCCCCTAAGTCCACAGTACTCGACTAGTGTCATGTCATGATGAAAGTCAGGACCCAACGTTGCATACTCCCTCTTGTACTCTACAAAGTCTTATGCCTGAGTGGGCAGCCTGTGTGCTAACGACTATTGTGTTGCTGCTAGTGGTGCCCTCTGAAAACTAGGGAACCATGGTCTGGGAATACTACTCGAATATGTGTATGTGCGAGTAGGTGTCTGGGGTCTACTGCCTACCCCCGAGTTCCCCTATGTTGCATGTGGGGCTTGTGTGCTCAGAATGCCCACCATAGCCAATCTATCAGCCACCTGATCCAAGGATTGAGACATGGTCCACTGACTTGTTAACATATCACTGATAACCTGCATGAAGGTTGCCTCTAGTTCCATGGGGGCCTTACCACTACCCTCTGGTCGCTCATATCTATCTCCTAGCATCCTCTCTACCTTCTGGGTCACCCGCTRAACTCATCAACTTTAGTCACAGGCTGGYARGTCTAAAGATCTGATACCACTGTAATATCCCTGATCCCGTTGATCGAGATATTTGCTACTGATCTATTATTCTATCTTGCASATCTGATACACTRYGRGCTTTTGGATGCATTTCAATTTTATGTTTGAKATCTTGATGGTTATTGCATGTGCATGTGGGTTATTKCATGTGCATGTTGCATATTTATGGTTTAAACAACATATAAAGGATGCATGCAGAAGTAAAGAACATCAACTACCCAATATCATGTATAATACGGTTCGAGCATGGAAATACAATAGCCTACTGGAAATATAGAATATAAACGTCAGCTAGATCTCATGGATCAGTACTGGAATACAATCAAAWAACATAAAAATACCYGTGATCAGAAGATGATAGTAGATCTGATCCATGCAYAGAGAGATCGGCGAAAATATGCAATTTCGGYGAAGTACGATAACCGCTACCARCTGGAAAACTCGTCCGAAAGTTCAAACCATTGGAATACGCTGGAAACTACTCCAAAAGAAGCRCCCTAGCCTCTAGACTAAAATAGGTGAGTGTTGTATCTCGAATCTGGTCTCTAAGACATTGKATCTRGACCCCTGAGGGGTTTGCACACCTCYTGGAGCATTGGATGCACCCCAAAGGATTCCACCAATGGAATCTTCTTMTATATGGCTCAAAAYGATCGTCTCGYCAAATAAGGAAATGGGTCAAAAGGATTTGTCMGGATCTKCTCTGAAACTCTGCATGCAACACTAAATGTTTGTCTGGAAGAGTTGCACCCTAAATGGTTGAATGAGTCGATTTGTAAGATTCCACCATCAGAATCTGATGATAGATGGCTCAATAGAAGCGCCCTGGYTGGATTTCAAAYGGGTTGGAAGGAAACTGCAATCTGGATATGGATCTCGTGCAACTCTCCAAACCCTCAAACTGACTTGCACCCTCACTGGCTGAGCTRTGCACTCTGCAATGGATAYTCCTGAAAAGTATGGYGAAATGCCTAGATGGTATCTTTGATGGGATAGGGTGTGTCTCTCAACACYGAAACCTATCAATGGTGGTGGTTTCCTCCAGAAATCCACAAAACAGTAAGGTCGACTCTCCTCCCCCTCTRGGAAATCTCAACATCAAATCATAACAATGCATAMTGAATTAGGTTGWTTTACCCTTCCTTTATAGCTTCCYGAAACCCTAATTCGTTGTTGACCTTTTCCCTCAAAGTGAATTTTACTTTATTTTATTATTCCTTAATTAAATCACTTAATTAATTAATTAATTAACCATTTTACCTCTAAAAAGTGATTTATCCATCCTGATGGCTTCTTCGACCACTGAAAGTCACTTCTCATCAACTTCTCCTGTAGTTCTCTTCCTCCCGATTCCGATGATCTATTACACTAAGAGGTTTCTCCAAGTAATATTCCCATTATGACCTTCTTAGTGAATCTAATTAAGATATGACCCATAATAACTCAAAATTACGGAATTTGTTGGAATGCAATGAAACCAAAGCCCAACTATGCGGAATGGATCATGATGATGATCTATGTAAGTCGAGCCCAAATAAACCCCTCAATATCTCCCAAACTCTCTGTCACCCCTATCTGGCTACTCGGGTAGGCATAACACTCTGAAATGTTGTAATGTTATATTGTCCCAAAATGGGGACATTATAGGATAGAAGAGAATCACTTGTTTTCATAGATGACTGTGTAAATCCCTAGATACTTAAGAATTACATCTAGGTTCTTGGGAGAGATACCCAACATGATGGCCATCTTTTTGAACTCAGTGGTGTAGTCATGTACACTCTTCCTCTGCCTCTGCTTGAAGTAGTGTGATTGGATCCATTGGTCCTCTATATACATAATAGGGTATAATTTGGACTTAATGAGGGTTTTGAATTCCCCCCACCTAGTTATTGGTGGATCACCCTCCATCCTAAGTGTTTTTGTGTGGATTTCCCACGAGGTGAAGGCATGGCCCTCTAAATTTAATCTAGCAATTGAAATATTCTTCCTTTCATCTATATGGTGAACACTAAAATAAACTTCTAGTTGTTGCAACCAATGACTTATTTTTAATGCATCGATCTCACCTTAGTATGGATTTATGTTCACTTTCTCCTCCATATTGAATAGGGACTATAAATGGCTAACAAAACTCAAACAAAATTGTTCTTTCTGAGATTCTTTATGCGAATCCTTTCCTCAGTCTTATCGATCTCCCAATTTCCCCTCCAATCCAATCTTTGAGTTAGAGCCTCCATCATCTTCGAAAAGTCTGAGATTTCTTTCTAGAAGCATCATTAGGAGGGTTATTATGAATAGAATTTGCTTGCATGGATATGGTTTCTATGACTTCTCTTTAAGGTGATTCCTGGATCTTGCAACTTCCCATAAGTACCCAAAAGAAAAACCTTCTCTAACACTAATATGATCTATAAACCATCGTGGATATTCCACTAGAACAGTTTGTCACAACAGATCTAAAAAAATATTGAAATCTTTACTATCAAGGTTATTTTTCCTTTAGATCTCCAAAATATTTAGTTACTAAAATTTTGCTTCTACATGGAATAGATAAAATGTGGAAAACATACAACAGTAAAATACAATCACACCATCCAAAAATAAACACAGGATATGACATGGGAAACCCAATATGGGAGAAAAACCAGCTGGAAGGTTAGGTTGCTCTACTCTCTTTTCTCTGGTATAGAAATTATACAAGTACAAAGAAAGATGCACTCCTCATGGAGTTTCCTTTGACATGTGTCGTGTATGTCTTCTACAAAATCTCTCGTCCTCTATTATTCTCACATAATACCACTCTCATATGTTCTTCTTAGCTATGGAACAAGATACAATGCAAAAGAGTGACACCCCTTCTCCTCCTAGTGGCCCAATATTTAACATAGCCTGATAGCCATCTAGGGATAGGTTTTTTACTTCCTCAACCCTAAATTGTGATATGGTTTTCTACCTTCTAGAATATTCCTTCAATTACATATGTGGATATCCCCATATGCGTGAGTAATGGGGGATGACATGGAAACCTCACATACCATGGTTGTCAACACAGTAGGTCAACTTACAGGAGGCATAACTTTTTCATATCATCTTTGATTGATGTGATGTTTACACCGTTGGAATGCTATCGATGTGTAGAATAGTGTCATGGGGTCCTAACTATGCCGATAAAGTTTTATCCCAAAAAAAATGTTGTTTGATGCCTCAAAATGGCCCCATAAGGTTTCAAACCTCAATTTTCCAAACTCGGACCTACCACTAAAATAACCCTACAGGTTAATTCCTCCATTATTTTCCACTCTGAAAGGATCAATAAATATTACAAAAATATAATGATCCAATCCAGATCAATTTAAGTGTTGAATCTTGAATCACCAAGTAGCTCAAGGCATAGATATGGGCAGACCTTGAGTGAAAGAGGCAGAGTCTGGGTGGAATACTCTTAGTTTGGTCTAATCGTGAAGTTATAAACAATGTGGTGTCACACTAACCCAAGTACTAGGTGACTTGGATGTGCCAAGTAGAGTTGGATCCTTGGGAAAACTATGGGTGAGTGACAAAGGTCCTTATGTGGTGTAGATACACTATTTTCACTTGTAGTTTCAATTTTGAAGAGGATCATCTGGATGAACCTCATGTACTATATCATCCTATAGAGTTTTAAAATCATTTTATGAAATTATTTTAATAAATATACTCTATGATCATATATTTATTCTTCCTTGGTATATTAAGAATCCTTAAAATAATATTTAAATGTATTTTTTTGTCCACAATAGAAGTTAGTTGTTTTTTGCAAATTGCCCACATTTTAAATATAGATGGATATGGAATTCTAAAATGTGTTAAGAAGTTAAAATGCTATTTTTTTTATACATGACATTTAGATGTGGACCTAGTTTGATTGTAAGAAACACGACATAACCCTCAAAGTGCATGTGTTTGTATATTGCATGTTGGGAACATGACATGCTAGAAGACACGTGGGACATGCTTTTGGCATGTCTCTTAATGCATTTATAACATGTGTCACAATGCATGGTTGACATTTTCCATATCAATTTTTTGACATGTTAGACACAAGCACATGAAATAGGGAATCCTTAGCGAGAAAAAATGTAGTTTTCATTTTTTTTCCACTTACAACTATGGGGAAAACATCCTAGTTATCTAGCATTGTTCATATGAAGGGAAAAATCCATATTTGAAGGCATCCTAACTTCTTTGATATGTAACAATGTTTTTTTTTTATTTATATCAATGATGCTCAATCATCAAGGAGGTTGGTAAAGGTTGAAGGAAAGGGAAGAATGTTAGTGATGGTGTTTCCCCTCCTCCTCTAAGTTTATTTATCACTATTATTGCTCCATCTATTTCAAGTAGAATTGTAAGTGGAGTTGTGTGTGTTGAAAATAAGCTTAATGTAGAAAGGCACTCAGCTTAAGAAAAAAATATTAGGTGGAAACAATAAATATAGTGCACAAAGATGAGGATCCTCTTCCATTTTTTAGGAATCCATCCAATAGAAGTTCCAGTGAGACTACAATTGAACAAGAAATAAAGAGGTTAGATCCCAATGGTGGTCTAATGGAAAAGATCTTTCAAAAAGAGTGAAAAGAGGAGATGGATCTTAACATTGGTTTCTTTTTCTTGCTAAACTTCATTTCATGTAATGTTGCATGGCCTCCTTTTTTTTTTGAGATGTTACGAGTTCTACTTGAATGGGCTCAAATTGAGTATGTACCTTCTAGTTTACAAGATTTTAGAGCCACATTTTGGTTAATGCAAAGAAGGAGGTGGATAAAATCCTACCGCCTATTAAATCATCATGGCATAGACATCCACTTTTATTGTTGTTTCTAATGGAGGGATGGATGCAACATGCCATCCACTCAACAATTTCATGGTGTTATCCCATAATAGAACAATCTTCTAAAAGTGGTGGATGCTCTTGGAAAATATAAGGATGCACGACATAAGGTGAGTTGTTTGCTAAAGTCATTGAAGTTTTAGATGTAGATATTTTACATACCTTGGGTTGTTCATTATTTGAATTTAGAACTTAAATTGATTGGTTCCAATTTGACATGGATGGGAACTCTCATTGGTTATGCATGACATATCCATAATTTTGTACAAAACGGTACCAAATCCACCACAATCTATAAACATCACACAAATCTGTCATTGTTGAAGATTGGATATATTGAGTTCAGATCATCATTCATCATGCTTAGGAGGTTTATGGAAGTCAAGATCACTCTTGGGGGCATGGTTATTTCAAGGTTTTGTTCTATTTGGAGAAAGACAAGAAAAAATACTTCAGAAAGGATTAAGGTTACAATGTTCAATGATGGTTGGTGGGTGAGGGTAGATCTTCACATTAAGATCATGGACCTCATCATATATTTGTTCTGGTAACTAGCCCATTTTAGGATATGTTTATGAGGGGTGGGACTCCATGATTGAGTCCCACCTTCATAGCTCACTCATTGAATCCTAAGTATTATAGTGATGATTGGCTCAATGGTGGGCCTTCACATGGAATCCCTCCTCAAATGGATAGATATATTTTAGAGGACAGAAGGAAAGCATTTGGAAGGATATATAATGATAAATCATCCCTTGATGTGGTGGAGGATAGATTCACAAATTTTTCACTGGCACTAGGAAATTTAGAGAAAATGATGTGCTCATAGATAATTCTATCCTTAGCAGGGAACTCATGGGGCAACATGCACTATTTTGTAGTAGTTAGCCATGAGGCTACTCTCTCAGGTTACTTCATCGTCGTCTTGTTTGCGATAAGAAATGGAGCACATACAAGAATTTTCACACTTTAAAGAAGAGCACAATGAATTGGTTTGGACAATAGAGATTAGTTGGCATTAGCCAACTTGGATATTAATGAACTAGTGCTAAAGCCAGCYACWTASGATAGTGGTGATCCTCTTGAKGAGTCAAGCTCCAAACCAATAGATGTAGATCTTGGATTGGATATAAAGAATGAGAATTRGATATAAAGGATGAGAAAAAGGATGGAGGAGAGAGGAATGGATGGTGATGATCTTAATGATTCTAACATAGAGAAGGACCAGTGATATTTATGAGATTTTTTCATGTATGGTTCTAGTATTTGAACTTTCCATTTTTCTATAGTGTTTGCCCACAAGTTTTAAACCAATTAACTTAACTTCTTTGTAGTTTAGATAGCAGACATATATTCTTCTTTMCTATTACATAGGACAATAATAGATTTCTTCCCACTATACCACTCAGCAACTCCATTAATTCACACAAAACAGTACCTTCTTACTTGCAATGTAAATCAACCCTAATCATCACAAAAATTGGTTTCTTACGAAAGCCAAGTAARTCAACACGATAACTTGCAGTCATTTTATGGCCAAGTTTACCGCTAAGATATGAACTCATTTGCAAATACAACAAAAGCAATTTCTGGTCCGATACAAACAATTGTAAATACCAAACATTCGGTTGCATTCTCACAAGGAATGTCCTGGATTCGTTTCTTTTCTTCCCTTTTGATGACTTATAATTGGGAACAGATATGGCCACATTTTCAATATAGTTTTCTTTTATTTAAATGTGTTGCCACTTTTCATTTACTGCGTTGTAGAGGAAAGATTATAGCATACTGAACATCAAAGAGATGTACCATTTTAAATTATGATGATAATTTGAATCAATATGTGAAATGCTGAACTACTTATTGAATGCTACGGCAAGTAAAATCTGATATAAATCCCATAATCCAACTGTCTCAACATTCGATACTGCTTAGCATGAATATTGACGACGGATATGATCATGTAAAATTATTGCCATCCTACTACCAGCCAGAGAAAGCAAACTATAGATGTCAAGCATGGGTTGCCTCCATCTCGATCTATTAAATCATTGCCAATCAATATAAAATTTAAATATGTTAAATCAATGTTATCATACCCCAATGTTTATCTTAAAAACATAAATCTCTAATTTTTTCCACGGGAAATTTTGAGGGGGAAGTTCATCTGATACTTCCCCATTTTGTGGATGATATGAGATGCTAAACTGTCACCCCAGGGACACAAGGTTTGAATCCTAACCTCTCTTAGTACCAGAAAAGTGTGTGCATCTCTTATCATCTATGCTATCCCATGGGGTTATATAAATAGCCATCAATATGCAGCCTGCTGCAGAGTCTATAAGACTGAGACCCATTTGACATATCCCGAGGTATATACCAAAACAATCATACTATATATACCAGCCATTGCAATCTTAAAGACTCTGCAGCTCGCTGCATATTGTATATGTCATTGCTGCTGAAATTCTTTTGTACGACTCGTCTCTGGTTAACAGCTAAATTCTTGTAAAAATTATGGGTCCACATCCACAGATAAGATACATTGCACCTAAGCAGAGGCTGTGCGTATCACTACAGGACATAAGTGTACCACTGGTATGTACAAGCCGTACTTAATTATTTGTGAAATATTAAGGGCACGCGCTCCTTCTCTGATCTCCAGGGGGTCAGCCTCACCCCAGCACTGATAACTGAAATGTTCTCATAATCAACGCGTCCCCATTACAGCTCTTCCCCTGAGAGAATCTATGTTGATGAATAAACAAACAGTCTCCCGTGTACGATATGGTTTCCTTTTACTGTAACACTTCCATCAATCAAGGCCGCCGACCACGCAGACAGTGCCATTGATAGTCAGAGTACCTTTTTTATATTGGTGTCCACAATGCGGTTCATTTGATATCTTGTGTGGTAGCTGCCTTGTTTCTTAGGAATTAAAAATATTCAGGTAGAGAAGATCCCAAAAATACTCAGGTCGAGAAGATTGTAAATTAAAAATATGGTTAGTGCATTTTTTCAGTGTAGCAAGATGTAATAAAAAATATGGTTATGATTGTTTTATTAATAATATATTTAGGTATAATTCTAAATAAATGGTTGGTTTGGAGTAAGATTTAAAATTTATTTTTTAGTAAGTTAAGATTACTTATTATTATTTAATATTTAAGTTTTTGGTTAAATGTTTTTTTTTTGGGGTTTTTTTTTTTTTCAGAATCAATGTAAATTTATACAAAATAGTTATTTTTTGTTGTTTAAATGACATTTCTGAATCCATAATTGGATTGGACATACTGAAAAATTCTGGGACAGTAGGATTATACAAACCCATGAGACAGAAAATTTAGACTATGACATTATTTAATACTAAGTCAATCAACATAATTATCAATTAATAAGTGAATCATTATAATAAATTTTATCTTAAAAATTAATAAACAAACAACATAAGTATCAATTAATAAGTAAATCATTATAATAAATTTTATCTTAAAAAATTAATAAACAAACAACATAATTAGTGAATCATTATAATAAATTTTATCTTAAAAAATTAATAAACAAAAAACTTAGAACATGAATGTGATGAGTATACTTTTTATCTAACAGTTTTGGATTTAAGAATTTAATCAATAATAAATGTTTTTCAATATCCCTAGTTTTGTTATGTGCAAACAACCACTTCCCTTATAAATGGCCACAAGAATAAACACATATAAAATATTTTGGATACAATATTGTTCTATATGCATATGTAAATCTAAACAAAAATAGTAATCATTTCAACTTAACTATATAAAAATGCACGATATGTGGGAGAATAATGCTCCAATTAATAAATATAATAGATTATGATTTAGGAATCATATGTGTATGTGGATAGCTTATTTGTTGAGAGAAGAAACATGTGTGTAGAATATTGAAGTCTTTTATTAAGACTCTACAACTGTATTGGAGTATAGATGGATATAGCATTGAATAAAGACTAGTGAAGTAATTTGTGTGCATATTCATGTTCTTGTATTACTACATCATTGTTTATTTGACATGATATAAGGGCGTAGCTGTGTCATGAGAGCCCAAGAAAATGAGAACCTATAAGATGTAGCACTCCATAGGATGGGAGGATGATTAGATTAGTAATGTGTGAGAGTAGATAGGTTTATGTGTGTTCGTACCTATGTTGTCACTTGAGCCATCGTATGTGAAGATATATGTGGTATCACTGCAATGCACATAATAGAATCATTGAAGGATTCAATTTAATGAGCATGAGAGTCTAATACACATAATTTGGAAGATTTTTTTCTAGGCTACAGAAGGAGACAGAGGAGATCCAAATAATTCTTAGTTGTGCCTTGAAAGATTTTCAATTTGTAAACATTCAAAGAGAAAAAGGAGATGCTACCTACTTTGAAGAGAAACAACCTCTTCTCATGTTCCACAATGTATGTGTGTTACATTGTCTTGGATGCATTGCATTATATGGACTTTTATTTTAAATAGAGAAAATAGTTATAATAAGTTTTAAGAGAAGTGATTTTGTTAATTATTTCAAATATATTAGCATTATCTTTGGTTTGTAAAATAAATAATGGTGAAACTCCAAAATAAGAGGTGTGGTAGAGGCATTTTGCATCTTCGAAAAAGACTCAACATGGATTGTTCTCTACATAGTTCGGAGTACGTGGATCGCATGAATTATTCCTCATTAGGGTTTTGAAGAAGTGCATGTGGATTGTAGTCCAATAATGAGGTTATGAGACATGCATGTGGATTGCAGTTTAGTAATTTAATTATGGATATATGTGATTCGGCAGTTCGAAGAGGTGGAATCTAGGAAATCAAGAATTTGACTCAGGAGCTACACCTTTACAAGGGTTATGAGATGGATTTATGGAGTTTGGTACATGCAATATTTTAGAATGGTGAAGGAGAAAAATGATCAAGAC
>ML778232.1:4069132-4081237 GCA_009831015.1 Picea engelmannii | reverse complement strand
CAATATCATCGATGTAAAGAAGAAGGATGATGACTACACCAATAAGAGTCGAGCTGACACACCTTGCTTCTTCCAAACAATCTTCTAACATGTCAATGTATAGGCCAAAAAGGGTATGGGACAAGGAACAACCTTGCTTGACTCGTATATTACAATTACTTTATTTAGATCTATCCTTAGTGTTTTGAAACTTTATAATAATTTTTTCATACAATGTTACCACAAAAAATCTCAACCTGAAAGGAATTTTTAGCGCTTCTAACATATTCCAAGGTTTATCCCTAGGCATTGTGCCAAACAATTTTCTAAAGCCAATGAAACAACAAAGGAGATTGGTTTTATTACTATGAAACTTCTATGCAATGATCCTAAGATTAACAAGCGGTTCCACCATTGAATGATAGATCTTAAATATAGCTTGGCCTTTAATCATGGCTTTCTAGCCATATGTTGATCTTCTTTTCCAAAATAATTATGTATAGCTTAGCTAAAATGTGGCTAATAATAATGGTCATATAAGTAGAGGGATTGCTTCTATCCCCACTTTTAAAAATAGGTACAATGAGGCTTTGAGTCCAAGTTTTAGGAAAGCCATGTTTGACTACTAAATTGAAGAGCTCGTGTATGTGAGGGATGAGCATAGGCCCTTCAATATTTAAGATTTTATCTTGGTAGCCTTCAATGTCCTTAGCCCTTATATTTTCCTTTTGCGAGCCACTTAACCCCGAATTTATGTCTTCTATATAGAAACCTCCATCCTTTGTAGAAAGGTTTGGAATGTTGTCCATGAACATTAAGGAATTCCTAAACATTTTTAAGATAGAAACACCAATTGCTTAAGGGAATCCTATTATGTACTTTTTTTTTTTTGAAAATAAGTACATTATATATATTTTATTGAGGTCATATTTTTCACAACTTTAATTTGTATTTCTCTAAGCATAATATACCTTATATAATTTGGGGTGGAACTATTGGTTTCCTCTAATTTTGAACCTTCTACTAGTCTTTTAATAGTTTAATTGTTTCCTCTACTTTTGAACCTTCTACTGGTGTGTAGAGTTAGTATATTGATTTTTGCATGGAATGAACGAAGAAATTGCTTATAATCAAGGAAGACTAGCACACTTTTACAAATTTCCGCATACAACTCGCTTTCGAGAACATTACAGTATTCCAAGTGTAAACTCCTCGTAACCTACATAGATGATGGCTGTAATCTTTATCATATTTCAAAGTTTTGATTCTCTCATTGAAATCAAATCGATTTATAACAGTGAGGTTCGTGCGGAGTCTCCTCTATATTTATGCTAAAGATGAGAGCGATTTTTCCAATTTTTTGAGGAAGAAATGTTATTGGGAAGCATTTCTTCCATAATTAATGTTTTGGGTATATTTAAATAATTTTTATTTTATTAAATTTTGATTAATTCCACAGAATCTACATTAAAAAATTGTGAATTTTGATTGTAAAAGTGTTAATATAAACATTTTTAAAGTGTAAAATTGGACTTTAAAAGTGACAATATTGGAATCCAAATGTGCAATTTTCTAATAATATTGAACTGAAAAAAGTGCATTTTTTATTCCAAAACAATGATTTTCCATTCCAAAAGTGTGTTTTTCCATCTGCATGTTTTGATACCAACAATGCATTTTTTGGTTCCAACAGTGCATTTTGCAGTTCCAACAATGCATTTTTTTATTCCGAAATTGTGAATTTTAAAATACAGAAGTGTCAATTTTGTTTCGAAATCTGTGAATTAACAATATATAAATCCAAGATTAATGTATAGTTGTCGACATATTATTTTTGTATGTACAATCATAATATCACTATTACACATTACTAAATATATCAAATTTGAAGAGACACACTAAATTAAAACAAACTAGACATCTATCATTGTATTTTAAAATTTTACATTTTAATGAATATTCAAGGAAACATTACTCAAATAAAATCTCATTCATCAACATCACTCCCACTCTAAACATTGCTCCATCTATTATTGTTGTGCTTTAATTTTTGTAGGTGTAACGACCTCGTCGTTATGACTACAAGCGACACAACCAAGTGAATCTTTTTTTTGTTTTAAGAAGAAAGGCAACAACGAAAATAGTTAAACCACACAACTTGATGACAAACAAAATGCACGCAAATCAAGAAAAAAACAACAATGACTCAACAAATTAGAAGATCATGCAATTGGGCGAAACATGTGATAATCAAAGACTGATAAAAATGACTACCTTCCTGACACAAGCAAGACAATGCCTACAAGCTAAAGGAAAACATCATCAACCTAACACAACGGCTTCGAAAACCAGTAACTAGAACCCTCTATGGTGCGCAACCAAACGCATTGAGGCATTACATAATCAAGTACCGACATCAATTACAACGAACAACACCCACATCGGGAAGCACAAGACTCCATCTATGTTGTCATTCACATCTATCCATCAAGGCGCGCAATGATCCCCTCATCTGGAATCATGCCATCACAAGGAGATAGGTGTGACAGTAAACATGGCGCAACATAACATATCAGGACCCTTAACCCAAACTAAATACCTCACACCACGAAACCAAATTAAATGTCAAAACATGAAGACTAAACTGAAGCACCCAATCGATGAGTCAACAAGACGCAAATGAAAACTGACTACTATAACAATCACACATCACATCAAATTCATGGCGCAACAAATTCTATTGAAATCATACATTAATTAAAGGACATTGTTAGCCATCGATGAAATTTTCCCTTGAGAATCCATTCTACAATAAGATTTTGTTTTTTTAATTAAGATTTTATTAACATAAAGGTCTCACTACCTTTGTCATTTACTAACATGTAGTTCCTTTTATATCCTAAGTTAAATCTTTCAACCCTATCATTACCCTTCCCAAACATACAAGCCTTAAATCAAGATAGTTGACATATCCACATTGTTGTCTATCCATAATCTATGTTTAACAATGATAATGCAGTGTAACTGTAAAATCTCTATTTATTAATAGATGGTTGTGTAGCATTTTTCTTGTTGTCTATAAAATCCACATTGCTATCTAATAAAATTTCTATCAAAAAAGGGGTTGTCTAACAAAATCAACAATGTTGTCTATAATCGCTATCAACAATGTTGTCTAATAAAATCAACAATGCTATCTAATAAATGAATGATGTCATTGTCTATTATTAATAAGATCCATAAATATATGATCCATAAACATCAATGGGTAATTAACAATATGGATGAAATTACTGTGAAGAATATCGTTGAGTGAATAACATTTACAGTGTGAATGAATATTGTTGTGAATATCGTTTATTGTGTAAATAACAATATGGATAAAATTTACTGTGAGTAACATCGTTGTGTGAATAGCATTTACTGTGTGGATAAATATCTTTGTCATACAATGCATACCACACAACAATTACCAACACCACAATTACACAGTCAGCAAAAAAAATGCAGTTATTCACAACCATAAAACGCAACTACTACATGGTCACAACGCATCCACAATTTCTATATAAATTCACTGTGATTCAATGTATAACCTTGCTTCCATTTAAATGTATACTTTCGATGTATATGTATATCCATGTATATTAAATTGTTGTCACTAAAATTGCTAGAATTATATGTCTATCACACATTTAAAAAAAAGCGTTGTTAATAAATGCTTTCTATCAATCAAAGGGGATTCGTTTCCACGGGATATATATAAAATCGTTGGCCCACATATATTAAAAACGTTTTCTGTGTATTAAAACGTAGTCAATATATGTAAAACATAGAGTAAATAATAACTGTTGTTGTTGTCAGTTAAATATATGGAATCGCAGAGCCAAATAAATAATAACGTTGTCATAAATATATATGAAATCGCAGAGGTAAAATCGCCAAAAATCTTGGTGCAAAATTTGTGCAAGGTGCCACGAAATTTTAGTGTAAAGTGTTGTGTCAAGTGCTACGAAAATTGTAGTGGGTATGTTGGGTAAAACGCCCAAAGGGGCTATGAAATCATTGGGTAACTATGATAACACTGCGTAAATGATGATAATCAAAATTGTTGTCATTCCAAATCCAAGAAGAAAAATCGTCCAGAAATAAATCGATGTCAATCAAACTCACTGGGTAAAAACGATTTGAGTTCAAGAAGGGGATTCGAACACATGCAATAATTCTACAAAATGATTCTGGGTAAAACGAATTTGGGTAAAAATGATTTTTTCAAAGATTAATCCTTCAACATTAATCACTCAACGCAGCATTTAAAAATTCCTCAACGTTGGACATCATAAAAAAAACGCAAAGATTTTCCATTTAAAACGCTAGGAATTATTATTAAAAAGACACAGAGATTTACCATTCCATAACATTGGGGTTTATCATTCAAACATGCAAAGTTTTATAAATCCAAAAATGCAGAGATTGGGCCTTCAAAAATCAGAGGTTTTCGTTCACAAACGCAGAGTTTTATCGATCCAAAATGCAAATATTTACCAAGGTTTAAACATTTAAAAACGTAGAGAAAATCGAAGTTTTAATAAACCAAGACACGAAGATACTCATTCACAAGAAGGGCGCAAGGATTAGATATTAATCATGAAAGAAAAACATAGAGATAAGTAAGGGATAGATAGCTCGGCGAAAAATGTATCCTTCACTTATTATTTGTGCATAGGAAAGTGGGGCATTTGAATTTATAGATCTTTAAACACTGAAGTGACGACATTCAATTCCGCAATTGGCCAACTGCTCAGGCACGGACTAATAACTAAAGGGATAAGTACGGAAGATAAAACACAATTTCTCTTCGTAATAATCAATAAAAACAAACACAGTGAAGTCATTGCAATCAAATCTTGGGTTCTCCATGGGAAATCAATTCTGAAAACAACGAGCAAGGAGATTACAAATAACGTAGGAAAGCAGGTGCAAGAAAGCTCATGGCAATGAAATCTTCAACCAATCACAGAAAACTGACATGTGTAAATTAAATTTCATTGCAAGTAACAACTTTAACAGGTGTACCTTAGCCAAACATAAATGCTATGAAGTTGTTGTCTTGTGCGCGCTTTGTCCAACTCCCGCTTGCCAACCGATGTGACCTCACTGGTGCCTCCCAGCCAACGCAGGGGTACTCTTCTTCCCCTTGATCCCCCCAAGCCGCAAAGGGGCCATGCACACAGTACCAGAGAACTACTAGCACCCAGCTCGCCTCGCAAGGTCGAGCTACCACACGTTCCCTAAGCTGGGTATCCCAACTCCCACAAGATAAAGTTTAGTCAAGATAAAAATTCAACAGTGTAACGTTACACAAAAAGATGAGATACATACTCCTCCTCCTCCATCATTTTTATAGATTTTTTTAAGTAATCAATTTCCCAAATTCTCATTAAATTATTTTTTCAGTTAATTAATTTCGAAAAACCTCCCCTGTACACATGTCACCCATCCCCTAGTTGCACCAGAAAATCAATTTTATCAATTAATTAAATATCCCTATTTCCCTCACCCACCTAAAAGCATTCTTAAAAACACTCCTTGGTGTCCCAATATTCTCTTACAAATCTTAAATGACTTTCGCCTTACTTAATTCCTAGTTGAGTTCATAAATAGCAAGTTCCCAATGCAAGATTCCTTACTAAGTTAGAGATTCAAATTTTTCTTTATGTTTTCCCTTTTCTTTAAGTTTCCCCTTTTTCTTTAAGTTTCCTATTTCTTTTAAGTTTCCCTCTTTTTCCTTTTTAACTAAAAATCAATTTAGCAAGTGTAGATAAAACAATCATTTACCCTTTTTGTTCTTTAATTAAAAATTAATTTAGCAAGTGTAGATAAAACAACCCTTTACCCTTTTTTCTTTTTAACTGAAAATTAAATTAGCAAAAGTAGATAAAAACAACCATTTCCCTTTTTAAAATTTTAATCCTCCATTATAATTTTGACTTCAATAAATAAATTTGAATTTCTTACCCCCCTTCTTGTTACATGTTTATTTATTATTATTATTATTATTATTATTATTATTATTATTATTATTATTATTATTGACCACATGTTCTACTTAAACCTAGGTTTTAATTTTACTAAGTTGGGCGACATTAAAAAATTGTTTTAAAATCTTTCTTATCACATCATTCATTTTAAGGTAGGCGTGCCCTTGAGGATGCACTAGGTGATCCAAGGGTGTCACTTGCCTCTTTATGTTTTCATTACGCGACGTGACCTTCAGGATGCACTACGTGCTCCAAGGGTGCCACTCTCCTCTCGAATGAATTTGGTAGACGTCAAAACCCTTGTAGTCAATACTCCGCTAGGTGATCTTGTGGGAGACTAAGAGATTTAAGGAATAAGACCCCTACCTTATTGCATGCCCCTTTGAATCATCATGAGAGAATGTCATAGTCTACCCTCACGACATCATGGGTTTTATCAAACTAGGTAATCGTTAACCTACAATTCGAGCCACAGTGGGAGTGCTAGTAGGTTGTGGAAGGGTTGTTGTCACACCTCTCCATCAAAGTCTTTGGTTGTCCTGCGTGACCCTACTAATCCACATGTGAGTCTGGTCGACAAGCTATCGTCAACCTGCATCCATCAACGAATCATGTCAGCAATAATAGTCAATCATAATAACATCTAATCATATGTACCTATGTCACATCAACAACATTCAAGCCCCAATTGTCCACTCCCTAACTCAATTCAGAGTCCAAGGGGTTTCATCGATGCCTTTGTATCCTCAATGTACAAATTCCTACACACTCAGGAGAGCCTAGTCAATAACACATGTCTATGTAAATACAACAAAATAACATATCATCAAATCCATAATATCTCATAATCATAATCAAATGACCAATAGTATAATAATCTAGATCACTTGCAAGCAAGTGTCCTCAAAGAATAAGTTCATTCAGTGAACGCAAGAGTGGGATGATACATACACACCCTCTTGGTCTAAACTTTGTCCCAAAGTTTCACAGTATATAAGTACCGAAATAAAGTGTATCACAGTATCATAAGTCTATCTATCAAACAAAAATGAAAAATGTTGGCGCATATCATATGCATCCTCCCAGGTCACCTAGTGTGGACTATAGTTGTCCCACTAGACCTTGTTACACATTACTTTTGTCATCCCTATGACCGTTAATGATGTAAACCTATCTGTTGCCTTTAGAGGGGTCAGTGGCCTGAGTTCCTGAAGAGAGAAGGGAGAAGAACTTTTCCTGAGAAAAGAAGTTGCATTTTCCTTTGGAAAAACCCTGTAAAAAGGGAAGTTCGCAGGCTGCCTATGTATTAGGGTGCGAGAATGACTGATTCTCGCAGGTTGCACCATAGTTAGGGTGCGAACAGTTTGCAGGTTGCTCTATAGGCAGGGTGCAAGAATTCTTTCACATGGGAAAAAAGAGCGTTTTCTCGAATCTTCTAGAAGGAGAAACTTCCATGGTGAGGTGGCATCCGAATGGTTTGGATCTTACTTGCTTTCATGATTTAGTGGGATCATCCTAACCTCCTCACCTTATCCTCTTCAACTTATAAAAGGAGAGGAGCTCTCATGGAGAAAGTTGGCTTGGGTTAGCTTTGTTGGTTCTTGAGCTTATTAGCTTTGGTTGGCTTGGAATTATTATCTTGGTTGGAGTGGCTTTGAGATTTTCCTTTGTCAAGATAGATTGTGAATATTATCAGATCTATGCTCTAGAAATTCTTGGAGTGAAAGTGTGTGGGGAACGAAGGACAGTTGGAAGGGACCTTACGACATCAAGGCAATGGTTGTAATCTCTCTTTCACATTTAATATGATACAGTAATATGATTCTTTCCCATAAATCTTGTTGCGTTTTATTGTATGATTCATAGATCACATACATAGGTTTTTATTGAGTTTATGCTATTGCTATCACTTTGGTTGGTTTGTGTTGTCCTGGTATTGACCTCACGAGAGCACCAGAGCGGAGCAGGAGCAACAAAGACCCTAGAAAGCGATACTAAGGTATGTTACTTGTTCCTTCCTATTAGTAAATTCAATATCCAAAACTTAAGGAAAGCGTCATGTTCTGGTGTGTTTTGTTCTAGATCTAGGTGGATCTAGGGAGATCGGTTAGTGTCCGCACCTACGAATTTATCCAATAACAAAATTGGCGACTCCACTAGGGAACGGATTGTTTTCTAGTTAGTCTAGTTTCCCTTACTTTGATTGCTTGTTTTCTGGTCTCTGAATCTATGAGAGATCCATCAAGACTCTCTAGATTTGAAAGTTCACTCAAAATTTTTGTCCTTTTTTCCAAATTTGTGTTTACAGACATTCTCTCACTGTACCCTTTAGTGGCCTGCGAGAATCATCTAAGTTCGCACCCTACTGTGTCATCCAGTGTGAGATGTTTGCACCCTATCTGTGTCTAGCCTGTGAACTCCACTAATGTTCACACTGCACCCTATAGCTAGGCTGCGAACCCATTTGAAATTTGTGCTTGGAATAGGATGTCCTATTTTTTTATTCCCAGTTTTGCTTTGAACAGCTGGATTGAACTTTTGGAGCCTATATTGATCTGTTTACAGTCTTCTTGACATTCTTTGAGTTGCTTTTAGCCATCTTGGCTTTGTTTGGTTTTGAAGGATTAGTCTCTTGCTCTGAGTGTCTTTCAATTACAAAGCGTGTGTTTTCTTTAGAATTGTTTAGGGAAAGATCAAATTTCTTCTGAATAGTTCGCTTTAAAAGAAAACTTTTAAGAAAATTCATTATTGCTTTTAGTGAAATTTTTGAAACAAAAAGATTTAATTTCTTGCTTTATATTAGATTGGGGGCATCCTTTCTTTTGAAGTAGTGAATTGCATGATTCTTGAAATTTTTTTGATCTTAAATTATGGGGGGGCCATGAATCGTGCATTGGTGTTCAGTACTTTTTTCTCATTTCTTGAGAATCTTGATATTGATGAATTTAATATATTTTGGGACATCGTGCATATGGGAATGATAAATGTTTTCTCCTTCTCGTAGCATAGATTTCATTGAAATGAAAAGATTTCATCTTCATATCTTTGCATAATTTTCGAGTTGGTCAAAACACCATATTGTCCACGCCATCTTCCTTTTGAGTAACAACAGCCATAAAATAAAGCGCTTATAAAAATTGATTAAACATTTTTATCTTTTCTGGTAGAAAACCTACATTAGATTAGTTGTAGGGCTTTGGAATAGGTGTGAAAGATAAATTTCCAAAGCTGCAAACAAACATAGTATCTTGTGATAGGGAGAGTTCAATCCACTTATTACATTTTGTCCTGGGAAGCCCTTCTCACACAAGGGTCAATCACGAGGTCGCATTGAGACTGGCAGAGTTACTCACCCTGCTTTGTTGGTCTTGGTGTAGAGATTGCACGTATTACGGGGGTCACTTGAAGGTATACCCATAATGATGAGTGGAAGCCTCTCAAGTTGATTTCGGGCTAGATACCCTGCCCTTGCATGTGGATTGGACTGTCGACTGTTTCCTCAGGCATCGTTGTAGTAATTGGTAACCTTAGTGGCCTATCTCTCTAGGTTCTTTACACGAGGTGACTGTGGAGGGGAAAGTCTTCACGGTACCTGGAATCGACGTTGGCCAAACTCACTCGGGCTCCTTGGAGGGTATACCCACAATTATGTGTGGGAGCTTGCACTAGGGTGTAAGTCTATTAAGCAGGTCGTCAACGTAACTTTTCCACCCACTCTATCTCAGCCCCTTCTTACTTTGTTCCTGCGACGTTGGATTTCATCACAAACTAGTGTTCTCATTGTAAGAAGGTTTTGTTTGTTTGCTTGCTTCTTAGATTTTTAGAGAGTGCTATTTGTTTTCCTTAGCAGACTCTAGGTTGGATTTATTTAATGGCGTTAGTTCCCGAAATGACCAATGAAGGAACCCCTGCTCCGGGGGAACATTTTGTTTTTCCTTCTTATGGAAACATTGGTCCTCCTCACATCGCTACTTTGAGCCTTCCAGGTCTCACTATTGGATTACCGGTATGGTTGTTTTCCACTCAGGTAATCCCGAATACAGTAAGTGCTTCAGTCATAAACACTTCCCCCCAAGAGAATCAACCTCATGTTGATCCTTCATCTTCTTCACCTGTAAGGTCTTCTTTGCTTTCTTCGCTTGCAATGTCGCCTTTCGTTTCATCTTCTTCGTCGAGTGAAAGTTTTGACGCTAGTAACCCGGTGAATAAGAAGAAGAAGAAAAGAAATATTAAAAAGAAGAAAGATAAACAAGGGTCAAAACCTCCAACCACTGTCAAACATGTTGGAAAACAACCAGTTACTGTTAATCGTGTTGGGAGTGTTGATGATGTGAAGATCACCCAAAAAACCTGTAAGCCCAAGTACCCTTGCAGGCTTTGTAAGGGTAGCCATTTTCTCAAGGATTGCCCTGGTCTACCCAAGGTTAAAGAAGTATGGTCTACACATCCTCGCCAACCCATGTCGTTAGCCTCTGAACAACATGCTGACGACCCCCCGTCAACTAGTCAAGATACCATTGAGAAGAAGAAAAGTAGAGTCAAGTTCCCATGCATGCTATGCAAAGGGAGTCATATCTCTCACCTTTGTCCTCATATGTATGAAGCCTCGAAATTACTGGAAGACATGATTGTTTCACAGCCTCAACTTCCAGCTGCTTATCGCAAGTTTTCTCTCAACCCACCTGTAGTTGATGGAATGATTAATCTGGTTCCCTTTTCGGTCAATTCGATTGATCATGTCATCAATTTGGTCACGCCCTTAGTTGAACCAGTTGACAAAGTGGTTGATCCGATACCATCCTCGGTCAATCCCACTCTTCCCTCAGAGAGTGAAACCCAAGCGGTCGATCCGTTTCCACCTGTCGACCCCATTCTCTCCTTGGAGAATGAAACTCAGGTGGTCAATCTGATCTCTCCATCAGTCGATCCTACTCTCCCGCTCGAGAGTAAACCCGATATTTCCCATGTTTTTCTTGTTGATACAGAATCTACCATGCCGAGGGGTATTCCTCCTTCTCCCGTAGGAACCCCTCCAAGTAGTGAGGCCATCCGTTTTGATTGGGGTTTGCTAACTGGACCTCGTCTTCCCTTTCACTTTCCTTTCCATATTACAGTGCAGGTTTGTGGTTGGCACGTTCCTCAGACACTGATAGATGAAGGTGAATCCGTTAGTATTTTGTCCTCTTTTGCTTGGCAAGCTTTGGGTTGTCCTCCACTTGCGCCGGTTATGCAGAATCTGTTAGCTTTTAAAAAAGAACTAGTCAACCTTTAGGGACCCTTCCTCAATTTTCTGTAACTTTGGGAGGCAAAACTGTCTTTATTGACGTCATAGTAGTCCAAGACCCCTTGGATTTTGATTTACTCCTTGGGCGAGATTATTTCTATGCCATGAAATCTATTGTGTCTACTCTTTTTTGTGTTATATCTTTCCCTCACGATGGACGGGTTGTGACTGTTGATCAACTTTCCTTCATTGATCCTGCCTGGATTGCCTCCCTGAATGGTTCTTGTATGCAGACAGTATCGCCCCCGCCACAGGTCAATTATGTGGCGTTGTCCCCCATAGCTTCAACTTCTGATGACTTAGATCCAGTAGTTGACATGGTAATCTCTTCGATAGGGTTGTTAGAGCCTGATCTCTTTACTCCTGTCGTGACCCTCGACATGGTGTCCTTCCAGAGTGTGTTTCTTCCTTCCAGTGAAGACCTCTTGGAAGCCATGACCAATTTTTGTCCGTTGACATGGTGTCATTCCAGAGCATTGTCCTCTTGGAATCCATGATCAAGAAGAGAGACTCTGAGGATAGTTTTTGTGTCTCTGAGGCAACCTCATTAAAAAATGAAACAGAGGTTTCGAGGATAGTTTTTTGCGTCTCTGCTGCAACCTCGTTAAAAAATGAAACAAAGGTCTTTGAGCATGGTTTTCTGATTTCAATCTCGTTCAAAAATGAAACCACCTGAGGATAGTTTTTGCGTCTCTATAGCAACCTCGTTAAAAAATGAAACAGAGGTTACGAGCATAGTTCTTGTTTCTATGTCAAGCTCATTAAAAAATGAAATAGTTTTCCCCCTCTCTGTTTGAGTCA
>ML778232.1:4018943-4066966 GCA_009831015.1 Picea engelmannii | reverse complement strand
TCTAGAAGGAGAAACTTCCATGGTGAGGTGGCATCTGAATGGTTTGGATCTTACTCGCTTTCATGATTTAGTGGGATCATCCTAACCTCCTCACCTTATCCTCTTCAACTTATAAAAGGAGAGGAGCTCTCATGGAGAAAGTTTTCTTGGGTTAGCTTTGTTGGTTCTTGAGCTTATTAGCTTTGGTTGGCTTGGAATTATTATCTTGGTTGGAGTGGCTTCGAGATTTTCCTTTGTCAATATAGATTGTGAATATTATCAGATCTATGCTCTCTAAATTCTTGGAGTGAAAGTGTGTGGGGAACGAAGGACAATTGGAAGGGACCTTACGACATCAAGGCAATGGTTGTAATCTCTCTTTCACATTTAATATGATACAGTAATATGATTCTTTCCTATAAAGCTTGTTGTGTTTTATTGTATGATTCCTTGATCATATACATAGGTTTTTATTGAGTTTATGCTATTGCTATCACTTTGGTTGGTTTGTGTTGTCTTGGTCTTGACCTCACGAGAGCACCAGAGTGGAGCAAGAGCAACAAAGACCCTAGGAAGCGATACTAAGGTATGTTACTTGTTCCTTCCTATTAGTAAATTCAATATCTAAAACTTAAGGAAAGTGTCATGTTCTGGTGTGTTTTGTTCTAGATCTAGGTGGATCTAGGGAGGTCGGTTAGTGTCTGCACCTACGGATTTATCTAATAACAGACCTTGACCTGATATATTGTTCGACGTCGTAGTTGTCGAATGAGATGGTCCAGGATACGGATTCGCTCAATCATGAGAATACCCTCGTCATATACCTAGAAGGAAATCATGTCAATAACATGTGTAGGATCACTAATATAATGTCTCAAAACAGATACGTGAAAAACATTGTGCATACGCCTCAGAGAATCAGGAAAGGCTAGTCGATAGGCCGCGAGCCCCTTCTTTTCCACAATCTCAAAAGGTCCCATGAACCTAGGAGAGAGTTTATCACCCTTTCCAAACTTGATCGAACTGTTATGCAGTTTCACCTGCAAAAAGACTCGATCGACAACTTCGTAACTACGGTCGACACAGTGCACATAGACATAACTCTTCTGTTGATCATGCACTTCTTTGAGCCTTTGTATTATTGTTTTCATTTAATATTCCATTTCTTGGATTTCTTCTGGACCCACTAGGACCCTATCCTCAAGCCGATCCCAACTCAAAGGCGTCTGACACGGTCACCCGTAAAGAAACTAGAAAGGCACCATCTTAATGGTTCTTTGATAATTGTTGTTATATGTGAATTCTACCAGTGGCAAGAATTCTTCCCAATGCTTATGTTGGTCCATCATGTACATACGCAACATGTCCTCCAAGATTTGGTTTTTTTGTTCGGTCTTCCCGTTTGTCTCCAGGTGGTACGCAGTACTAAAGTTAAGTTGGGTTCCCAAGGCCTCTTGGAAACTAGTCCAAAAACATCCAGTAAGCATCGATCCTCGATCGGATATAATCCTATTAGGCATGCCATGTAGTCTCACAATATCACTGATGAAAAATCTAGCTATGTCAGGTGGCTGATACGTCATACGCACATGAATAAAATGAGCACTCTTTGTCAGAGTGTCGACTACCACAAAAATTGAATTGTGTCTCCTTGTCATCAATGGAAATCCATCAAAATGACCTCCCATTTAAATTCTGGAATAACGTGTGGCTATAGTAATCCTGTTGGATGTCTATGTTCATCCTTCACCTACTGACATTATAGACATCTTTCCACGTAGTTGACTATGTCTTCCTTCATTCCTTTCCAAAAGAATAAGGGTTTAAGGTATGCCCTCATCTTCGTGACTCCGGGGTGAGCTATGTACACTACTCTATGAGCCTCATTTAGGATCAAAATTCTCAACTCGTCATTTAGTGGTACATAAATTCGATTTTTAAATATCAATAATCTATCGTCATCCAACATAAATCCTTCAAATCTTGGTACCATCATTGTGTTTTGTCCGAAAAAATCCATGACCTCTTTGTACCAATCATCGTCATGATGTAAAGTTAGAATATTTTTACATAGATTCGTCTGAAGAGGCATCACCGAAAACATGTGCGGTTTCCAACTCAACGCATCATCCACTCTGTTCGTTGTTCCCTTTATGTAAGTAATCTCTAAATCGTACTCGCTAAGAAATTACGACCAACGACATTATCGTGCGTTCAAGTCGCTTTGCGTAAAGATGTGTTGTAGTCCAAAGTGGTCCATTTTTAGTTCGAATGTCCATCCAATAAGGTAGTGTCTCCAAACTCTCAAGCCATAAAAAATGGCTAACAACTCCAAATTGTTTGTTGCATAGTTCTCCTCATGCCTTCTCAACTTTCTCGATATGTAAGTGATCAGTCGACTGTCTTGCATCAAGACTCCGCCTAAGCCTTCCTTGGATGTGTTAGTGCATACCAAGAAGTTAGCATCCATGTTAGGGACATTCAATATCGGTTTCATGATCAACAACTTCTTGAGCCTCCAAAATACTTATGTGCATTTCTCGGTCCAACAAACTTCTCGTTCTTCTTCTGCAATTCTGTGATCGGATTTGCTATCTTTGAAAAACCCTAGACAAACCATCAATACTATCCCACTAAACCCATGAAGATACGCACTTTGGGGGAATTCGTCGACGCAGGCCATTCCATAATATCCTTGACCTTTATTGGATCCATGGCGATACCTTCGTCAGAGATGAGATTCCCTAAGTAGTGAATGTTCGATTGATAAAATGAGCATTTAGTCAATTTCTCATACAATTTGTTCTCTTGCAGGCACTGTAGTACCAAGTGCAACTGATCCTCATGCTCCTCCATCGTCTGAGATTAAATCAAAATAGCATCAATGAATACTTGGACGAACTTGTCCAAGTATTCACGAAACACCCCATTCATCAAACTCATAAATACCCCAGGGGAGTTTGTCAGTCCAAATGGTAAACTAGTAAACTCGTAATTTCCAAACCTCGTCTTAAAGGCAGTCTTAGGGATTTCATCCTCCTTGATCTATAATTGGTGATACCTTGATCTCAAGTCGATCTTTGAAAACACCATCGCGCCTTTCATCTCATCAAACAGATCATCAATCCTTGGCAACATATAATGATTCTTGATCATTTCTTTGTTCAATTGATGGTATTCAATGCAGAGTCTCCACAACCCATCCTTCTTCCATATGAAAATGACAGGCGCACCCCACTGTGACACACTTGGACGTATAAGTCCTAGGTCTAGAAAATCCTTTAGTTTCATTTTCAACTCCTGTAACTCTAGGATCAACATCCAATAAGGAGTTCTTTCTATTGGTTCAATCCCTGGTTTTAGGTCTATGGTAAATTCCATTTCCCTCTCTAACAACATCCCAGGTAACTCCTCAGGGAATACGTGCGCAAACTCTCACACCACCAGAAGGTTTTCTAGACCTTTCGCTACTCCATTTTCATTTAATGCAAGGATCGCATAAATCTTACATCCCTTGCGCGTGATCTTCCATAGCTACAAGGAAGAGATGAAACTCAAATAAAATCACTGTTTCTGACCTACAATCACACATCTCTATCCCTCATCATCGACCAAGCTCAATCATTTCGTCTTACAGTTGAGTATTGCCTCATGCGATTCCAACTAGTCCATACCGATCATGACGTCATAAGATCCTAAGATCGTGACATACAGGTTGGCCCTGGTGAAAAACTCTCCCAGGCTAAGGCTACAATGTGTAACCTTCCCTCCAACCTTTTGTTTGGCTCCTGAAGCCATTTCTACAATGATAAACTCATCCTGTTCGACTGCCTTTACCTTAATTCTTTTTAACGCTATCCCAGAAATGAAACTTTCTATAGCACATGGATCTATCAAAATACTAAAGGTCTGGTCAGCCATAGTACCTGACATCTTGAGCACGGTCGATTGGTGCTCTTCCTGGCAGTTATTCACCGCTTCATGAATCCGATGGGCCTTGCCCAAATCTCCCACGGTAGTGGGTCCGGTTGATCTAGATTCTCTAGTCCTCTCAATTGGGCAGTCACACTAGTAATGTGGCTCCCCACATGTCCAACACCCTTTCTTTGGTCTAGTAATCCTGGTACCTGAAGTAGAAGATGACATCCCATCAACCTGGAACCCTAGTCTATTCTGCTGAACAAGCCTAAACTGTTGTTGTTATGGTCAACGTTGTTGTTGGTGTTGTGGTCCTCAATAAGGAATTAATTGTTGCAGCGCTGGTCACCGGGGTGTAGTGAAAGTGGATCATCTCTAGAATCCACGATATCCTAGCGTATGTTTAGCTAGTGTCTGATGTTGTTTCGCACCAAATGAAACCTGCCCTGCTAGTCTCGATGGAGTCCTTCTATGAACCCCACTTATAAGATCCTCCTCTACTATGAGGGACTTCTCGACAACATCATTCAAGGTCTGAGACATAAGAATCCTAACATTTGCATGAATGATAACATTAAGGCCAAACAAGAACCTTCTGACCTTAAGTTTCTCAGTATTCAGGTGCGAAGCATACCGAAACAACTCCATAAAATGGGGCTCATACTTGGGCACCGTATGGCCGCCTTGTTTTAAGGTGTTGAAATCGTTGAGTTGATGCTTAATGAATTACTTCGATAGATACCTCTCTTAGAATGTCTCCTTGAACAATTCCCATGACATGTCTTCGACGACCATGTTCAATTGCAACATGAGTGTCTTCCACCATAGAAGAGCGCTCCCCTTCAGTTGAAAGACTGCCATACAGACCTTCATGTTGGAGGTATATTCACGAAGCGCAAAGAACGTCACCATATTCTCCAACCATGCCTCGGTGGCTGCGTCGTCTGAGGCACCAAAGAACTCGGGAAATTTGACCTTCTTGAGTTCATGGTGAATGCTACCAGTACTGACTGGAGTGCAGGGTGGACCCTCAGGGGGTGCCAACACCCTGGCCTCATCTCTATCCAAACGTATGATAAATGCCTCGGGCATCCGTTGAAAGGACCTCATCATCCCAACCACATCACCCATCACTATTTGTTCCTACCCGACAACTTGTTCATCTCCCTAGGGGTTAAACCCCTCAGGCATGGATGCTACTGGGGCATTGCGCCTCCTCCCCTAACACCCCATCGTCTTCCTTCACGACATCCTTTAACCATGATTACCTGCATGAATACAAGTCAACTTAATTAGCAACATTATAATCAAATATCAAATCAATGGTAGGTGTAGTGATCCTAAGTCGCGGGTCTAACTCGCTCAGATACCATATGTAACGACCCCATCGTTACGACTACAAGCGAGGCAAGCAAGTGAATTTTTTTTTTTTTAAAGCAAGAAGGAAACAACAACAATAGTTAAACCACATAACTAGACAACAAACACAATGCACGCAGATCAGGCAACAGAAAACAATGACTCAACACACTAGCACATCATGCAACTGGGAGAAACATGCGATAATCAAAGACAGATAAAAATGACTACCCACCTGACACAAGAAAGACAACGCCTACAAGCTAAAGGCAAACATCATCAACCCGACACAATGAATTCGAAAACCAGTAACTAGAACCCTCTACGGTGCACAACTAAACGCATAGAGGCATTACAGAATCAAATACCAACATCAATTACAATGAACAATGCCCACATAGAGAAGCACAAGACTACAGCCAGGTTATCATTTGCATCTATCCATCAGGGAGCACAATGATCCCCTCATCAGGAATCATGTCGTCACAAGGCGATAGGCATGACAGTAACCATGGCGCAACATAACACATCAGGACCCTTAACCCAAGCTAAATCCCTCGCACTAGGAGACCGAATTAACTGTCAAAACATGAAGACTAAACCCAAGCACCCAATCGACAAGTCAACAAGACACAAAGGAAAACTGACTACTATAACAATCATACATCACATCAAATTCCCATCGCAAAAAAATCTATTGTAATCATACAATAATTGAAGGACGTTGCTAGCCATTGATGAAATTTTCCCTCGAGAATCCATTCTACAATAATATTTTATTTTTTTAATAAGATTTTATTAACATAAAGGTCTTACTACCTTTGTCATTTACTAACATGTAATTCCTTGTATAGCCTAAGTTAAATCTTTCAACCCTATCATTACCCTTCCCAAACATACAATCCTTAGATCAATATAGTTGACATATCCACATTGTTGTCTATCCATAATCTATGTTTAACAATGATAACACAGTCTAACTATAAAATCTATGTTTATTAATAGATGGTTGTATAGCATTTATCTTGTTGTCTATAAAATCCACATTGCTATCTAATAAAATTGCTATAGAAAAAGGGGTTGTCTAATAAAATCAACAATTTTGTCTATAATCGCTATCAACAATGTTGTCTAATAAAATCAACAATGTTATATAATAAATAAATGATGTCATTGTCTATTATCAATAAGATCCATAACTATATGATTCATAAATATCGCTGGGTCATTAACAATATGGATGAAATACTGTGAAGAATATCGTTGAGTGAATAACATTTATAGTGTGAATGAATATTGTTATGGGTATTGTTTACTGTGTGTTAGAAAAACAGGACCGTGGAGCAATAAAATAAAACAAATGTGGAAACAAAACACAAAAAGATACACAATACAATAGAGACACAGATTTACGTGGTTCACCCAGTGTGGGCTATGTCCACCAGAGAAATTGCTAGGTCCTTCCTTTATTATTATCCAACAAATGAAGGGATACAACCTACAACAAACCCATTGTAACTTCCTATTCTTCCTCTCACATTCTCCTATCTCATAATACAATATTCACCATAATGCATAGCTGCAATACATTTCCCTCATAACAGAGGGTTTCCTTCTAGGGAAAAATACCCTAACATAATTTCTACCATTAGATCTGCGACCTTATAATGAATGGTCCAGATTTACAATAAAATTACAATATACTTTTACAAGGCAATTTTTCCTTCGGGGGCCCGCTCTCCCCTGCACCTCCCAGCCGGGGGGATAGCCCCATCGGACCCCACAGAGGGGGTAACCCCCCTCTACACTCCCCCGTGTGGAAGAGTGTACATACTACTGGGGTGTAAAGTATTCATGGGGTATAAACACGGTTGAAAACAAAAGACCTCTGAATCAGGAAGATAATCAGGCTCCACAACCAACATTGTGTAAATAACAATATGGATAAAATTTATCGTGAGTAACATCATTGTGTGAATACCATTTACCGTGTTGATAAATATCGCTTCCATACACCTCATACCACACAACAATTACCAACACCGCAATTACACACTCACGAAAAAAATGCATCTATTCACAACCATAAAACGCAACTACTACATGGTCACAACGCATCCACAATTGCTATCTAAATTCCCTATCATTCAATGTATAACCTTGCTGCCATTTAAATGTATACTTTTGATGTATTTGTATCTCCCTGTATATTAAATTGTTGTCACTAAAATTTCTATAATTATATGTCTATTACACATTAAAAAAAAAACGATGTCAATAAACGTTGTCTATCAATCAAAGGGGATTCGCTACCATGGGATATATATAAAATCTCTGACCCACATTTATTAAAAACAATTTTTGTGTATTAAAACACAGTCCATATATGTAAAACACAGGGTAAATAATAACTAATGTTGTTGTCAGTTAAATACATGGAATTGCAGAGCCAAATAAATGATAACATTGTCATAAATATATATGAAATCGCAGAGGTAAAATTGCCAGAAATCTTGGTGCAAAATCTGTGCAAACTGCCATGAAATTATGGTGTGAAGTGTTGTGTCAAGTGCTACAAAAATCGTAGTGGGTATGCTAGGTAAAACACCCAAAGGGGCTGTGAAATCATTGGATAACTATGATAACGTTGTGTAAATGATGATAATCAAAATATATGTCATTCCAAATCCAAGAAGAAAAATCATCCAGAAATAAATAGATGTCAATCAAACTCACTGGGTAAAAACGATTTGAGTTCAAGAAGGGGATTCGAACACATGCAATAATCCTTCAAAACAATTCTCGGTAAAATGAATTTGGGTAAAAATTATTTGTTCATAGATTAATCCTTCAACATTAATCACTCAACGTAGAGTTTAAACATTCCTCAACGATGGACCTCATAAAAAAAAATGTATATATTTTTCATTTAAAACACTAGGAATTATCATTAAAAAGACACAGAGATTTACCATTCCATAACATTGGGGTTTATCATTCAAACATGCAGAGTTTTATCAATCCAAAAAAACAGATAGTGGGCCTTCAAAACTCAAAGCTTATCGTTCACAAATGTAGAGTTTTATCAATCCAAAACACACAGATTTACCAAGGTTTAAATAATTAAAAATGCAAAGAAAATTAGAGTTTTAATCAACCAAGACATGGAGATACTCATTCACAAGAAAGGCACAAGGATTAAATATTAATCATGAAAGAAAAATGCAGAGATAAGTAAGGGATAGATAGTTGGGAGAAAAATTTATCCTTCACTTATTATCTGTGCACAAGAATGCAGGGCATTTGAATCTATAGGTCTTTAAACACCGAAGTGACGACCGTCGACTGCTCAGGAACGGACTAATAACTAAAGGGATAAGGAAGGAAGATAAAACACAATTTCTCTTCGTAATAACCAATAAAAACAAACGCAGAGAAGTCATTGCAATCAGAGGTTGGGTTCACCATAGGAAATCAATTCAAAAAACAACGAGCAAGGGGATTACAAATACTGTAGGAAAGAAGGTGCAAGAATGCTCATGGAAATGAGATCTTCAACCGAGAACAAACAAATGACATGTCTAAATTAAATTTCATGGCAAGTAACAAGTTTAAAAAGCGTACCTTAGCCAAACACAAATGCTCGAAAGTTGTTGTGCTGCACGCACTCTGTCCATCTCCCGCTTGTCAACCGTGTGACCTCACCGATACCTCCCAGCCAACTCTAGGGGTATTCTTCTCCCCCCTGAGCCCCCCAAACCACAAAGGGACCATGCACACAGTACTAGAGAACTGATAGCACCCAACTCGCCTCGTAATGTCGAACTACCACTCGTTACCTGATTTGTTTATCTCAACTCCCACAAGAGAAAGTTCTGTCAAGATAAAAATTCAGTAGTGTAACATTACACAAAAAGATGAGATCTCTATTCCTCCTCCTCCATCGTTTTTATAGAGTTTTTTAAGTAATTAGTTTCCCAAGTTCTCATTAAATTCCTTTTTTAGTTAATCAATTTCGAAAAACCTCCCCCGTACATAGGTCACCCAATTAAATATTACTATTTCCCTCACCCACCTAAAAGTATTCCTAAAAACGCTCCTTGGTGCCCCAATATTCCCTTACAAATCTTAAATGACTTACGCCTTACTTAATTCCTAGTTGAGTTCATAAATAACAAGTTCCCAAGGCAAGATTCCTTACTAAGTTAGACATTCAACTTTTTCTTTATGTTTCCCCTTTTCTTTAAGTTTCCCCTTTTTCTTCAAGTTTCCTATTTCTTTTAAGTTTCCCTCTTTTTCTTTTTTAACTAAAAAACAATTTAGCAAGTGTATATAAAAAAACCATTTACCCTTTTTCTTATTTAATTAAAGATTAATTTAGCAAGTGTAGATAAAACAACCCTTTACCCTCTTTTATTTTTAACTAAAAATTAAATTAGCAAAAGTAGATAAAAACAACCATTTCCCTTTTTAAAATTTTAATACTCCATTATAATTTTGACTTTAATAAATAAATTTGAATTTCTTATCCCCCTTCTTGTTACATGTTTATTTATTATTATTATTATCATTTTTTCTTTTGACCACATGTTCTACTTAGACGTAGGTTTTAATTTCACTAGGCTGGGCGACATGAAAAAATTGTTTTTAAATCTTACTTATCATATCATTCATTTTCAAGCTGACTAGGTTTATTCACTTACCAGTTAAAATCGTGATGTGCCCTTCAGGACGCACTAGGTGCTCCAAGGGTGCCAGTCACCTCTATATGTTTTCCTTGCGTGACGTGCCCTTCAGGATGCACTACGTGCTCCAAGGGTGCCACTCGCCTCTTAAATGACTTTGGTAGACATTAAAACCCCTGCATTCATTACTCTACCAGGTGATCTTGTGGGAGACTAAGGGCCTATAAGGAATAAGGCCCCTGCCTTATTGTGTGCCCCTTATAATCATCGTGAGTGACTGTCGCAGTCTTCCCTCACGGCTCATGGATCTTATCGAACTAGGTGATCGTTAACCTACAGTTTGAGCCATGACGAGAGTGCTAGTAGGCTGTGGCAGGGATATTGTGACACATCTCCCTCAAAGTCTCTAGTTGTCTTGCATGACCCCTCTACTCCACATGTGATTCTGGTTGGCAAGTTATCGTCAGTCTGCATGCATAAACGAATCATGTCAACAATAATAGTCAATCATCATAACATCTAATCATATGCACATATGTCACATCAACAACATTCAAACCCCAATTTTCCACTCCCTGACTCGATCCAGACACAAGGGGTTTCATCGATGCTTCTACATCCTCAATGTCCAGAGTCCCACACAATCAGGAGAGCACAGTAAATATCACATGTCCATGTAAATACAACAAAATAACATATCATCAAATCCATAATATCTCATAATCATAATTAAATGACCAATAGTATAATAATCCAGATCACTTACAAGCAAGTGTCCTCAAATAATAAGTTCGTTCAATGCGCGCAAGAGAGGGATGTTACAGTAGAGCCCTTTTTAGTGATATGATGATATTAATATCAATGAACATAGTTTCATCAGAACCAACAACCCCTTGTTGTTTTTAATTTAAACATTTTTTATACAATTCTATGGTGGATAAAGGATCAGTCGATCCTTTCTGTAAACATCAATGGAAATTTTCACATTCATGTTTCTTATCAAATATGTTGAATCTTTTACATTTTTATTTCAAATAGATTTAGATATAAATTACATTTCTGTTCTAATTCAAACACCATAAAAATAAATCACAACAAATTATATTTAATAAATCTTAAAAGTTATATATAAATACTCAAGGACCATTGTTATCCACCAAACACCCAAATAGTATAAAAATAGAAAGAGAAGAAACTAAGAATGAGAAAACTCTTTGAGTGGGAAACCTCATTTTACAATACAACTAATGCACAAGATGAGATGATCACTAAAAATAGGTCTCCTTGGTATATATAGGAGACACAAGGTACAGTTAAAAGGTCTAAATGACCATTAGAGGGCCTAGCAAACCAATAAAGACAACACTAACATAAAAATATAAATCTAATAAATCAATATCTAAGGCTTGACATAACCCTCCCCTTCAAACATGTGTTTCCCTTAACCCTTAATTAGTTGTGTATGTTTTTGCATGGAGAACTAATCTTCCCATGTTGCCTCTTCTACTTGTAAGTTCTTCCACTACATGGGGTATTTAGTAATTTCCTGATTTCATAGTAGCTTGATTTGTATTTCAAGGATTGTTTCTAGTTTTCGTGTGATTTCCCCTTCTTCATTAATCTTTAATATAATTTTTTCATCGATTACCTTGTTTAAGGAAGAAACATGGAAGAATACATGTACATGTAAAGATGGAGATAACTCTAATTTGTAATCTATACTTCCAATCCTCTACAACACCTTATAGGGACCATAGTACTTTGGTGCTAATTTATTATCCTTCTTTTGTTGCTTGAGGGATATATGTTTCTATGGTTGTAGCCTAAAAGATACCCCATCCCCCACTTCATAATCCATTTTATTGTGATGTTGATTTGCTTGTTGTTTGTCCCTATTTTGTGTTATAGCCACGTTGTCCTTTAATAATTGGAGAACATGTTCTTTGTGCTCTATATGGTCCTCAATTGCTTGAACTATCACTTTCCCTCTGAAGGGTGATGTGATGGATGGATTATGATAGCCATAGTGTGCCATAAATGGGGAAATTTTGATGAGGTATGGAAGGATGTGCTGTACTAATATTATTCCAAACAAAACCAGTTCACCTATTGTGTTTGTTTTTCAGACGCAAAGAAATGAAGATACCCTTGTAGATATTTATTCACAATTTTTTTTTCCCATCGGATTCAATATTGTGAGAGGATTTGTTAGGAAATTGAGTATCCAGACAAGAAAATAATTCAATCCAAAAATTACTAGTAAAAATTCAATCTCTATCAGTTATAATAATCTTGGGGATTCCATGTATATTATGATCTATTTCAACAAATTTGATAGCTATTGTACTTGATTTAAAAGGATAATAAAGAGAGAGAAAATTGGCATTCTTTGTGAGTTGATCCACCACTACCATGGTGACATTATTTCCTTAAAAATTTGGTATACTCGTAATAAAATCATTGAGACATCTTCCCAATGTTTATTTGGTATCTCTAATGGTTGTAGTAGAACAAGGGTCTTGATTGCCTCTCCCTTATTCTATTGGAAAACCAAACTTTCAACCAAAAACTTTTAAATATTAGTTTTAATAACTTACGAGAAAATAGTCATTCTTGATGTTATGGTAAGTTTTAAGGAACTCTAAATGATCTCCTATAGGAGAAGTGTGAAATTCAAAACACACCTTTTGTTTGAGCTCAAAATTCTTACATAATTATAGGTTATTGTGATACCACAATGAATTATTCTTCCACACAAATTTATCTAATGTGCTCAAGTCCTCTTGTATTTTTTGAATGATCGTTCATACCTTTTGATCTTGTTTCCATTATGTCCTTTGTTCCTGCACCCAATCAAATTATGAAATACAAATAGAACAAAGTAATCCCTATGTGTCTTGTTCTTTCCTTGAAAGTGCACCTTCCACCACATTTTGTTTTCTTTTTATGTAGATAATTCTAAAGTTATAACCTAGCATCTTTGTAACCCATTTTTATTTACCTTCTAAAGATAGTTATTGTTTGAAGAAGTAATTCATATTATCATGATCTAGTTTTACATTGAAGTGTTTTCGTATTATGTAAGAGTGTGATTTCTTAATTGCATGCAGTACGACTAGCATTTCCTTTTCATAAATTGATTTAAGTAAGTTATTTCCTTTACGCTAGCTACTTTCAAAAGAAATGAACCTTCCTTCTTGCATTAAAACTACATAAATGACATTCCTTGAAGCATCACACTCTACAATAAAGTTTTTTGTGAAGTAAGGGTCACATTCAAAAGAGTTGTAAACACAACCTCCTTAAATTTTTCAAAATCTTTGATTTCTTCTTCATTCAAATAAAATGCTTATTTTTTCAATAATGTTGTTAGAGGTGTTATTGTTTAACCATAATTTCTTGATGAATTTGTGTTCATATCCCATCAATATAAAGAATCATCTAATATTCTTCAAGGTTTTGGGAATTGACCATTCCATCATACCTTTAATTTTGTTATAGTCCACTTTAATTTCTTCATGAGATACAATATGATCCAAATATTTTTCTTCGTGAACCCCAAATGCACACTTGGAAGTACTTTCATATAGTTGTTTCTCCTCCAATATTTTTAAAACCATGTCAACATGTTGTACATGCTCTTCCCAAGATTTGTTGTAGATTAATATATCATCAAAAAATACTAACATGCATTTTCTAAGGAAGGGTTGAAAATAGAATGCATCAAGCTTTTATATGCGGAGGTGCATTAGTAAGACCAAAAAACATCATCAAATATTCATAATAACATTCATGTGTCTAAAATATATTTTGGGGATGTCTTCTTGCCTCATTTTGATTTGATGATATATAGAGTGGAGATACAACTTGGTAAAGAAAATTTCTCTCTGTAGGTCATCTAATAATTCATCAATGTAAGGAATATCAAACTTATCTTTGATGGCCATATTGTTGATCTCTCTATAATATGGACACATACACCATGAACCTTCGTTTTTTCTAAACCATTGCCACTGGTGAAGAGAAAGTTCTTTGGATAGGTTGAATGATGCCAACCTCTAACATATCTTGAACCATATGATCAATATCATTCTTTCATCCATATGGGTAATTGTAAGGTTTGATATTATGTGGTATAATTCTTGGTTGCAAATGGAATAACATGGTCATCATATCAAGTAGGTCGAAGACCCTTAGGAATATCTTCAAATACCTTATAATTGTTTCCAATAACTTTGAGGAGATCCATGGGAATCGAGGGTCTAGATGTTTGAATATCTAATGAGCACAATTGTGAAATTATACCATAGTGTCCCTCTTTTAGCAATGTTTTCATGTTGTTAGAATTTATCACTTCAGATGGTTTCCCTTGGAAACCTCTAAGTTCAAATTCCATACATTCCAAGGAAAATCACATGAAAAGATCTTGGAAATTAAGAGACATTATTTTGAATGATTGTAACCATTGGACCTCTAATACAACAACAATACCAACCATTTGGATTGAAATCATTGTACCATCCAATAAATATTCCCCCATAGTGAGATTAGTACTATGGCACTTCCATGAAAAATTTATGGTACCTCCATCTACAATTATTACTTGAAACTTTGGTGCTAGATATAAAAATCAATTGTGAAGTTTGACTAATTTTCAATTAATGAAGTTATGGGTACTACTAGAATCAATCAACATTTTTACCTTTTGTCTTTTATATATCCTTCTATATTGATAGTTTGATGAGTTTTTATCCCAACCAATGCATGATAATATATGGTTGATGTAGTCACTTATGGTTCTAAATCTTACGACAATTACAATTCTTGATATTTTTCCTCTTCACAATCTACATGGAATAATATTCTCTCACCACATCTATGCCCCTTAATATGCCTACATTCACAATTGAAATATAGTCCATTTTATATTCTTTCATCCATTTTCTAAGGTTTCAACATTGTAGGTTTAGTGTGGTTATGACAAGGAATATGGTGCTTTCTATAGTTGTTAGTGGCCACCCTTCTAGTAGCCATATTTTTTCTTTAAATTTTCCTTGAAATATTGAAAGCATTCTCCATGGACTTTGGTTCCAAGAGATGCACCTCATGTTGGATTTCCTCCTTTAAAGTGTATGTAAAGAGATCTAGCAAATTATCATCTAGAATATTCTTTACTCTAATACTCAACTTTTGAAATTGTTGAATGTGCTCTATAATTGGACCCTTTTGCTATAGATTTATCAACCGACTAAATAATATTTTTATCTTAGTATCCCCATAATTGTGCTATAAATTCATCCATAAAAATGGGCCAAGAGAAAATTGAATCCCTTTTTCATTCACAAATCCATTGGTACTAGACAGATTGATAAGGTTCTAAATACAAGGGTGCAAGAGTTACATTTTGTAAACTTCGCACTTGATGTAGATCAAAGAATTGCTTCATCTGGAATATCCATGTTATAGGATCATTAACATCAAACTTTTTCATATTGATGTTAAGAATTAAATGGTTCCTTGGTCCTGATTTGAACCCTTGATGATGTAGATAATGGAGTGGTGAATGATCATGATTTTGGGGCTCAATATTTGTGTTCTCCAAACATGTTAAAATATTCCCCATATGATATTTGAGTTAATTTTTTTTTTCCTTATTTTCAAGATTTCCTTTCATCACAATATCACTTTTAGGGAAACTCTCATATAGGGTATGTAAGATCATGGCTTGCATGGAGTTTTGTAATCATTCCATATTTTAATCTATTAAATTTTCCATTTTATGTTCAAATTTTGTTTTAGATATTTCTTGCGAACATGCCAAATCAAACTTTTTCAATGCATTATCATCCATGTCATTAACTTGGTTCATCAATTGGGATATCAGGTTATTTTAGTCTTCACATTCTTTGAGACTTATGGATGAGCTCTCTGGAGATCTAGCAGGTATAAAAAACTTTCCACCACCTCTTTCCATGTGAGCCAAAATAATATCTACTTAGATTTATCCATTATTTTTCTCTTTACCAAACCTTTTGAATTATCCCAAACAAATCTTCCAACAAAAAAATTTCCAAGTTCCAATTTAACATACCTTTTTCAAACCCTAATTTGGAGATTATTCTATAAGCCGATCTTGCACCCAATACAACTTTGAAATTTATGTACCTTTGAAACTAAATTTTTTTGGTGGTATCCTAATTTGACTTCTATACAATTGCATAGGAATATAGAGCACATCATGCAAAAAAAAATCAGTTAGCTCAGAAATTTTAATCCCGATAGTGCCAATTCTTGAAGTTTTGAGACTAGATTTATCTGCAAAATAAACTAGGCCATATACGTTGTCATTGAAATATTCAAAAAAATTTGTCCAGAAGGACATGTGGTAGGTTTCACTTGTGTCAATCAGCCATGCATATATCCAAGAATAAAATGAAGTGTTAAACAAATATTTAGTTACTTCTATATTGCAATGGGAAACAATATCTGATCAAATTTAGGTGATTTACCTTTCGTCGGATCTGATGTTTAACCTTTGTCTTCTTTCTTATTTTTTTTATTTTTTTTTACTTGATGTTTAACAATCTAGGTACGGGTAGATAATGTAACTCCACACTTGATATATTTCAGTATCATGAAGCTTTAATAAATATACATTCAAATGACCATTGGTCTTCACCTTCTGAGTGACTCTTCCTATCACCTATGACTCTTCACATTTCTAGTATTTACAATTTTATTTACAAGATACAATAATCTAAGGATTAGGTATTCAACATGTTGAAACACCTTACTCAACCTATATAGAATGAATGAAAACCTTTGAATAAAAAAATAGAATTCAAAACAAATGCAAAAATTTAGCAATAAACCAAAATTGAAAATAAAATGGTACTAACGTTTTTTTAGAATTTTAGGGTGTTTTGTGTACTCAAAACTACTCTATCCTTGTACAATTCCTTTATATGATTTGTTTCTTGATCCATAGCCTCATAAATGTAACCCATGGTAATTTCCCCCCCATCGACCAACTACAATACCTTAACTAGGGGCTCACCAATTTTCACAACCTCTATTACTTTTTCCCTAAATGTGGTCTCAAAAAAATGAATTTTGTTGTCTTTTCCATCTTATATGTGTGTCCATTCAGATCCATTCCATTTGTCACTTGAAAACATTTTTTTCAAGTCTTATGCTTGGGAAATGATAGATTGCAACATGAGGAAGTGAGTTGCAAATATCGTGATGGTAGGACTAACAAGGTCCCTAGCCCTAGTTTGTTTCCTCATTAGGTTCAATACCCATGAGTGGTTGTATATGTATTTCTTAATTCTCTTGACATGGTCTACAATATTCTTAATCCAATCCCATTTTCCTATATCCTCAAGAATGAGGTCTGTGCAATGTGCATCGCATTGGGTCTAGAATATCCTTTTGTATTTAGTATCTAACATATTACCAACAAGAATATAGTTAAAGTAATTATCTATGATGATATTTAAAAAAAAATCCTGATGCATTTATATAGCAATCTCATCCAAAATTTGAAATAACAAGTTTTCGTCTTTCACCTTATTAGATGCATGAACCGATTTCAAAAACATGGTTCCCTACAAGAAAGAGATAAGGAAATTTATTATCGTATAATTATTTCCATTAATTCATCCATCTGATGTGATGATACATCCTTCTTTAACCCGTGACTCTTTAAAAACATTCGAGTATTTATCTATGGAAAAAACATTCAAAAGAGATGCCCTAAAGTCATGCATACTAGGGCCTTTGAATACTTTTTCAACAACAATATTGGAATCCCACATAGTTGGTAATAAGGTAATCAAGAAATATTGAAGGGGGTATCTGCATCATACCACCATTTATTAATGTATTCAAGAGTATTTTATTTGTATTTTTTCCTCTAATGGTTATCTAAAGTGGGTTGAATTTGACTTGGTTTAGAGGCATTACCACTCGTAGAGGTAGGGGCAGTGTAAAATAACTTTGAATGTTATTTTTATTTTTAGGATGGATTTCATGAGGTTGACAAACATAACTAAAGGTCTCCCTAACATTGTTATGAGGGATAGAAGAAGAGCCTTCAAAATCAACACTAGGATTTTTTATGGATCTAGAAGCCCTCATCGTGGTAAGTTACCTCTTCCTCCCGATTTCAAAATTTGTCTCTTTATGCCTAGCATTGTCCTCTTAAAATTTCTCAAACAAAATTTTGAATTGCAATCTAGTATGTCCATTCTCCTCTAATGGTTCCTTGCATGGGGAAACTTTGCCTCTTATACCAACCAAGTGTTTTTAAACCTATGAATCCCCCCCACTTCATGTATTTCTTGCAATATTTTCAAAAAATATCTACATCAACTAAATCATCATGGATCTATGCAAGGTATTTGGATATTAAAGACAGGGTAAATTTAAATGGAAAAAAAATTGCAAATTGAAATATGAAAAACCTATCTTAATATGTAAACTAGTATAAGGTAGAAGCAACAAAAAACTATTTTCTAATCTACAATTTCATTATATAAAAAAACATGGGAAGACTTAAAATGCGTTGGAATGAGATCAATGGGAACAAGAATTCAATCCATAAGTCCTCCAAGCTTCAATATGGGCTATAGCCTCCTAAATTAGATGCAAAATCCAGTATAAATAGCTCAAAAGAATTTCCAAACAAGCTCCAAGATCACTCTAAATAACAACACTTCAATGTTGGTCTAAAACTCCAAATGGTCACAAATGCTCAATGAGATAGGTTTGAGGAAAATAGGGGGTTCTCTATATAGTTTGTTTTTAAGGTTTGTTGTCATGGAATTTAGGGTTTGGGTATAATTGTTTTTTTAAATTAACTTTTCCTCAAATCATTCTTCACTATGAGGAAGAAAAAAAACTTGACCAAGTAGGTACAAAATCAACCAAGTTGGATTGGTTTGGTACGGAACAACCAAGTCATACATTGACTCATATGGTTTGGTACTAAACTAGTCCTCGAATAGAGTAGAGGGCCGATTTGGTATGGTTGAAGGTCAGCTTGGTCAAATCAAACAACTCCAAGTCCAAGTTAACTGATTTTAAAAACATTGATTTTGCCACTATTGTACAATATATTTGCATTACTCATCATAAAAATGATTTTTTCAATGTATATTATAGTTTTATCTATTGAAACATATATATTATATTTATATCAAATGTTCAGGGAGATAATGCTAATGCTTCTACAAATGTGGCATTTAGTGAAGAAAATTATCTAGTACCAGTTAATTGAGAAGAAAGGGGTAAAAAAGATAAAAAAATATTAGAGGTAGTTCCAATGACCAAAGAGCTATTTCTCTTGGCACAAAAAATGTTTTATTCAAGTGATTCATAATCTAATAACATAAATTAATTAAAAGGATAAAATTGTGTTAATGAAATGTTCCTATGTAATTTAGAATTTATTTCTAGGAAAAACATATTTCATTTTCAGGATACTAATACCAAGACAAAATGACCATAAAAAAATTGAAATTATGGCTATGCCATAATTCCAATGCCAAGCAATGTCCAACATGTTTCCACATCTCCAAATGATACAATACAAAGGATGTAGTTAAACCAATCAATTGATGATGTTCATTTGTTATCCAAATTAAATTAAGAACAAAATGATATACAAATAAAACTATAGCAGAGAACATATAAATACAGTGAAACACAACCTCTATTAATGAATACAATAGAAAAAAATTGTAGAACATAAACTAGCTAGAATGGTGGTGGCTTATCTCTAAAGAGAAAGAAACGTCGACTACTCTCATTCAGAAATAAGAATTACATCACACTACATTGCATGCTCAAAGGACATCCTTCACCTCTATTATATATGAGAGAGTGAGAGGAGAATAATTCTCATGATGCATGTGGGATCAATTGATATAAGTTTACAAAATGTCATAGGCATGTGAAAAACTAGGACTTTTGGGGAGGTAACCCATCCTAGTACTACTCTAGCCCAAGTGTGTTGAACTATGGAGTTCTAATGGAATCTGGTGCATGAACGATGTAGGAATGTACATATGATGGTTGGTGGATGGTTGTAATTAAAAAATGGAGATGGAATTACATTACATTCCCCATCAAAAGGGTTAATATCATGGTTTATCAAAACCACAGGCTCAAAAAAAGTTAATTCAATGGAAAACATGGATGGCCACCGAGATCCACCTAGACCAAAATGAACATTATTAATGAAATTCCCCAAACCATGTTTAGAGAAAATCATGTTCAATGCAACCAAGTTATGGAGATGTGTTTCAACAATAGTAGGATAAATATATTATGTCCCTCAATACCAACTCCTTCTGCATTTAGTGAGAACATACATCTTTCATCATATGGTTTAAATAGATATGTATTAAACAATATAAGTCAAATATTTCAGAGATTTGTCCCTTTTAATAAAATGTTTCTTGGATAGATTGATAAAATATCAATTATGAAAATGTGTCATGTATGTCATGAATCATATCTTATTATCAATGTTGGTAAAGTATTTGAAGGGAACATTTTTCACATATGAAAATAGGAACAAGGATTCCATTATTTCTCTCCATGGAAAGATATGGAACTAAGTGAGAAACCTCAAGTTTCATCAGTGTTGACATAGGTTGGAGAAATTCTAATAGCATGGGTGAATCCAAAACTAGAAGTCACACATGCTTGTGGTGGTCAATATAAATACAGTATTCACACAATTATCTTCCCACAAGGTATCAATTCAATTGCTAAGAGACCTCCCCTTTGCATTTAATATTTATACATTTTAATTGTCAAGAGAGAATGACCCCAATCCAAATACTATGACTATATTCTTAGTATATCACATGTAATGGATTCATTTCACTACAAAATTAAAATGGATGAATATTACTAGGATGTTGAAATTGACCTAGACCTAGTTGTATCTCTTCTATATCAACCAATGGATGATGTCTTTGATATATTACATTATATCAACTCTAAAAAAAAGATGACTAAAAAAAAATGATGTAGACAATGGAGTATTTCAAATTGATCAATTGGAATCTCATCCTTCCTATGTTATCATCATATTACCAAATTCATGATGAGATATCGAAGAAATATGAAATTTTGTTCAAAATGAATCTTCTTTCTCCAATCTACAAATGGAATAGTTGGTAATTGGGTTGTCACTAGTAAATGAATACAACTCAGAGGTTTTTTTGACATGGATTTTCCAACATTATTCTTAATAGAAATTATTGATTGGTTGCAACCACACTTGGTGATTTTTCTCCTACATGAATACACATTGCACCTAATTGAGTGTTTTGATAATAAAAAAATCGAGAAAGATCCAAGGTTTCACTAGGTTTCACTATTCTATATTGAACATTATATTGAGGTATCAAATCCAACGAAAATCTGTTTTATTTATAAAAAACATATAGAAGATGTAATACCTACTATAATAAAGTATCTTCATAAAGAAATCAAAGACTTCCCTAACATGAATTTGGATGAAGAATTAAAGTATTTCGTTATGTTCACTCAAGGCACAAAGGCATACTCGAATATATGTCATAGTGAAAATACTAGCATGATAACCCAAATATTTTTTCGAACTTTGTTCTTCACTCTAAGTGCAACGAACATTAAGTGGCTATAATTGCATAATTTTATGCCTTATATTGTACCTCTTAAAATACAAAATAAACACCATTTGAGGATTAGTAATGTTATCAAATATCCACATATTGTTATAATGTACATGCACCACCACTTCAACATTTTTTGTGATGAAGTAATTATGAAATACCTCAAGGCAAAGGATTACTATTACAAGTATGTATTTTGAAACTCTAACTTGTGATATATCACTTTAATATAATAATTCTATATTTATTGTACCTTCATATCCTGGCTATATATTAACTTTGATAGGTATGAGTGAAAATGCAGAGGATAAACACATATCCATGGATTCCTATGGTTAGAACATGCACCATACTTGGAAAAATTGGATTAGAAAGATGAAGAAAGAGTGAATGATGAAAACAAAAATTTGTTAACTATGTGATGGCATGGAATCCCCGTGATTGAATATATCTCTTCATCGGCCGCAAAACATTTTCTTATTGGAAATTTGTGAAACATTTGGTAGAAATCATGTCGATGATCATGAAGAATCATCTAATCAAGTCCAATGACATACAAGATGTAGTACAAATTCATGTTTACACAAAAATGTTTTTTCTTAGATATTTTTCTACAACAGCCCATGCGAACTTCAAGATGAATCAAAATTATTTATCAATGATAAAGGAAAAAATAAATATGAGTCTACACATAATGATGATAGATTAAATTTTCATGTTGTAGCTCTTATTTCAATGCAACATGCTAATTGATTTCAAACAATTGTTTCACGTCATGTAGTGTTGAAATACATTGCAAAATATTCTTCAAAAGATGAAGGAAGATCATAAATTTGTCAACATATAAAAATAAGAATCTCAAACATTGTCAAATTTGAAGATCCTTCCATATGTTTATTGAAAAAATCATTTTATGAAACAATTTTAGATAGAGACATAGGAGAAAAATGGACTTGGTATATGTTTCTAAAGCTCCCACTTGTTCTTTGTAGTTGTAAGTTTAATTCCCTAAATGGTTATAGGAACGTCTTAAAAAAAAAATCTAATTCTAATTCAATCATTTTCTCACAAACTTGGGTTTCCTCCAAATATATCAAAGAAAGCCTAAATTCCTTGTACACTTGTATATGATAGATACTACATGATTCTTATCCTTTAACCACTGGAACAATAAAGAATCTTGGAAAACTAGAGATAATATTGCAATAATTCAAGTATGGACACGATTTTTATATATTCTTAATAATAGTTCAAATATCTTTCAATCGTTCTATTTGATTTAATTCGATTTTTATATATTCTTAATAATAGTTCAAATATCTTTCAATCGTTCTATTTGATTTAGTTACTTATATATAAACCATTTAGAAACATTATAATTGATATTGGTATCACTATAGAAATTATTATCCAAAATTGTAGGAATTTAACTTATGGTCCTTAGCATGTTGATTGAATACAGTTGCGATTAGATATTATTGAAGTATATGATAATACAAACCAAGAGGAAATAAATGTTGATGATGACATGGATGAATGGAAAACATTATCTCTCCTTGTTCCTCTTAATTCTATTTGTAACATACTCAACCTCCATATGAACAACATTACATGCAAAACCTCATTAAATCATTATGATTTACTGCTAATTAATTTTAGGTAGCTTGCCAACTATAGATCACACACATATTTAATCATTTGATTGATATAATAGTTCTAAATGCATTTAACAAAATATATTAAAACATGAATGCAATTGTTCAAGAAAACAACAAACACACAATGTTCATATAAACGATTTACACGGTGGAATAACATAAGAAAATAACATAAACACTTATATGATAATAATTAACCAATTGACTTCATACGAAGGATGAACCTCCCAGCCACATGTGTTTTTTCTCATTTTCTCTCACCATAAGGCCACCCCCGAGCTGAGGCTATGAGTCCACAAGGAGATTCATCCCACTGTTTGTCCACTCCCCACACACAACAACCCAAAAACCAAGGTTCTACTCCCACAACAATTCCAATCCTCCAACTCTCTCTCTTTTCCCCACAACCAGCATTACCCAAGGAATGTACCCCCTTCACTGCTCATAATCCCTTGATCTATACCATTCCTTTATGGGAGACCCTAGTGCCCTCGGTTGGCTAGGAATATCTCAGTTGGGGACTCTAGGAACTCTCAGTTACTTCAGGATTTATCACAACATCCTTCATAAGGATTTTAAGTCATTTCTTCATTAGGAAAAACACACTATAGGATTGCAACTCGTTTTGCAGGAACACAAACCTATTTTCCAGCATAACCACAACCCAATAATAGTTTCCTTCAAGCACAACATGGATGACGCTCTTCCCAACACTCAACTCTTCCTTTGTTTCCCAAAATATGCATGTAAAATATGTCTCTATTATGCATATGAATTTTCCTTCTTCCCCCTTACTTGCTTGACCCTCACTCTTCCTGAAGATGGTTGTACTTTAGCCCATGCTCCCCAATAACTATGTGATCTGACCACTCAAACCCACCCTCTTATATGAGTTAAATGATTGTCTTTGGGAACATTCAATCAACAAAATAGAAGGTTCTACATAATTATAATAATTCAAGAATGTGGGTTGGATTAATACCCATGAAGAGTTCCCCCTTGGACCCCTCTCCCTTGTGGAATCATATCCCCTCCGTCGTCTTCATTTCTTTTGTATCACATCCAAAGATTATTAATTTTATTAATTATTTCAATGTTCATACTATGCCATTTGGCCCTTGACCACATTAAATCAATACAAGCTCTTTGCCCCAACACAACGTCTCACCAACCTAATTCACATTTATACAATTACATTATAATTTGTGTGAATTAAAAACAAGGATGTTACATTCCCCTCCCCCTTAGTTTTTCACTGTCCTCGGTGCACAACAACCTAGAGGTGTAATTTCATTTTACAATTTTGACTCCCAGACCATTATTCATTAACATATATAGGCTCTCTGGCCCAAAATCACATAGGTAATTTCGTTTAATACCATAAATACATAGGTAATACAATGGAAATACCATAAATGGATAGGCACTCCAACCCCAAAAACATAAATACAAAAGGCACCCTGGACCAAAAATTATATATAAACCACTGACATTCTCCTACAGCTATTTCGATTTCAACGAACTCTCTTCCTCTTGACATGGCCAACCCAAGAAATGTACCATTCATTTATTAGTGCTAACTCAAGGAATGAACAATTCATTTATCAGGGTTGACCCGAGGAATGTGCCCCCTTCATTTTCATCAATCCATCGGGCTTCACCATTCATTTATTAGGGTCTCTTTGGCACAAGTAACTAGGAATATCACTATTGGGATCTCAAGGGACTCACATCTAGGAAGAGCTACTAGGAAATAACCTGCAACAACCTTCTTGCTACAGTGAAACTCACACAAGAGTTCTCTCTTCAAGCATGATAACCTCGTTCTTCGATAGTGAAACTGACACAGGATTTCACTCTTCAGTCCTCATAACCTAGTTCTTCTGTTCTACTCACCCTCTAGGGTCATGCATCCCTTTAACTATTACACAGTTCCTTGGACGATCCATCATTTGTCAACGTGTTCTTACAAATACAAATGCCAACTCGTTTCTAGAACTCCAATATAAATTTTGTAACCTATGGAAATCATCCCATCTACATCATATACATACATTCAATATGAGACACCATCATACAATTTTCATTTATAATTTTTCAAATTAGTTTTACACATAAGAACTGAATTTCCCAAACATGAGATTTTTTCTCATAGTTGTTTGGCTCTTGGAGAAGTAGATGTTTTTATTCCTTATGGGATTACATCATTTTCATATCCAAGACCATTTCCCCTGCAATTTTCTCAATTTTCATGTAGCCAAACAATTTGTTTGCATATCATAACAGTTTTAAATTATTAATTTATCAAATCTTTTTTCTATAGGAAACTAAATATTCCCACACATGAGATTTTTTCTCATTATGTTTGGATCTTGTAGGTTTATATATTATTCTTCCTTATGGGATTACATCATTTCCATAATGAATATCATTCTACCTGCAATTTCCTCAACATTCTTGCATCCAAACAAGATCGTTCACACTCATGCACATTTTCAGTAGTTCATGAAATGATCTCAAAATTGTAATTTACCAACAATCAATCATTTCCATCCATTATTCACATAAAAATGGAATTCAACCATTCATCATATTATCTAGAATGAAACTATCGTTCATGGTACATGCATTATTAACACACCCATATTTTCATAAAGCAATCAAACTTTACTAATAAATAAAACCAATATGTCAATAATCATGGTCACATACACACAACACATTCTTGCATTGACTCTAGAATACCATATGTTCATGTCATGTATTTCACCATGTGAGTTGTAAGGTATGGCCCTGATCCAAATGGATCCAAAAAGGACAAAAATTCAAAGTTCTCGGATTCATATGAAACCAACGTTATCGTGTAGTGCTCCTCGAGTTGATTTCGATAGTATATTATTTTTCAAAAATGGACTTCGTATGTGAAAGATATCACGATATGAAGTTCAGGTAAAACAGGAAAAAAATCAAAGTCAAAGTCAACAATCTGTACTACTAGCATAAGTAGTACATCATCATGACATGGAATATGAAATTAGCATGACGATGTGGCAGTACCAGAGGCTGACATGTGGCATGAATATTTGGCATTTTTAGGGTTGAGTTGGCATGGTACGGAATTGAAACGTTGATTGTATGGGCATTGACACATGGAATTTCATATGATGACATGGCCCAGTGACAACATTCCACTTGGCATTACAGATGACAGGATGGAAGTGATGTGTCGACAGGTGACAGGCTCTAGGTTGGACATGTGGCGGTATAGGATGACTATGCAACTGAGTTGGGGGTTGATTGGGTCGGTGACTATCCAGTTGATTTTCTGTACGGGGTCAATCCAGATGTGACACATGGCCCAATCATAGGTCTCTGCATGGTACCCTGGATCGGGCCAATAAGGCCTAGTCAAAAGTTGGTTGAGATTTTGACGGATCGAACTGGCGACCTCCTCGGCACTAAACTCTAACAACACTTTGTTGACCATAATGGCAGAGTGGCATTGCTTGTTAAGCCCACCACCCATCTCTGTTTTGTTTACGAGTTGGCGGATGGTTGGGGTACCATTTGGTCGACGAGCACTACTCACTAATGAAGGGATTGGCCACATGGACCATAATATGATTAGAACGAAGGGCGCGAGTGAGTTTGGGGGCTAGCGCTCGGCCACATGGGCGCATATGAACAAGGATCCAGGAGAAAGGGGTGCGGGACTAACTGTTTAGCCCTAGCGCTAGCCACATGGTGTGATATGCGACTAGGGGCATGGGAGAATAGGAGCTCAGGCCCAATATTTTCTGAAAAGTGGGTTTTATACCTTATCTTGGCCATTTTAATATATTTTAGACCTGTGTTAATGGGATTTTGCCCATTTTTGGAGGATCTAGAGTCCATATTGAGGCCAAATTTTGGGTGGAAGTTGGGAGGTGACCCCCAACTCAAATTATACTTAAATCCAACGTTTTTTCCATGGAAAATAGGTTCAAAACAATAAAATGATGTCAATTTGTAGAGAGCAGTCCATTTTTATGCAGGGAAGTCAAGAGAGTAGTTGAGCTTTGTAGGCCATTTCTGGGGGTTCTACTCCACCTTTTTTAGTTTCTTCTGTTGTGTTGAGTTCCTGATACAGAGTTGAAAATTTTTGTGTCAATAAGAGAACAAATTGATGTAATTTTGATGTACATTTGAAGAATTGAAGATTAATAAGAAAGCCTCCCCCACTGAACATAGGCCCGGAGACGTAGGAAACTTTGTCGAACTCCATTAACAAGTTTTTGCATTATGGTTTATTGTTCTTAATGCTCATTTTATGTTATGTATTCTTTATGAATGGATGCAACATTATTTCATTAAATCTCCTTCTTTTGTTTAATTTCTAAATGGTAAATCAACTCATGCAAAATAATTAACCAATTCATTTGAAAGATCATTCTGAATCAGGCCCACCCCTCAATACATCATATGATTTCTTCCCCACAACCCATCCAATCATTTGGATACCTTCCTCTTCAACCCATAAAAAACACTAGGAACATCATCCCTTAGTGTTATTCAGTGTAGGAAAAGAGGTTGTAATCCAAACATTAGTTATATAGGGGAAAACCATTATGCACTTGGATGGAATGATATACTTTTCATGTCCAATCTCATAATGGCGTCACACATGAACATCTCTAATTCCATTCATTCCTACAATAGGAGTAATGTCCCCTGACCTAACTTGGTTTAGATCTCATAGCCAAAATAACACAATATGAAATTAAATTGTCCATACATGCATTCACACAACATATGATATTTTCATACTTAAGGATTATTTCCTTTACATCAATTCAAATATTGAGATTCGACCGATGAAATTCTTACCTCAATTCATTCAACATGTATACATCATAAAAAAAAACAAATGTATGCATGCATGGTTGTTATCAATTTACTTGATTCTACCTCATCAACTGGTACTTTGTAGAAGTTGAGAGGCTTCCTTCACCAACCCCTTGATAAACATTTCCACCATCCTGGTTTGTCTTCATATGGATGGATACCATAACCAATAGTATCATCATGCTATAATCATTTTTCCTTGATACACAATACATCATTAGTCATACTCGGGTATCATGACATCGTTATTCACACATAACAATAGGCCATCCTCACTCTACAAGCATGTCATATGCATGTTCAAGAATTTTCACATGCACAAATGCACATCACTATGCATTAATCATTAATTTTATCGTGCCTATTTCATTTTCATGCATTCTACCTTTATTGTATGCATCATGAATCAATTCTATTATGCACTCCAATGCATATCTATTTTGTATTTAATTCAATTATTTGGTTGTTGTTGTTGATGGATCTCATTGAACTCTTGTAGAACCTTTATGCCCTATGTACTTCCATTCTGCTCAACTATGCACCTCTGGATCCTATTTTGAAGCTTTCATCCAAGCCCCCACTTTGCCATTCTACATATCTAGCCACTATATCTACTAGTGCATCCATCTCACAACTAATTTTGTTTCACATTTTGATAACATAAGTGGCTTCTTATCCCAAATGATTTGGAAAAAAAATTGTTATATTGTATCTAACAAATTCCTTCTTCCTACATTATTATACTTGCACATGATATCCTTTTTCCTTCTCTTGCAATGAGATTTGTAGCCTTCATTTCATTTCTTCGTTCAAAGTTATTGGAGTTCTTCTTAACTCATTGTATGCTCATGAAATTCCTCTCTTGTTGGCTTCGTACCTTATGTGAAAATATCTATTGACTTTCCTTTGCAAGCCATTCAAAATATATAGTAGATGAATACTAATATTCGTATGCTCTTCCTTAGACCTTTTCAACCTTACATCACTTGCGTTGCACTTCCCTTTACAATTCTTTGATGCTTCAACTAACTACACAAGTTGACTTGCTTCCCTTCCGAATGGACCAAAGAATGAATCTAGAAAATACCCACACATTGATCTATCCTAGAATCTTATCCTCATGCTAGAAATCCCTTCACACAACACTCTTTGCTTATGGTGTTCCTCTAATAATTAACAATGCCATGTTAACAAGCTCAACCACCTTTTTTGCATTATTAGGTTATTTCACTTCAAGTGTGACTCTATAATTATAAATAGGAACTATCATGGTTTTAAATACTCTTCCTTACCCAACAATTACCTCTGGCACTCACCTCTATCGTCCAAGAAAGTTTCTCCAAACTTTGACATTATTTAGAAAAATATTCACATTTAGTAGTTAAATGGTTTATGGAATCCAATTCCACTTTCTCCTGCAACTTTATGAAGAAACTGATTCTCTCCATGAAAAATTAGACCATCTTACCTTTTTTCCTGTAGATTACATTTTCAATGACCATACTTATACTTAAATCTGATTTATGAGCCAAACATTATAGATTCTCAAAATTCCCATTCTACTCAATGGTGTCCTTCAAGCTCACCATTAACATTCTTTCTGATTACTTGAGAACCCTCCGTCTCAAAAAGAAATTATGAGTGGATAATTGGATTCTCCTATTCAATATATTTCCAAATACTACTTTATTGCTCAAGTCTGAGCACTGAGCATAAATTTATAAGAAATTGAATTTGCTAATTTACCCCTTTTGTGCAATGCTCTCCCTGGTGCAAATAATCTTAAACACCAAATTTCTCTACTTAAAAAGGAAAATCTATCAGGAGCCAAGAATTTTTTTTCTACAGGACACAGGTAATATTTCTAATATGAAATTCACAATAATTCTCATATTTCCAAACCAATGCTCCAATCAAAATTTGTAGCAATCTGGAAGTGAAAACTTTTCCCCTTTGTGTTTTCTCGTGGTTTAGCAAATTTAGTCATGTTCATGCATCCTTACACCAATTTCATTGGGATTTTGGAATAATATCAATTGGGTATGTTGATGAGTACCTTCTAATCAATCTATCACAATTTCACACTTAACCGAGCTTTAGACTGCTAGTTATGACCCACAAAAGTTTTGACTATTTTACGTTTTTATCCTTGTGTACTACATGTGTCTTCTTTCTTTTCCTTCTCATTTTTACATACCCAAATTCCAAATATGGCTCCACATTTTTATTCTATGGTTCATAATATTTACATAGAGTGCTTATGTGCCCCAAACAGACTTTTGATCTAGGATTTATGCCCTCTAGAAGTAAACTGGTGCTAGAATTTTTACCTTAATTTCTTCAGCTGTAACTTTCTCATACGAGCTGCATTTTGTGAATAGATTAGATTGTTGGAAAGATATTCTTGAGTATTTTATTTGAGTTTTAAATACATAGAGTACCTTGGCATACTTTGTCTCATGGGATTTCATTTCCTAAAACCATCGTTTATGGCCTCAATATCACCTTGCAAGTTCATGACCTTCAAAAGACCAAAAAAATCATAGAAAATTGATTGTTTTACTGTTATATCATCCTTTAAGTCTAAGCCATTAATCTAAAAATCACATGAGATCTTGTTCATCGATCTTCCCTAACTATCTAAACTACTGAATCGACCATCAACCCATTTCTTTTGGCAACCGATTACAACACATCAATGAATTGACCTACCTGACCGTTGGTCATCAACGATCGATGATTTTCATTGGGGAATGAAACTTCTCATCAATTCAGCTGATGCTTGACAATAATCCCATCGGTCTTTGGTCACTCCTCTTGGAAACCAATTGTAACACATTACTAACATTGTTAAACTGGTCGACCCAACCATTAGCTATCAACCATCCCAGATCCCCATCAACTAACAAATACTTCTCCAGTTCGACTGAACCAACCATCAATCATCAGCCACTTATGGAATGGTGTGGCGATTGTTGATGTGGCATGACAGGTGGATGTTGATGCAACATGGCACATCATCCTAAGGTGTTAACTTGGTTGATGTGACATGACATGTGGATTCTAACGTGACATTACAAGTGGATGTTGACGTGGCATGACACGTCATCACCCTCTTTCCTTTATCGACCATCGAATGTTTCCCTTGGATGAACCAAACACCTTGTAAAATTGGTTGAATCTAGACCATTATCCCATCAAACATTGACATGTTCTCTTTCCAAATCGAAACACTTCATCGAATCGACAGACAACCGACCATCGACCCATCGACAAAAATGAAAATCTCATTGAATTGGTTGACGCCTGACCATCGACCCATTGACAATTTTTTTTGGCAACTAAAACACTTTACTAGTTCGGTTGACCTGATCATCGATCGTTGATGATTTCTCTTGGCCAACTCGAACACTTAGAAAATTGTGTCCAAATACCGATGAATTTGGACCATCGATCACCCATTCAAGAATGATATTGGTCGTTGATCTATGTCCAACTCTTTTGAGGCCCAATCATCGGCCATCGATCGTCACAAACTTGTTATGGTGGATCCCAAATCTTTTCCAATATCATTGATCCAACCATCGATCGTCAGCAAATTCTGTTGGAGAACTTCAACACTTAGATATTTTTTATCAAATCTTAGGTCAATCTATGTTGTCGATCTCCCAACAAAGATGATATTTACCATCAATCAAATCCAACTTCCCAAACTTCAAACATTGATCCACATTATCAATCTGCTTCACCTTTCAAACGGTCGAAACCTTATCAATTTTAAAATTTATTACAATGAACTGGGTCAATGATCTCAAGATCAAACATGATCTCAGTCATTGATTCACTGAACTCTTCCTAGTTCTATGATGATCATTTAAATATGGAATCTAACCTTCTAATTCAAATTTAACTTAGCAATTCTGCAAATATACTCCATTGAACTTCTCTTAGACAATCTTGAGTCATTTAAAATCATATTTTTCTCACGAATTTGAGGATTTCACTCTAATTTTTCTTTTTTTTTCCCAAAATTCGCATAGACAAATCTATGACATCGAAATTTACCCCAATTCACACAGACTGAAGTATGCAACAACAAATTCAGCCAATTCGCTCTAGTTCTTGGCCCATACAAGCTCGGTGTTTGAACTAGATTCTATGGTACCACTTTGTAACGTACCTAGCCTCTAGGTGAGAAACATTACATGTGGAAACTCATTAAATATATAATATTTACTGCTAATTAATTTTAGGTATTTTATTGTTAATTAATTTTAGGTATCACACAAATTTAACCATTTGACTGATACCACAGTTCTAAATGCTTCTAACAACATATATTAAAACATGAATGCAATTATTCAAGCAAAAAATTAACAAACAACATTCATATAAACCATTTACACAACGAAATAACATAAGAAAAAAATGTAAACAGTTATATTTTAATAATTAACCAACTCGATGCATACAAATGATCAACCTCCAAGCCATAGGCATTGCTGCTCATTTTGTCTCAATAGCAGGCCACCCTCGAGCTGAGGCTATGATTCCACAAGGAGATATAACCCATTGTCTATCCACTCTCCACCCACAACATCCCCAAAACCCAGGTTCTACTCCCACAATAATTCCAATCCTCCGACTCTCTTTCTTTTCCCCACAACTTGTACTACTCAAGGAATGTACCCCCTTCACTACACATAGTTCCTCGGGCTGTACTATTTATTTATCAGGGACCCTAGTGCACTTGGTTGGTCAGGAATATCTCAATTGAAGACTCTAGGAACTTTCATTTTCTTTAGGATTTCTCACAGTAGCCTTCAAAATGCTTTTGAGTCATTTCCTGATTACGAAAAACACACAAAAGGATTGAAACTTGTTTTGCAGGAACACAATCCTCTTTTCTAGCATAAACACATCCCAATAATAGTTTCCTTCAAGCATAACATTTTTTATTCTCTTTCCAACACTCAACTCTCCCTTTGCTACCCAAAATACGCAATTAAAATCTGTCTCTATTCTCCATATGAATCTCCCTTCATCTACCATGCTTGCTTGATCCTTAGTCTTCCCAAAGATGATTGTACTTCAGCCCAGGTTCCCAAATAACTATGGGATTTGACCACTCACACCCACCCTCTTACATGAGTTAAATGATTGTCTTTGGGAACACTTAATAAACAAAATAGAAGGTTATACATAATGATAATAATTCAAGAATGTGGGTTGGATTAATACCCATGAATAGTTCCCCCTTGGATCCCTCTCTCTTGTGGAATCATATCCCCCCCCCAAAAAAATAGTCTTCATATCTTTCGTATCATAACCAATGATTATTACTTTTATTAATTATTTTAGTGTTCATGCTATGCCATTCGGCCCCTAACTACATTAAATCAATATAGGCTCTTCACCGCAACACATCAGCTCACCATCCTAATTCACATTTATACAATTAAATTATAATTTGTGGGGATTAAAACCAAGGGTGTTACTCTATTCAAGTGTTTGATATTGACACTCTTGGTCAAAGAGACTTTCACTTGAATTGTATATGGGATGATATTATATGTTCAAATCCAATAATATAAAATCAAATTAATTTCATTCAAAATGCACTTATTTTTAGAGCCATCAAATACCATTCTCATGCTACATCTACTTCTCCATCTTCATTATCTAAAAATTAATGACATTATTTTGAAATTATTATTTAACATTTCAATTAAGAAAATAATCGACAACCACTAAAAATGTTCAAAGAACGACATGCACTGGAAATTCATACCTTATACATTGTAGTTCACAAGAATTTAGATCACACTCTATTAATATTACTATTAATAACACCTACTAGAATAACTCCTTTCAATAAATGATCTAGAATAATTCACTTAAAGTTTACAATTCCTATTAAATACTTTAAAACTTTATAGGGTCAAGCATTTGGGGTGTTTTAGGAGGAAATGTGATATGTTAAATACATTTTGATTGATGAAATGACTTTAATAGGACCAATGTTATTCACATAGATCAACTCATGTTTGTGGGAATCATTTCTAGAAAATAAATATGTTCCATTCATGCAATGTCATTAATTCTTGCTGGGTACCTTGATCAATTATCCCATGTGAAGGATAAACCATTATATGTAGGTAACATGACTTGGTAAGTTTTTGTTGAATGAGTTCCAAACAATGGTCACTTTAGAAATAAATTTTCTTCAGCAGGGGATGGAGCCAAAGTAATCCAATTTTTGTTGACTACTCACAAACATTAGAAATATAGATGCAAATGTAGATTATTGTCAAGTTCTAATGTCACAAATAGATACATTTATGGATTCTATTGAAATTACTACTTTCAAGTCAAAATTTAATTTATTTCCAACAAATACATAGGTGAATCTACACAATCTACACAATAGGTGAATGTTTAAATCAATTAGTACTACTATTCCATGATGCATTATTTAACATACAAAGCCTAAATAATTTAGTGATGTAGATGATGAAAAAATTGGGCATGATGTTCTTCTATTTCCTAGTGAGCATTTTATGTTGACAGGTGACTTTTAGGTATGAGTAGGGTTAGAAAATTGAGCACATGGAACTATCTAAAACATTTTCTACTCTCCTTGATAAAAATCATCTCAACTCCCAATGTACACACTATTTCTTTTGATAGTTACATTGGTGCACCATGGGATATGAAAAATACAAGGACTATTCCAATAACACTTGTTGTTCAAGAAAATTATAAAAAAATCTCATTGTGTATTTACAGAGATCTCACTATACATAAACCACAAGGTTTGACATTAGAAAAATAAACAATTGATATCGGTAGTGTACAGAGACAAGGTTTATCATTCACGACAATTTCAAAAGGTTAAATAAATATATACACTTTAAGGATATCACATCTATTTACATTTGAAAGGTATTAAAAGATGAGTCAATGTGCATATGCTACAACTAGGAAGAAAGAAGAAAAATGATTGAAATCCATCTCATTATGACCACTGCACTTATTATTCAATCAGTTTAATGAATTATTGATTTGTATTAGTATCATCACCAGGGATGATTTTAAGGATGGAAAATTATTTTAAAATGTAGAAACTTTGGTGAATCTTACTGTAACATCCCGCTCTGGCGCACTGAGAAAACTTATTCTTTGACGACACTTGCTCGGAAGTGATCTGGAGTTTTATGATGTTAAAACATTTATCCTTGATTATGATGCGTTATGATAGATGACATGATTTTTTACTTGTTTGACGTAGACAGGTGCTATTGACTCAAATTTATTGAGTGTGTAGGGTTTTGGACCTTGAGGATGCAGAGGCATCGGTGGAACCCCTTGGACTCCGGATTGAGTCAAGGAGTTTTCTATTTGGGTTGATTTATTTACTATGATATTTCATTGATTTGATGATATGATGTTGACATGTTCTGACACGATTGTTGATGATGCAGGCTGACGATAGCTTGCCGACCAGACTCACATATGGAGTAAAGGGGTCACACACGATTTCCAGAGAGGTTGAGGGAGAGGGGTGGACAACAGCCCTGCCACAGCCTACTAGCACTCTCGTCGTGGCTCGAACTGTAGGTTAACGATTACTTAGTTCGAGAGGATCCACGATTTCGTGAGGGCAGACTGCGACAGTCGCTCACGATGATTCTAAGGGGCACGCAATAAGGAGGGGGCCTTATTCCTTAGATCCCTTAGTCTCCCACAAGTTCACCTGGCGGAGTGTTGACTCCAGGGGTTATATATGTCTACCAATCAGTCAAGTTGGTGAGTGGCACCCTTGGAGCACATGGTGCATCCTGAAGGGCACGTCGCACAAAAGAAACACAAGTTGGTGAGTGGCACCCTTGGAGCACGTGGTGCATCCTGAAGGGCACGTCGTGCGAAAGAACACAAGTTAGCGAGTGGCACCCTTGGATAATGTGATGCATCCTGAAGGGCATGTCATGCAAAAGAAACAACCGAGGCGAGTGGCACCCTTAGAGCACGTGGTGCGTCCTGAAGGGCACGTCGCATTGATGTTGAGGAAGGAACAAACCTAGATGGCCCTAAGACAGTTAACACCTTAATAAATTATTAAAATGACTTCCCTAAATAATTGTCGCCCAGTTCAGAATATAAACCTAAGTCTAAAACTTCTCTAGGGTTAAATTTTGTTAAGCCTTAAGAAAAAGACCCTAAAATAAAAAAATAAAAATAAAAAGGATATAAACTAAAACCCACATAAGTAAATAATTTTAGTCTTCTTAGATTTAGAGGGTAAAATGGAGGCAGAAATAATTTAATTAAAATCTGTGGTTTTAAATTGTAAAGAGGAAATAAATTATTTAACTTGTGGAAGTATAAAAAGATTTTAAATTAATACTAAAGGGAAAGGAGTAAATAGCGCAACTGCCATTTTGGCTCTAATAAAAAGGGGAAAGAAGGGAATAATAAGAATTAGGAAACTAAGTAATGGAGGAAACATAATAAAGGAAAGTTGGGAACTTATGGTAAAAAGCAAGGTCAACATAGTAAGGAATCTGCAATTAAGAACCTTCTAATTTGAGCTAATTTAGTAACATTTTTTTAGGGAAAGTATTTAAAACATGCAAGGGGATCTAGGAACACCTAGGAGTAAATTTAGGAGCAACTCTAGGTGGGTGAGGGAATTGAGTCAATTAATAATTTAAGGAAATTAATTATTAGGGGAAAGTTCGAGGTCTAAAAACTCTATAAAAGAAAGGGAAGATGAGGAAGAAGGAATCGGATGTTAGCGTAATGTTATGCTGCCGGAATTGTGACTTGACTGATTACTTGTGGAGAGTTTGGAATTTCCATCTTGGATAGGAGTGGTAGCTCGGTCTTGCGAGGCGAGCTGGGAAGCTAGACGGACCATCTAGAGTGTGTATGGCCCCTTTGCGGCTCGGGGGGCTAAGGGGGAAGCAGAGTACCCCTAGCATTGGCTGAGAGGTACCGGTGTAGTCGAGACGGTCGGGGAGCAGGAGTTTGACGGAGCACGGGACGCCGGACGGAGAAGGAAAATAGGCAAAGGTATGCTTTCAAATGAATGGAAAAAGGTTGTAGGTTTTGTGATGATATATGCATGTCGATTTTGTAAGAAGATAGTATGTAAACTATTACTTCAGCATTCGTAACTAGGGGATAGATGTAATTTATCAACCTGCATTTTGAGTATCGATGGAGAATTTAGTTCCTGTGGTTGGTTCCTAGTTAAATTTTATTAAATCCTTGATAGGGGAGGCGCTTCTAGTTTCCATCAAGAATTCGACCGCCCTTGATTTTGTTTTCATACCTAATTCATCCCTTATTTGGAGCCCCTTGCAACCCCCACCTTATTTCTGAAGAGGGTAGAACTCGTTTATTGGCAACGTTTGTTCCTTGCCGTAAGAAAAAGGGGAACTGGTTCCCTGACCCTTGATTTTGTTGGGTTCAAACTGTGATTATGAGAAGGATCTTTTTGGTTTCATTTTATGTTGAGAAATTTCAATTTTCTGTGGGTCAATGGTCGAATCTGCTTGATTGGGCCATTGTCCTGTGAGGACGGTTCCCAGGATACTAATATATATATATATATATATTCTTGTTGTCCTGATGGGCGTTTCCTGAGAGGGACTAGTTCGTCCTGCCTTTTCCCTGGTCGCTTAACGTCCTGAGATGACGAAAGCGTGAACCCCGACCTGGAGGGATCTGGCTACATCTTGTAGTAAATCCCGTGGTCATTTAGTGCCTAGTTTTTATGCACTGTACTTCTATCCTAGTTGGGCGAGGATGAGAAACTAATGGGCACTGGGCTCTTCCCCAACCTTAAACCTTTAATTTCCTTATCTTCTCCGCTACCTCGGTACTCCCGATTTATTTTAAGGTAGGATTTTTATTAACTGGTTGGAAAATCTAAATCTGGGACGAATGCTGAGTTACTGCAATTCAACGATGACTCACCCTGCCCAACCCATAGCGTGACCTCCCAGGAGCGAAGGAGACAATTTCTTTGCTACATTGTACAGACTTGCATTTCCATCCCTTGCGTCATTCGCTTTGCCCTCTCTTTTGGTCAGACGTATCCTTAGGCAACAGGTGTAGCACTCTGTTGGACTTACAATCAATGCAACAATTACCTATTTTATGCTTAATGGTGTTAATGATATATATAGTATTAATAATGGTGTTAACATTATATTATAAGGATTTGATGTTGTATATATTATCGAACCAATAACTTAGTTGAGTTGCATTGCTAAATTATGCTTTAAATTTATTTTCTTTTGCGGATTTAGATTTTAAGATTTTTACGGAGATTAACATGATCCAGTACCACCCGACCCTGATCTTTCGCCCTTGCCTCTGTATTGAAACAGTGTCTATTTCGCCCTGCCAAATGGTGCAGAAACCCATAAATTTGTCTCCATCACTGTCATTAAAAACATCTAATCCGGTCTGGAAAACTGTGCCAAATCTGGGTAGTTACTACCTGGCAATCTGTATTAAAATCATAAAATTTTACCGCCTCTGCAACTATACAAGGAATCACCCAGAACCACCCTTGCTGGAAGCGTTCAATCCAAACCTTTTTCCCTGCACCTTTGAATTAAAAATCATAATTACTTACCTCTGTCAGAGCGCGATGTTCGGTGGAAAATGGATTTTCCATGACACGGTCAAAAGGGAATTTCTGAGTGGATCCCTGGCTCTGACAGTTTCCAAATGCAAATTTTTCTTTACTTAGCATAGTGGATGGGTCGCCAGTTTTATTGTCATTGTTAATTACAGGGTAATTTTTTTGTTCTATGTATCTATTATTGCAATGATGAGTTAATAGGAATAAAGTGTAAGGGTGACTGTCTTGATAACATAATTGTTTTTGTAATTGTAAAAGCATTGTTACTATAATATAATATTTGGCAATATGTAATTATAAGGCCTTTGTAATTAAATTGTTCTTACCATGTAATAAACATAATGTAATGTTAGGATTATAGAAAAGTAATGCTATTGTTATTCTTGCAATGTTATCGTACCATAAAGGGTAAGGGCATTGTTATTTTAGTGGAATGTTGTTGAAATTGTAATGTTATGGATAACATAATTTGTTATAGATTTGCGTAAAGGTATGGTGACTGAAATATGTAATAAGGTTAATGTAATATGTAAAGGTAACGTCATGGTAATGCATTGCTTTGAATTATGTGAGAGTAGTGTTGCAATATGATATGGAGTGTAAATGTTAGTGTTATATAACATATAGAAAAATGTTATGGATATTTTGTTTGCAAGGTTTTTAACATGAAATGTAATATGACATAATTTAAGGTAAAGAAAGGTAATGTAATGCTAAGGTATATAGTGTAATGTTTGATGCTAATGTTATTATTGGTTTAGAGTAATAATCGGTGTAGAGTAATGCTAATTGTATGCTTAGGGTAATGAAATGCAATTATTATTATTGTTTATGGTAATGAGTATGGAATGAACGTTTAAATGCTCAAGCTAATGGTTGTGAAACTGTTAATGTGGACGTTGTAGTCCGTTCATGGTAAAGTTACTAAAATGATTATAGATACCACATCGGATGTAATGTATTTGGTCATTTATATATTTATCGTAAAATGAAATGAAAAATGGGTGTTAGTTCATGGGAGAGGTGATGAAATTAATATCATTGATAGTAGATAAAATATAAATGTTTTAAACTAAGTTCCAAGGTTATTATGACTTGGTGAATGAGATTTTGCAATTCATTGAAAATGTCTTATTAATGAAATCGCATTTAAATGGATTTGTTATTATTTGGATTCGCAACTAATTGAATTTGCAATTAAGTGACTTGCGCCTTCCGTAGAATACAGGGTTGTTCATTTCATTGTGTTTGGCTTAGGGTTGGGCTGCTAAGTTTAGGGTTAATAAAGTTGTTTTTTTATGTCTATGTTGACGTTTAGGGTTGGGTTAATTTCAGGGTTAGTACTATATTTGGAATTGTCCAAAATCACAGTTGTATGATATCAAAATCTTCAATCTGATAAAACTAGTCGCTCTGTATATAAGTCTGTGTGTGTGATTAATTTTTGTGTAAAGAATCTAGTGTCGTATCAAGAGTCTCGGGCCCTTTAAAGGTAGGGTTTCCACTCTTGCGACACACCTCTAAGGTCGTATCAGTAGTCTCCCCGGGCTCTTTAAAGGCAGAGTTCCCACCACTGCGACCTCTTGACAGAGATTACTAGTTTCTGCCTGAGCAGTCGGCCAGGAGCCTATCTGACATTCTCTCTCTCCGGAGCAGAGAACTAAGATTAAACGCCCTGCTTTCCTGTGCAGAAATAGTAAAATCTACTACTATGGATTCTTCCATCTGTGTTCGTACTATACATAACACAGTACGTCATTTAATGCTTGCAGTTACTTGTTGTGCGCCTTATGTCTATGATATTTTAATGCTTGTGGTTACTTGTTGTGCGCCTTATGTCTTCTTGTTGTGATCATCGTGGTTGCGTCTTGTTAGTCGTCAGGTGGCGACGTAGAGTCAAGTGTGTCTATTCCTTTTTACACATGCGCACACACCTTAAACAAAAAAAAAAAAAAATTGCACCTATTAAAGAGTTGTTGTCGTAACGAGGAGGGTGTTACATATGGTATTAGAGCAAGGTTCAACCCGTGACTTGGGATTTTCTATGGCTTTCGTGACATGATTTGATTTGATTATATTGTTGTTGATCGAGTTGATTTTTGTGCGTGCAGGTAATCATGGTTAGAGGACGTCGCAGAGGCAAGCGACGGGGTTCTAGGGGAGGAGGCATGATGCCTCCAGTAGCATCCACACTTGAGGGGTCTAAACCCAGGGACACGAGGAGGTTCTCGGACAGGAGCAGATAACAGTTGGCGATGTTGTTGGGATGATGAGATCTTTTCAGCACATGTCCAAGGCACTGATCAGCCGATTGGACAGAGACGAGGCCAGGGCACCGACACCTGTCGAGGTTCCGCTGCGTGAACTGGACGTTACTGGTAGCATTCACCGTGAACTCGAGAAGGTCAAATTTCTCGAGTTCTTTGGTGCCCCGAATGGCGCAGCCGCTGAGGCATGGTTGAAGAACATGGAAATGTACTTCGCACTTCGCAATTATACCTCCAACATGAAGGTCTGCATGGAAGTCTTTCAACTGAAGGGAAGCGCTCTTCTATGGTGGAAGACGCTCCTACTGCAGCTGAACATGGCCGTTGAAGACGTGTTATGGGAATTGTTCGAGGAATGGTTCCGAGAGAGGTATCTTTCAGAGGAATTCATTGAGCGTCAACTCAATGAGTTCAACGCATTACGACGGGGAGGTTGTACAGTGCCCGAGTACAAGGCACGTTTTATAGAGTTGCTCTGGTATGCTCTGCACCTTAACACTGAGAAGTTCAAGGTCAACAGGTTCATGTTTGGCCTTAACGGTAGCCTACGTGCAAAATTTAGGATCTTGATGCCTCAAACCTTGCACGACGTTGTCCAAAAGGCCCTCATAGTAGAGGACGAGCTTATCAGTGGAGGTCAGACCAGGACTCCAGCGAGACCAGTAGGGAAGGGTTCATCTGGTACACCACAGCATCAGACAGCAGCGAGACATATGTCGGGATATTGTGGCTTCCAGAGAGGATCCACTTTCACTACACCCCGACGACCGCCGCCTTAGCAGCGGACACCTTATCGGGGACCATAGCACCAGCAACAGCGTCGCCCGCAGCAGCAATAGTTTAGGCTTTTTCAGCAGAACAGACCAGGGTTCCAGTCCAGTGGGCCGTCCTCTTTCACTTCGGGTACCAGGACTACTGGGCCAAAGAAGGGGTGTTGGACATGTGGGGAGCCACACTACTAGTGCGACTATTCTGTGGAGAGGACCAGAGTGTCCGGATCAGCCGGACCCACTACAGTGGGAGATATGGGCAAGGCCCATCGGATTCATGCAGCGGTGAATAACCGCCAGGCAGAGCACCAGTCGAATGTGCTCAAGACGACAGGTATTATCGTTTATCAGACCCTTAGTATTTTGATAGACCCAGGTGCTACTGAGAGTTTCATTTCTGGTGCAGCGCTAGAAAGGATTAAGGTAAAGGAAGTCAAACAGGACGAGTTTAGCTTCATAGAGATGGCTTCAGGAGCCAAAGAGAAGGTTGGAGGAAAGGTTATGGGATGTGCCCTTAACCTGGGAGAGTTTGTCATGAGGGTCAAATTGTACGTCACGATCTTAGGATCTTATGACATCGTGATTGGTATGGATTGGTTGGAATCGCATGAGGCGATACTCAACTGTAAGACGAAACGGTTGAGCTTAGTTGATGATGAAGGACAGAGACGTGTGATTGTAGGACGGAACCAGGGAGTATCCCTGAGGTTCGTCTCTTCCTTACAGTTACATAAGAGTATGCGCAAGGGGTGCAAGATTTATGCGATACTCACGCTAAACAAAAAGGGAGTAGCGGAAGTTCTAGAACACCTTCCGGTGGTGAAGGAGTTTGCGGACGTATTTCCAGAGGAATTACCGGGGATGTCGCCGGAAAGGGAATTGGAGTTTACCATAGAGCTAAAACTGGGGACCGAACTGATAGCAAGAATGCCTTATCGGATGTCGACCGCGGAGTTGCAAGAGTTGAAAATGCAACTGAAGGAGTTGTTGGACCTGGGACTGATACGTCCTAGTGTGTCACCGTGGGGTGCACCTGTTATTTTCATTCGGAAGAAGGACGGATCGTGGAGGCTTTGCATTGACTACCATCAACTGAACAAGGCTACGATCAAGAATCAGTATCCCTTACCAAGAATCGATGATTTGTTCGATCAAATGAAGGGTGCGACGGTGTTCTCCAAGATCGATTTGCGATCGGGGTATCACCAGTTACGGATCAAGGAGGATGACATCCCTAAGACCGCCTTTAAGACGAGATTTGGACATTACGAGTTTATTGTTTTACCGTTTCGACTGACAAACGCCCCAGGGGTATTTATGAGTTTGATGAATGGGGTGTTCTGCGAGTACTTGGACAAGTTCGTCCAAGTATTCATTGACGATATTTTGATCTACTCTCGGACGAAGGAGGAGCATGACGAGCACTTGCACTTGGTACTACAGTGTTTACAAGAGCACAAAATGTATGGGAAGTTGTCCAAATGCTCTTTTTATCAATCGATGATTCACTACTTAGGACATGTCATCTCCATCGAAGGCATCGTCGTGGATCCAACAAAGGTTGAGGCTATTATGGAATGGCCTACACCAACAAATGTCACATAAGTGCGTAGTTTTATGGGTTTAGCAGGATACTATCGACGGTTTGTCGAGGGATTATCGAAGATAGCAAATCCGATCACGAAATTGCAGAAGAAAAACAAGAAGTTTGTTTGGACCGAGAAATGCGCGGAAGCATTTTGAAGGCTTAAGGAGTTGTTGACCATAATGCCGATACTAAAGGTCCCTGACATGGATGCGGACTTCTTGGTATGCACAGACGCATCGCAAGAAGGTTTAGGTGGAGTCTTGATGCAAGACGGATGACTGATTTCTTATATTTCGAGGAAACTGAGAAGGCATGAGGAAAACTATGCGACGCATGATTTGGAGCTATTAGCTATCGTATATGCCTTGAAGGTTTGGAGACACTACCTTGTTGGATGAAAATTTGAACTAAAGACTGATCATTGTGGACTACAACACATTTTTACGCAAAGAGACCTGAACGCGCGACAACGGCGTTGGTCGGAATTTCTTAGCGAGTACGACTTTGAGATTACTTACATAAAGGGAACAATGAACCGAGTGGCTGATGATTTGAGTCGGAGACCACGCATCTTCTCGATGTTGCCTCTTCAGACGAACTTATGTGAGAAAATTCTCACTTTATAGCGTGACGACGAATGGTACATAGAGGTTGAGGGTTTTTTCGGACAAAACACCATGATGGTACCACGATATGAGGGATTTTATTTTGATAGCGATGGGTTATTGAGGTTTAGAGGTCAGATTTATGTACTGCCAAACGATGAGTTGAGGATGTTGATCCTGAGCGAAGCTCATAGAGCAGTTTACATGGCTCACCCAGGAGTCACGAAGATGAGGGCAGACCTTAAACCCTTATTCTTCTGAAAGGGAATGAAGGCTGACATAGTCAACTTTGTGGCTAGATGTCTAGAGTGTCAGTAGGTAAAGGCTGAACATAGACACATGGCAGGATTACTTCAACCACATGCCATTCCGGAATTGAAATGGGAAGTTATTTCGATGGATTTTATTGTTGGATTTCCACTGACGGGAGGGAGACATGACTCGATTTTTGTAGTAGTAGACACTCTGACGAAGATTTCTCACTTTATTCTTGTGCGTACGACGTATCAGGCACCTGACATAGCGATAATTTTCATCAGTGAGATTGTGAGGCTGCATGGCGTGCCTAAGAATATTATATCTGATCGAGGATCAGTGTTTACTGAATGATTTTGGACGAGTTTCCAAGAGGCCTTGGGGACCCAACTTAACCTTAGTACTGCGTATCACCCAGAGACGGACGGACAGACAGAAAGAATGAACCAAACCTTGGAAGACATGTTGCGCATGTATGTGATGGACCAACAAAATCGTTGGGAGGAATTATTGCCTCTAGTATAGTTCGCTTACAACAACAGTTACCAGAGCACCATTAATATGGTGCCTTTTGAGTTTCTTTATGGGCGACCGTGTCGGACGCCCTTGAGTTGGGATCGGCTTGAGGATAGGGTCCTAGTGGGACCATAAGTGATCCAAGAAATGGAAGAGAAAATGCAAACCATAAGACAAAGGATTAAAGAAGCGCAGGATCGATAGAAGAGTTATGTCGATGCGCATCGAGTCAACTGTAGTTACGAGATCGGCGATCGAGTCTTCTTGCGGGTTAAACCGCATAAGAGTTCGATCAAGTTAGAAAGGGGAGCTAAACTCTCTCCTAGGTTCGTGGGACCTTTCGAGATTGTGGAGAGAAAGGGGCCCGTGGCCTATCAACTAGCCTTGGCTGATTCTTTGAGGCATATGCATGATGTTTTTCATGTATCTGTTTTGAGACATTATATTAGTGATCCTACACACGTGATTGACATGAGTTCCTTACAGGTATCGGACGAGGGAGTGCTCACAGCTAAGACGGTATGCATCTTAGATCATCGCGTTCGACATTTATGACATCGAATAGTAGATCAGGTCAAGGTCCAGTGGGACAGTTATTGTCCGCACTTGGCGACCTGGGAGGACGCATATGATATGCGCCAACAGTTTCCATTTTTGTTTGATAGATAGACTTATGATACTGTGGTACTTTTATTTTCAGCATTTATACTGAGAAACTTCGGGAAGAAGTTTAGACCAAGAGGGGGTGTATGTAACATCCCACTCTGGTGCACTGAGAAAACTTATTCTTTGAGGACACTTGCTCGCAAGTGATCTGGACTTTTATGATGTTAAAACATTTATCCTTGATTATGATGCGTTATGATAGATGACATGATGTTTTACTACTTTGACGTAGACATGTGCTATTGACTCAGTTTTATTGAGTGTGCAGGGTTTTGGACCTTGAGGATGCAGAGGCATCGGTGGAACCCCTTGGACTCCAGATTGAGTCAGGGAGTGTGCTATTTGGGTTGATTTATTTACTGTGATATTTCATTGATTTGATGATATGATGTTGACATATTCTGACATGATTGTTGATGATGTAGGTTGAAAATAGTTTGCCGACCAGACTCACATATGGAGTAAAGGGGTCCCACACGATTTCCAGAGAGGTTGAGGGAGAGGGGTGGACAGCAGCCCTGCCACAGCCTACTAGCACTCCCTCCATGGCTCAAACTGTAGGTTAACGATTACCTAGTTCGAGAGGAGCCACGATGTCGTGAGGGCAGACTACGACAATCGCTCACGATGATTCTAAGGGGCACACAATAAGGCGGGGACCTTATTCCTTAGATCCCTTAGTCTCCCACAAGTTCACCTGGTGGAGTGTTGAATCTAGGAGTTATAGATGTCTACCAATCAGTCAAGTTGGCGATTGGCACCCTTGGAGCACGTGGTGCATCCTGAAGGGCACGTCGCGTAAAAGAAACACAAGTCGGCGAGTGGCACCCTTGGAGCACGTGGTGCATCCTGAAGGGCATGTCGCGCGAAAGAAAACAAGTTAGCGAGTGGCACCCTTGGAGCATGTGATGCATCCTGAAGGGCACGTCGCGCAAAAGAAACAGCCAAGGCGATTGGCACCCTTCGAGCACATGGTGCATCCTAAAGGGCACGTCGCATTGATGTTGAGGAAGGAACAAACCTAGATGGCCCTAAGACAGTTAACACCTTAATAAATTCTTAAAATGACTTCCCTAAATAATTGTCGCCCAGTTCAGAATCTAAACCTAAGTCTAAAACTTCTCTAGGGTAAAATTTTGTTAAGCCTTAAGAAAAAGACCCTTGAAAAAAAAAGGATATAAACTAAAACCCACATAAGTAAATAATTTTAGTCTTCTTAGATTTAGAGGGTAAAATGGAGGGAGGAATAATTTAATTAAAATCCGTGGTTTTAAATTGTAAAGAGGAAATAAATTATTTAACTTGTGGAAGTATAAAAAGATTTTAAATTAATACTAAAGGGAAAGGAGTAAATAGTGCAACTGCCATTTTGGCTCTAATAAAAAGGGGAAAGAAGGGAATAATAAGAATTAGGAAACTAAGTAATGGAGGAAACATAATAAAGGAAAGTTGGGAACTTATGGTAAAAAGAAAGGTCAACATAGTAAGGAATCTGCAATTAAGAACCTTCTAATTTGAGCTAATTTAGCAACATCTTTTTAGGGAAAGTATTTCAAACATGCAAGGGGATCTAGGAACACCTAGGAGTAAATTTAGGACTGACTCTAGGTGGGTGAGGGAATTGAGTCAATTAATAATTTAAGGAAATTAATTATTAGGGGAAAGTTGGAGGTCTAAAAAATCTATAAAAGAAAGGGAAGATGAGGAAGAAGGGATCCGATGTTAGCATAACGTTACGCTGTCGGAATTGTGACTTGAATGATTACTTGTGGAGAGTTGGGATTTTCCAGCTTGGATAGGAGTGGTAGCTCGGCCTTGCGAGGCGAGCTGGGAAGCTAGACGGACCATCTGGAGTGTGTGTAGCCCCTTTGCGGCTCGGGGTGCTAAGGAGGAAGCAGAGTACCCCTAGAATTGGCTGGGAGGTACCGATGTAGTCGATACGGTTGGAGAGCAGGAGTTTCACGGAGCACAGGATGCCCGATGGAGAAGGCAAATAGGCAAAGGTATGCCTTCAAATGAATGGAAAAAGGTTGTAGGTTTTGTGATGATATATGCATGTCAATTTTGTAAGAAGATAGTATGTAAATTATTACTTCAGCATTTATAACTAGGGGATAGATGTTATTTATCAACCTGCATTTTGAGTATCAATGGAGAATTTAGTTCCTATGGTTGGTTCCTAGTTAAATTTTATTAAATCCTTGATAGGGGAGGCACTTCCAGTTTCCATCAGGAATTCGATCGCCCTTGCTTTTGTTTTCATACCTAATTCATCCCTTATTCGGAGCCCCTTGCATCCCCCACCTTATTTCTGAAGAGGGTAGAACCCGTTTATTGGCAATGTTTGTTCCTTGTCGTAAGAAAAAGGGGAACTGGTTCCCTGACCCTTGATTTTGTTGGGTTGAAATTGTGATTACGAGAAGTCTCTTTTTGCTTTCATTTTATGTTGATAAATTTCAATTTTTTGTGGTTCAATGGTCGAATCTGCTTGGTTGGGCCGATCTCCTGTGAGGACGGTTCCCAGTATACTAATATTGC
>ML778232.1:3976004-3989985 GCA_009831015.1 Picea engelmannii | reverse complement strand
AAATTGTAAAGAGGAAATAAATTATTTAACTTGTGGAAGTATAAAAAGATTTTAAATTAATACTAAAGGGAAATGAGTAAATAGCGCAACTGCCATTTTGGCTCTAATAAAAAGGGGAAAGAAGGGAATAATAAGAATTAGGAAACTATGTAATGGAGGAAACATAATAAAAGAAAGTTGGGAACTTATGGTAAAAAGAAAGGTCAACATAGTAAGGAATCTGCAATTAAGAACCTTCTAATTTGAGCTAATTTAGCAACATATTTTTAGGGAAAGTATTTAAAACATGCAAGGGGATCTAGGAACACCTAGGAGTAAATTTAGGAGCGACTCTAGGTGGGTGAGGGAATTGAGTCAATTAATAATTTAAGGAAATTAATTATTAGGGGAAAGTTGGAGGTCTAAAAACTCTATAAAAGAAAGGGAAGATGAGGAAGAAGGGATTAGCTGTTAGCGTAACGTTACACTGCCGAAATTGTAACTTGACTGATTAATTGTGGAGAGTTGGGATTTTCCAGCTTGGATAGGAGTGGTAGCTCGGCCTTGCGAGGTGAGCTGGGAAGCTAGATGGACCATCTGGAGTGTGTGTGGCCCCTTTGCGGCTCGGGGGGCTAAGGGGGAAGCAGAGTACCCCTAGCGTTGGCTGGGAGGTACCGGTGTAGTCGAGACGGTTGACAAGCGGGGGTTTCAAGGAGCACGGGACGCCCGACGGAGAAGGAAAACAAGCAAAGGTATGCTTTCAAATGAATGGAAAAAGGTTGTAGGTTTTGTGATGATATATGCATGTCGATTTTGTAAGAAGATAGTATGTAAATTATTACTTCAACATTTGTAACTAGGGGATAGATGTTATTTATCAACCTGCATTTTGAGTATCGATGGAGAATTTAGTTCCTGTGGTTGGTTCCTAGCTAAGTTTTATTAAATCCTTGATAGGGGAGGCACTTCCAATTTCCATCAGGAATTCGATCGCCCTTGCTTTTGTTTTCATACCTAATTCATCCCTTATTCGGAGCCCCTTGCAGCCCCCACCTTATTTCTGAAGAGGGTAGAACCCGTTTATTGGTAATATATGTTCCTTGTCGTAAGAAAAACGGGAACTGGTTCCCTGACCCTTGATTTTGTTGGGTTGAAACTGTGATTACGAGAAGGCTATTTTTGCTTTCGTTTTATGTTGAGTAATTTCAATTTTCTATGGTTCAATGGTCAAATCTGCTTGGTTGGGCCAATCTCCTGTGAGGACGGTTCCCAGGATACTAATATCGCAAAATATATATATATATATATATATATCTGTGTGTGTGTATGTATGTATGTATGTATGTATGTATGTATGTATGTATGTATGTATGTATGTATATATATATTTATATTCCTATTGTCCTGATGGACGTTTCCTCAGAGGGACTGGTTCATCCTGCCTTTTCACTGGTCGCTTAACGTCCTGAGATGATGAAAGCGTGAAACCCGACCTGGAGGGATCTGGCTACATCTTGTAGTAAAGCCTGTGGTCATTTTGTGCCTAGTTTTTATGCATTGTACCTCTATCCTAACTGGGCGAGGATGAGAAACTAATGGGTCGTGGGCTCTTCCCCAACCTTAAACCTTTAATTTCCTTATCTGCTCCGCTACCTCGGTACTCCCGATTTCTTTTAAGGTAGTATTTTTATTAACTGGTTGGCAAATCTAAATCTGGGACGGACGCTGAGTTACTACAATTCAACGACGAATCACCCTGCCCAACCCGTAGCGTGACCTCCCAGGAGCAAAGGAGACAATTTCTTTGCTACGTTGTATAGACTTGCATTTCCATCCCTTGCGCCATTCTCTTTGCCCTCTCTTTTGGTCAGACGTATCCTTAGGCAACAGGTGTAGCACTCTGCTGGACTTACAAGCAATGCATCGATTCCCTATTTTATGCTTAATGGTGTTAATGATATATATAGTATTAATAATGGTGTTAACATTATATTATAAGGATTTGATGTTGTATATATTATCAAACCAATAACTTAGTTGAGTTGCATTGTTAAATTATGCTTTAAATTTATTTTCTTTTGCGGATTTAGATTTTAAGATTTTTATGGAGATTAACATGATCCAGTACCACCGGACCCTGATCTTTTGCCCTTGCCTCTGTATTGAAACAGTGTCTATTTCGCCCTGCCAAATGGTGCAGAAACCCCTAAATTTGTCTCCGCCACTGTCATTAAAAACATCTAATCCGGCCTGGAAAACTGTGCCAAATCTAGGTAGTTACTACTTGGAAATCTATATTAAAATCATAAAATTTTACCACATCTGTAACTGTACAAGGAATCGCCCAGAGCCGCCCTTGCCGGCAGCGTTCAATCCAAACCTTTCACCCCGCACCTTTGAATTAAAAATCATAATTACTTACCTCTGTCAGAGTGCGATGTTCGGTGGAAAAGAGATTTTCTATGACGCGGTCAGAAGGGAATTTCTGAGTGGATCCCTGGCTCTGACAGTTGCCAGATGCAATTTTTTCTTTACTTAGCATAGTGGATGGGTCGCCAGTTTTATTGTCATTGTTAATTACAGGGTAACTGTTTTTTTCTATGTATCTATTATTGCAATGATGAGTTAATAGGAATAAAGCATAAGGGTGACTGTCTTGATAACATAATTGTTTTTGTAATTGTAAAAGCATTGTTACTATAATATAATATTTGTCAATATGTAATTATAAGGCCTTTGTAATTAGATTGTTCTTACCATGTAATAAACATAATGTAATGTTAGGATTATAGAAAAGTAATGCTATTGTTATTCTTGCAATGTTATCGTACCATAAAGCGTAAGGGCATTGTTATTTTAGTGGAATGTTGTTGAAATTGTAATGTTATGGATAACATAATTTGTTACAGATTTGCATAAAGGTATGGTGATTGAAATATGTAATAAGGTTAAAGTAATATGTAAAGGTAATGTCATGGTAATGCATTGCTTTGAATTATGTGAGAGTAGTGTTGCAATATGATATGGAGTGTAAATGTTAGTGTTATATAACATATAGAAAAATGTTATGGATATTTTGTTTGCAAGGTTTTTAACATGAAATGTAATATGACAGAATTTAAGGTAAAGAAAGGTAATGTAATGCTAAGGTATATAGTGTAATGTTTGATGCTAATGTTATTATTGGTTTAGAGTAATAATTGGTGTAGAGTGATGTTGACTGTATGCTTAGGGTAATGAAATGCAATTATTATTATTGTTTATGGTAATGAGTATGGAATGAACGTTTAAATGCTCAAGCTCATGGTTGTGAAGCTGTTAATGTGGACGTTGTAGTCGTTTCATGGTAAGGTTACTAAAATGATTATAGATACCACATCGGATATAATGTATTTGGTCATTTATATAGTTATCATAAAATGAAATGAAAAATGGGTGTTAGTTCATGGGAGAGGTGAAGAAATTAATATCATTGATAGTAGATAAAATATAAATGTTTTAAACTAAGTTCCAAGGTTATTATGACTTGGTGAATGGGATTTTGCAATTCATTGAAAATGTCTTATTAATGAAATCACATTTAATTGGATTTGCTATTATTTGGATTCGCAACTAATTGAATTTGCAATTAAGTGACTTGCTCCTTCCGTAGAATAAGGGGTTGTTCGTTTCATTGTGTTTGACTTAGGGTTGGGCTCCTAAGTTTAGGGTTAATAAAGTTGTTTTTTTATGTCTATGCTGACGTTTAGGGTCGGGTTAATTTCAGGGTTAGTACTATATTTGGAATTGTCCAAACTCACAGTTGTATGATATCAGACTCTTCGATCTGATAAAACTAGTCGCTCTGTATACAAGTATGTGTGTGTGATTAATTTTTGTGTAAAGAATCCAGTGCCGTATCAAGAGTCTCGGGCCCTTTAAAGGCAGGGTTTCCATTCTTGCAACACACCTCTAAGTTCGTATCAGTAGTCTTAGGCTCTTTAAAGGCAAAGTTCCCACCACTACGACCTCCTGACAGAGATTACTAGTTTCTGCCTAAGCAGTCGGCTAGAAGCCTATCTGACATTCTCTCTCTCCGGAGCAGAGAACTAAGATTAAACGCCCTACTTTCCTGTGCATAAATAGTAAAATCTACTACTATGGATTCTTCCATCTGTTTTTCATACTGTACATAACACAGTACGTCGTTTAATGCTTGCAGTTACTTGTTGTGCGCCTTATGTCTATGATCGTTTAATGCTTGCAGTTACTTGTTGTGCGCCTTATGTCTTCTTGTTGTGATCATCGTGGTTGCATCTTGTTAGTCGTCGGGTGGCGACATCGAGTCAAGTGTGTCTGTTCCTTTTTACACGCGCGCACATACCTTAAAAAAAAAAAAAATTGCACCTATTAAAGAGTTGTTGTCGTAACGAGGAGGGTGTTACACTTACTAATTCTTCATATGCCAACTATAAAATGTTTGGCGATATTTTTGTAAAAATATTCAAATTTCTAAAGATTTTATATAAATTGTATAAACTTTTGGTGATTTTTAACGAAAAATAATTTTATCCTTTAGAATTTCGGTGAATCATTTTTAAAATAACGTATCTTTTTTTAGAAAAAACCATGGAAAATTAGCTCATGATCGAAATTTAACCCCTAAAATCATCCATGATCATCACCTTCTACATTTCCTTCTTATTGCAAGTTAACCACATTTATTCATCTTTCTAATTTGTAAAGTAGTTATGGATAGCACAACACCCATAGAAACAAATCGTCATCATTTCTCAACTACTATGTATTTACATCTATAAAATCATGTATCTTCGAAAATCTACAACTATCCTTATGAAAGGTTGGTTGTTGCAACCAATCTTATTTTAATTCTATTTGAGATTTCTTAAAAGTATTCATGTGTGTATCTTATTATATTCATTATTATTTCATTATTTATTTATGAAAGATAAATGTTCAAAACTTCATAAATAACAATATTGAAAATAAACAAGAAAAACAAAAGTTAAATATGGAATTGTATAAAACTTTATGAAAAAAACTATAAATAAAAGTTATCCCTATAAATATCTACACTGATGTATATCGATCATGCATATCATTTACTAGCAAAAAGATTATTGTTTCATTGAAATTATTTGTTTTAAAATAATTTCTAATTATTCATTTAACTTTCAAGTTATATTAATCATTGAATACACCAATACGCTTTGAGCGATTTGTGAACTAGAAGAGATCAAGTTTTATTATAAGGGACTAGAGACACATAGTACAAGGTCCCCAATGGGGAACTAAACTACGCTAATGTATATCGATCATGCATATCAATTACTAGCAAAAAGATTATTGTTTCATTGAAATTATTTGTATTAAATTAATTTCTAATTATTTGTTTAAATTTCAAGTTATATTAATCATTGCATACAACAATAGGCTTTGAGTGATTTGTGAACTAGAAGAGATCAAGTTTTATGATAAGGGACTAGAGACACATAGTACAAGGTCACCAAGGGGAACTGAACTGGAGAAAATGGCATGCAACTTTAGCACATGTACTATAGGCAGAAGCTAAAGACCAATTGAGGCATGCCATGGAGATAATGAAAATTTAAGCAATGGAAAACATGCAAATCACTATGAAGGAACACATGCATAGTCAATAACTTAAGTATATGGTAATGGGAAAACGACTTGGTTCCATCATTGCGAGGGTTGATAGCATTAAAATCTCACTTTGCAACCACATTGACTACATTTTGAAAAATCCTACCCCCTTGCAATCACAACCTTCCAACACAAATTGGTCAAGCAAGAGAACATGGAAGAACTGAAAGCCAATGTTAATTATGGGCTCCTCCATGGAACGACCCCTTGCAATCACAACCTTCCAACACAAATTGGTCAAGCAAGAGAACATGGAAGAACTGAAAGCCAATGTTAATTATGGGCTCCTCCATGGGACGACTTTTTAAAGTTTATGTCTAATTATAAGTTATTGCAAATGTATCTTGCATTTAGCTTAGTTTATAGAATAACATACTTTCCATTTTTTCCATTTAAATATAGGATCCAAGAATTAAATATTTTATGCAGCATCCAAAAACATTCCTATTTATTTTTAATACAATTTGTTTATAGTACTTTATTTTTAATACAATTTATTTACTAGCCTATTTCTAATAGAAAATTACCAATTTTTGTTGAAAAGAAATTCCAATTTTACTTTATTTTCCTACTATTCAAATTATTTGTAGCACTCAAGTGAAACAATGATAGCATTTCCATGTGTATGGGCCATTATTTATAACATTTCCATGCGTATAGACCATTATTGATAACATTTCCATGTGTATGGATCATTATTTATAGCAATTGCATGTGTATCGATAATGCTTATTTGTATTTTAACCACATTGATGCTTCCTTATTATTTGAATAACAATGACAAAATAATACTATGCAATGTCGATAATTGAATTAAGAATGACCTTCAAACATGGTTAATTATAGTTGAGCATGGTCACATAATTAAGCATAGTCTAAAATGGTAAATGAAAATGTTAATAGTAATATATGATAATCATATACTCAATTTCATAGTAAACAATATAAATTTGATATTTTTCTCTATAAATAATAATTATTTCACAATGTAGCACAACCATTCGAGAACATAACAATTCCACGTAAGTCAACCAAGATAAATGGCTCGATGTGGCATAACCATTAAGGATCATAAGAAGTTAACACAGTCCAACCAAGATAAACATCACAAAAAATATAACCATATTACAAACCTCTTAGTATAACAATTTGACTATGGTTGAGAATGTTTTCCTATGGTTAAGAATAATAATATTAATAATAATAATAATAATATAGTTACCTAACATTCTTCTCAATAAATAATAATTATGTCATAATGGAATACAACCAATCAAGAACATATCAATTCAACATACATAGACCAAGATAAACATCTCAATATGACATAAGCATTGAGAAATGTCACATTATAGCATAACCCTTAAGGAACATCAGACTGCAACAAAAATCCGTAATGAGCATTGGAATTTGAAATAATCATTAAGAAACATACCAAGTTGATATAATTCAACGAACATGAACATCCAAAAGTTGTAACCATATATTTAAACCTCTTAATATCTGAATTTGATTATGGTTGACCATGTTTTACCGTGGTTCACTATGGTTCAACAATAATCACTATGACTGACTATAATCGACTAAAATCAACCATTTAATTTACCACATCCCCATTCAATTCCCCATACACACAATTGAGTTAAGAATCCCCTTCAAACATGGTCATCCATATTCGACCATGGTCAACCATAATTAACAATTTTAAAGCAAGGTAAATTCATGTTCCATACATATGCATCTTCAGAGTAAAAAATCATCACCATTGTACAATTGATATTGATTTCAATCTCTAAAACATGTGTCTTCCACATTATATAAGTCAATCCCTTAAAACATCACCGCTATTATTAAAAAAATAATAATAACAATATATGATAATCATATAATCAACTTTTAGTAAACAATATAAATATGGACTTCTTCTCAATATATAATAATTATGTTGCAATCCAACAGACCCATTTGAGAGCGTAGCAATTCAACATAAGTCAATCAAGATAAATGTCTCAATGTCACATCACCACTAACAATGTCACAATGCAACAAGACACTTACTAAGCATCACATTGTAAGAAAATCCATCATGAAAATTACATTGCAACATAACCCTTAANGTAGCAATTCAACATAAGTCAATCAAGATAAATGTCTCAATGTCACATCACCACTAACAATGTCACAATGCAACAAGACACTTACTAAGCATCACATTGTAAGAAAATCCATCATGAAAATTACATTGCAACATAACCCTTAATGAACATGGCAAGTGAAAATTACTCAACAAAGATGAACATCACAATAAATATAACCATATTATATACACATTACTCTCAAGATTTCACTATGGTCTACCATGTTTTGATATATTTTACTACAATTTGACAATAGTGACTACGGATGACTATGGTCGAGCATAGCATTGAATTTGCTCCTCCCATTAAATGACCAAAATGAAAAATTAAGTTAGGAATGCTCTTCAAACATTCTTAACCATAGTTGAAAAATCATTACCATTGAACAATTAATATTGATTTCAATCTATAAAATATGTGTCTTCCACATTGTGACAAAATCTTTCTTCAACATTGCAATGTGACACAACCCTTAAAGAACATAGCAAGTAGACACAACTCAATAAATATGAACATCACAATAAAGATAACCATATTATATACATCTTACTCTCACAACTTCACTATGGTTGACCATCTTTTATCATAGTTTACTACAATGACTACGGTTGACTATGATAGAGGATAGTCAAGCACCGAATTTGCCACTTCCCTGTTGAATGGTTGAAATACACAATTGCGTTAAAATTGTCCTTCAAACATTGTCGACTATAGTTGACCATGTTGAACCATAATTACCCATACTTAAACATTGTCAACCACAGTCAGCAGTGGTCAACCAAATTGAAACATATTCAAGCATTGACAACCATGCTCAAGCATAGTTAGCCATAGACTCCCTTCTCAACCATGACAAACCATCATCGAAAAAGCTCAATCGTAGTTAATTAACCATACTCAAATGTCACCAACCATGTTTAATGAACCTGAAACATAACCATAAAAAAGAATTGTCAAACATGCTAAACTACAATCAACCATATTCAAAATAATTCAATCAAAATCTTCTATGTACTCAATTATTGTACTCCACAAGGTGATATTATTATCGTAAATCATAAATAAACAAATTATAAGCAAGATTGTATTATTAATTTGATAATTAAAATAATATAAAACAAATTTTGATATATAATCAGTATTGTTTCAATCATTATTATAACATCAATTGTATATTAATACTATGTAACCATACTCCTAAATCCACATAAACTCGTAAAAATATATTTCTTTTAGTATAGTCAAACATGCTTAATCATAACTTAATACAATCTAGCATACTCAATCCATAGTCAACCTTCTTCAAAAATATGTCATTCAAATTCATCTATAGCCAATTATTATACTCCATAGGGTGATATTGTTATCATAAATCATAAAGAAACAAATTATAAAGATGAATATATTATTAATATTATAACAAAAATAATAGTTCATATATAATAAGTGTTGTTTCTCTCATTATTATAACATTAGATAGATATTGACCCTATTTAATTATACGCACAAATACGACATATTCCAACCACATTAATAATATTAATGTGTTATATATTTAACATAATAATAATATTTTTTCTATAATATGTGTTAAACATATATAGATATATTAATATTATTAATGTTGTTTTTACTAGTATTACAAATTAAGGAAAGAATCAACTCCGTGATTAATGAAAAAAGAAATGTGATAGATTTCATAATAATTATCCATTTCCATGAACATTTTAAAATTAAAAAAAATATTGTTTATTTTATTAATTATCTATAAATGAAAAGAATATTAACATGATTTATCATTGTTAAATAAGACATCATAACATATTAATTGGTTTTTATGTAGCAAAATGTATAAATATTGTTCCATGTGAATAAATCTCATTATAATAAGCTTGAGGAAGGAAAAGATACAAACCAATGAAGGGAGCATATGAAATTAGGGAGTGTAAGATTAGGGATATGAAATCCTAAAATGTTGTTGGTGGAGAAGGGAATGCGTGAGTTCAAAGACGGAAAAGACGCCAAACTAGTGTAAGATTATGGATATGAAACCCCAGGCCTACATTGTTCACCATTTATTTCACAATATTGTTCCCGCTATCACAAAGGTAGATAAAATTAAGATTGCATGGGATTCAACAATTGAAGTGTATGAGACAAAGGACATGAGCACAAGACTTTTTTCAAGAAGAAGAAATTCGTTAGGTTGAAGATAATAGAATCATAAACAATGGGCGACTACATTCTTGGATTTAATTCTTCATTGATTTATTCTCATATGGTACACCAATCTCCATTTAATGATGCCATGATTATCCTCCTTGCAAGAACGTCTACTTCATGTGAACAAATTATATTCGTTTTAGGGAAAAGGGGTAAAGAGGAAGCACACTCTATACTCAATAAAGGAATAAATAAGAATATGGTTATTCTTCAACTTTGATTTGACTGAATGGAAAGGGAAAAGAGCAATGGCGAAAGCTAGAATCATGGAATGAATATACCAAAGGTAAGAGGAAGAATGTAAAATGTTGTCACTCTCATGAAAAGGGACATTAAAATGAATGGTTCTTAAGATAAGAGAGCAATAGTGTTTTGGCCAATCTCCTTTCACACGAATTGTTTTCAATGATGTCAATGGAACTAAGAGTTCTTCTACGTAATGGTATTTGAACTCATTGCCACTAAGAATGTGAGCTTCAACCACACTTGTTTTCTACAATGTGAGTTGGTTCCTATAGGGAGAAGGGTGATTGCTCGAGGTGGAGAAGAGCATGAAGTTCTAGGCAAGGGGAAGATCTTCAAAAAGGTACCATGGGTTAAAAATTGCAAGAACTCGTAACCATTTATTAGCAAGTGAATCTTGGATCTAAGGCAATAATAGAATAGTAGAACTCATAATTTAGAGAGTCTTTTATTCTTGAAAGGAGAACATGTACTTCATAAGCCAATTTCACTCACCTCACACGAATTCAAATTCTTGGAATCCGCCTTTGTGATTTGAATTGATGTGGATTAGATGCGTTGAACCAGAGAACATTTTAGAAAATGGCAGTCTTATAACATGTAAACGGGTAAAACTGTATAAACTCCCATACAAGTTCAGAATAAACCTTAGGAAACGGAACTAGCAAATTATTGGTCACATAATGTGTAGGAAGAAATCTTTCAAAATGATTCACTGATGAATCTTAATAGAACAAGAAAAAGGACAGCGAAGATTTATTGAAAATGGAAATCTCTAATAAGCTGGATCAAAGAGACTAGCATGAATACTTTTTTTAAGTCAAACTACTATGAGACCTCAAAATCCTAAACATGTTTGAAAAACGAAAAAGAACAAATGTTGAAATCATATTATGGGATTGAAGAAAAAATGATTACTTGTATATTATAAAAGAAATTAAAACAAATTTATTAAATTTGTTATTTTCTATTATTTTTATTTGTTATTATCAAAATAAAAGTATCCATAAGGATGTTTCCAACGATGATGTATATACAACGTTAACAGATTCTGTTAAAAGTTAAAGGAAAATATGATTCTATAAATTTTAATATATTTTTTCTTTTTTAAATTATAATTAACTTAATAAATTTAATATAATATAAAAAGTTTATTAATATTATTTATTTTTATTAAATTTAATTATAATATAAAAAAGTTTATTAATATTATTTAATTTTATTTATTTTTATTAAATTTAGTTAAAAATTGTTTATAGAGATTTTTTACAAACTTTTTAAAAATAGAATCTTTTTATTTTTATTAAATTGAGGTTAACCCATCTCATTAATGAGCAACCAACCACTAATATAACCTTATATAATCTACTTGTACCGTGACTATATAACTACTCAAATAAAATTATTATAAAAATAAAAGAAACAAATTAAAACTAAAATTAATATGTATTATTTTCAAAATTTAAATATTTTTCTATAAGATATAAAATATTTTCTAAAATTATAACTAATAAGAGAAATATATATATATATATATTTTTTAAAGAAATAGAAAAAATATTATTATCAATAAATGTAAAGCATTTTAATAAATAATAATTTAAGAATTATGTGTAAAAAAATTTAAATAAATAATAATTTAATAATCATATGTAAAGAAATTTGAATAAATAATAATTCTGGATAAATTTATTATAAATTTATATTTTTTCACTATTTTTAAGATTTTATTGAATGTAGATATAAAGTATTGTGAATAAACAATAATTTAAGGATTAAAATAATATAAAAATAATGTTAATAATAAAAATAATAATCAAAATTATACTTTTCAATTTTAGAGTTGAGTGAGGTTATAATTATTTTAAATTGATTTTGAATAATAAAAAAGTTTACTCTTTAGATTCAGTTTTATATATTTATGATGATGATAATTAACGTTCACTAAAATCTAATTAATATATATTTATAAAAGTTATCAATTCAAAATTTTTAAGTGAATGACATCAATTTTAAATGATTAAAAAATAATATATTCAATAAAATTATAGCCAATCAAAATCCATTTTAAACAATAAAAAAATTATATTTTAATAGATTTAATCCTTTTAATATTCATAATATTTATAGAGTGAAAACTAATATATATTTATATGAAAAGTCAAATCTTTCTAAAATATTAAATTATAATTTAATTGTTTTAAAATATAGTTATTATATTTCATCTCTTTAACCTGAATCCAAAAAATATCAAAAAAAATAAAGGATTTTCTGATTAGTATAATAATATTTTATATAAAAAAAAATGGTAACAATATCTATTTGAGGATTGTCTATTTTGAAAGGTATATGTAAGGGCATGTTTCTATACATTAGAAAGTGAATCTTTTAAGGTTGTAAACTTTTTCTCTATTATATTATTTATAGATATTAAGAATATAAATGGAAAATTGTGATTTTTAATTTATTTTTAATAATTTAAGAATAAATTTAATTAATAATTATATTTATATTTTAATTTATATTAATATTGAAATAAATTTTGGTTTATTACTGTTTAAGGAGAAGAATTTTAGTTCTTCCATCTATATTTCCCAACCTACTTTAACCACAACCTCCATAAAAAAATGATAGCACCTACTGATCCTAACTGTACCAACACCAGAAATGCACTTGGAAAAAGTTTAGTGGACAACAGCACGTAATCCGAGAGACAAGGTTTAAGGAAGAGCAGCTACTCGTAGTGACGAGGTTTAGGGCCTTAATCCTGCACGGGGTTTCATTTTAGATTTTCCAAATATTTCATACGACGGTTTTAGAGTAGTATCCGCAATCATAAGATAATGCGATTCGATCACCTTAAAATGACTTAATTTTTTTTAAAAGAATTTAAATATATAAAATATTTTAAAAAAATGCTTAGAAGAAAATGAATATAAATCTTATTTAATAATTAACTACATATATAAATTACTATATATTCTCAATTTCATTAAAGATATATATATTCTGTTTTCCACAAAATATGTCATCCTAATAATATATTTAATGATTTAATAAACAAATAATTATATATATATATATATATATATATATATATATATATATATATATATATTGGATTTAAAATTTTGGACGGGTATGTGGTGAATGGTCCCTACTTAGAATTAGGTGTACAAATTTATTTCTTATTTATTTTTCTTTTAGTTATGAGTAATACATCATTGATACTTAAATTTAAGAGAGGAAGACCTAACAAAGTAACTCTAGATAGTGTGCATGAAATTTAAGAGAGGAAGACCTAACAAGGTAACTCTAGATAGTGTGTATGAATATACAAAATAATTAGAAAAACTTAGAGAAGAAAAGTAAATTTAGTTGCAGATGTTTGATAATAAAATTTAGATCCTTAGAAAATAATATTGCTTTAAAGTGAGTTAGTAGCAATGGTTGATAATAAATTTAGATCCTTATAAGTAAATATTCAGAAACAAATAGAGCTGCAAAAAATGGAGGCTAGATTTGAAAAATAGAAAAAAAACAACCAAGAACAAAAACAATCTTAGGGACAAGATTAAATAGCTAGAAGAAAAGCTAATTAACAATTTGGCCTAAACAGTGTGGAACAGGAATTGGATATCAAACCTATCAATGAGAAAATGAATAAGCTCTTAGAGTTAGACCATGAGCATAACAAAAGAGCCCTGAACCTCATAATTTTTCATATAAAAAAA
>ML778232.1:3937300-3954798 GCA_009831015.1 Picea engelmannii | reverse complement strand
TACACTGCCAGTTGTCCTGGCCAGCTGTACTTTCTATTCTTGTTTTTCTTGAGCCTATTTAGCTCAGCTATTTCCCATTGCATAGTACTTCTTCAGACTTACTACTTCTGAACTTCTTCATGTACTCGTTTTGTACTTTTCTTCATATATTCTAATATACTGTTTTTTGTTCTATTCTTTCTCTCTGCATTTCTTGCTTCACAATTTATCAGTTAAGGGGTATGCATCCACCTTTCTCTCTTCTTCGTGGAACAATTGCAATAGATAAACCAAGTTCACAGTTTTAGTCCACTTGGTTAAAAGCTTCAACAAGTATAAAATAAGGAATTCGCCAAGTATGCAAATGATCCAAGAAGGGTATCGAAGATGGGAGCTAAGGGAGAATGACTTTGCGGTTGAAGATTTTTCATGGAAGCTGAGGAGAGGAAATGCCAAAACCTACAAGAGGCGGGCTCGTGGAGTGCTTCAGGGGTTTGTAGATGACAAGAGGGCAATAGGATGGTTTTGCCTTAGTTTTTTGTTGGTACTATAAAGGATTTGGGGCGGTTGGCGAGCTCCCCCTATGTACTTTGTGATATTCTTCTTAATAAAAATTTGAGGCACCTAACATGGGTACTAGCTTACTTATGTTATTTTGGTGCATTTCTTACTTGTGATGTTCATGGTTTATTCATTTTGGTTATATAATGAAAACACTTGTGACATAGTTGTTAAGGTTTGTAGTTGGCCTAACACTTGTAATATAAAGTAGAGACATGGGTATCCTTTGGATGCGGAGGCATACTCTAGTTGCTAGTATCCATAGGTGGGCCAAGCCCCTGCAATGACTGCAAGGTAGTGCCGCACAACAACCAAGGTGATAGGATTGATCATCTCGGGTAGGGGAAAAACCTTGGGGTTGTGACACAAGCCTTCTTATACCATATCAATTTCTCTCGATTTATTTCAAAAGTAGACCCACTTTCCTCCTAGTTTAGGAATGGCTCTAGATAATATGAAAGTGCTACAAGGACCTACAGTAAGGGGAAGGGTCATGAAAATATGCACACCGTGTTTAAGTCTAGAACTATTCAATCTTGATAGAAAATAAGAGGTTAACCTATGAAAAGAACATGGATGAGAGCTATGTTTCTACTCTAATATGGAGGCGAGATACTACATCAGGATAATCTACTATTTTTTCTCTATTGTCTATAAGAGTGGATCCAAGGTGTGTCATTCACTAGGGTGGATGTGATGGCCTCAATATAACCCAATGTAAAACAACATTTATGTTGAATGAACTGGTACCGAAGTGGCAATGAGGACTACTAAAGGATCTTCGGTAGAGCTCTTGTTCGACAAAATAGGTACCACTCACACAACTAGATCAAACATCAACACACCGATATTTTGACATGGTAAAACCCCTACGGGGAAACATCCACAACCCCAACCAACATGGCTACTTGGAGTAATTTAATAATGCAAAAGAAAAAGATTTCAGAGAGATTTTACAAGAGAGTTTCTCACAATCGATCATTGGAAAATGACCCTCCATTCTCTTTAAATAAAGATCAATGTAGTCGTTAAGATTGAGGAGAATATGAATCATTAGGTCACTCTATGTCGAGAACATATCATGACCTAAAGAAACACACTTTTACCTAACGACACATTAGACCAAGTATCCTAACAGCCCCCCTTAAGGACAACTTGGGATAGGATTAATGGATTTACAAAAGTGACATAATAGGAGAAGGAAGGAGACATTAGAGCCTATACCCCTTTAATGACAACTTCCTGAACTCCTAACATAGATCGAAGTTTGGAAAACTTTACTTCTGTAAGAGACTTTGTGAAAATGTCTGCAACATGATCTTCTGTATGGAAAAAGAACACTTCAATAAATCAATCATGAATGAGCTTTCTGATGAAGTCCATGTGTAGCTCGATATGTTTTTTGTGCTGATGTTGAATTGGGTCTTTGGCGAGCTTGATGGCACTCTGATTATCGCACCAAAGGCTAGTCGAATTTTGTTGCTCGAATCCAAACTCTGAAAGGATCTGTCAAAGCCACAAAGCTTCCTGACTTGCATTTATTGTTGCTTGGTACTTTGCTTCTGCTAAAAAAAGTGCAATAACCTGTTGTTTCCTACAGGCCCAAGTGAAAGGTCCTGAATCAAGACTAAAAACATAACCTACAGTAGACTTCTAATCATTAGGGTCGTTAGTCCAATCTAAATCAGTGAAACCAACCAATAAAGGAGTCCCCCCTGAACTGTAATGTATCTCGGACAAAACTGTACCCCAGACATACTGAAGTATCATTTTAACTGCTTCCCAATGCCTTTCATGGGCTGTTTGCATATATCGTGAAATAAGACCAACAAAAAAGGAAATATCAGGACAGGTATGAGTCAAGTATAAGCGGCTACCAACTAACTGATGATACAAAGTGGCATCAACTTTGGGAGAAGTACAAGTGGCAGCAAGCTTGAATCCAAACTGGAAGGGAGAAGGGGTTGGTTTACAATATTCCATGTGGAAGAAACAAAGAAGGTCAAAAGCATACTTAAGTTGGGAAAGGAAAATTCTTTCATTGGTTTGCAAAACTTGGAGGCCAATGAAATAGTGCAAAAAGCCTAAGTCTATCATTTCAAATTTCTTCTTAAAGATGGTTTAAAAATTTTGAGTCACTAGAAGTAAGGATAAGGTCATCAACATAAGGAACAAAGATTATGAGATGGCTTCCTACCTTCTTGGTATAGACATTAGGATCAGAAGGGCATCTAGAAAATCCGGTGTCAATACGAAAGCCAACCATTTTAACACACCAAGCTCGGGGAGCTTGCTTAAGACCATAAAGAGATTTCTTAAGGAGACAAACAAGGCCAGAGTCATTCTGGACATAGCCAGGAGGTTGTTCCATGTAGATTTATTCTTGCAAATCCCCATGCAAGAAGGCATATTTAACATCCATCTGATGGACCTCCCATTTAAGTGAGGCAACAAGGATAAGAACAAAGGAGATGGAATTCATTTTGGCTATAGAGGAAAAATTTTCATTAAAGTCAATTCCTTCAACTTGAGAAAATCCTTTGGCAACTAACTGAGCCTTGTGTGTTTCAACAATTCCATCTAATTCATACTTAGTTTTGTAGAACCATTCAGATCTGACAAGTTTTCTTCCTTTCGGAAGAGGTAAAAGATCCCAAGTATCGTTTTCCATTAAAGAGCGATACTCTTCATTCATTGTTGTATCACAATCTGGATGACATAAAGCTTCTACAAATGTCTCTGGATCATGAGTCTCTGAAACTTGAGCTGAAATAGAAGAGGATCGTTGGAACTATGAACGTGTCTGACGTTGATCTAAAGGATCACTGACAAGATCATTAGTTGTTTCTCGTGTTGAACTAATCTATCTAGGAAGTGGTGGTGTTGGTGTTGGTTTTGGTTCAAGTTCAATGGACTCATCTAAAGGAAGGTGAGCAGGCAGAGGTGGACTTTCATCCTCACTGTCATCATCTAAAGAAGAAACCAGAATAGGAATAGAAGAAGGCATAAACATCGAAGATGGCTTGCAGGCCGAAGAAGGAACAATCATCGAATTAGGCTCATAGGCCAAGAGATTTTCATCAAATTTAACATCTCTTCTAATATTAATTTTATTACAATGTGGTTGAAGAATTTTGTAACCTTTGACATCCAAAATAACCAACCAATATACACTTCTCACTTTTAGGCTACAATGCTTTCTTTTTCTCACCAGGAATGTGAGCCCATGCTATACTACCAAAGACACAGAAGTGGCTTACATCTGGTTAAATTTTAGTCAAAGCTTCTTCAGGTGTTATATTTTTAAGAGCCTTTGTGGGAGTGCAATTTACTATGTAATTTGCAAAGTTGATGGTTTCCACCCAATAATTTAGACTTGATACCTTAGATTGGATCATACAATTAACCATTTCTTTTAATGTGCGGTTCTTTCTCTCAGCAGCGCCATTTTGTTGTGGTGTATATGGAACAATATGTTGCATTTGGATGCCCTATGTAGTGCAGTAACTTGTACAAATATTGTTCACATATTTGCCTCCATTATATATTATTAACCTTTGAATTTGATGTCCAGATTTCTTTTCTACAATGGCCTTGTAGGTCATAAACTTTTAAAACACTTCGCACTTAATTTTAAAGAAGTAAACCCAAGTACATCTAGAAAATTCATCAATGAAAGCTAAGAAATACTTGCACCCAAAAAAAGGAGAAGAAAGTGGACCACACAAGTCATTGTGAACAAGTTGCAAAGGGCCTGAGGCATGCCAAGAGGCACATTTGTCAAAACGGTCCCAATGATGTTTTTTTAGAAAACAACTGGCACAAACACCATCATTGCATGAAATAAGAGGAAGACCAGTCACCATCTGTTGATTACATAGTTTGTTGCAATGAGCAATATTTTAGATGACCAAACCGCTCATGCCAAAGTTTCCTCAAGTCATCGCTATGAGAAACAAAAACTGATGGAAAAGATGATGACCCAAAGTTGTCAAACTTGTACAACCTGGTAATATCATCAACAATTCCAGTTGCAAGAACATGTTGAGGATCTTTGAGATCCTTCATTACAACTTGGTGAGGTGAAAACTCTACAGTTTTACCTTCACTTGAATGATTTATTTGATATACTGATAGAATGTTACAGGAAAGACTTGAAAGACATAATACATCATTGAAATGACCATTATCTACCAGAACTATTCCAAATCCTACAACACTAAGAGATCTATCATCACCAACAAATATTTTCTTGGTGTTACATTCATTTAGAGTAGAAAATATGGCTTTGTCCTTAGCCATATGATAAGATACTCCAAAGTCAATAAGACACTCATCATAAGAATAAGTAAAAGTTGCATTGAAGGAGAAACCAGAAGAAGAAAGTGCATGTCTATGAGAAGAAGAAGAAGAAGTAGAATCAATACAGATATTTTGCTTCTAAAATTGCCATCTTCTATAAACATTTGGACTCATCATGACCATCATTCCCAAAAAAATTGCAATGTCTGTCAGTCTTCTTATTTTCATATTTTTCTCTTTTGTCACCATTGGGAGTTGAAGTTTCCTGAGTGGGTTTGGGACCCTTCATTTTCTTGTTGTTTTGGCGAGGATGTTTCTTCTTGGGATTCTTTGGTTTATCTTTCTGTTGGGATACTAAAGCTCTGTTGGAGGTACCTGCAGTGTTGATCACTCCAAGTTGTACAAGTTTTTCTTGGTGTCTAATCAAAACATCACAAAATGACTCAAGAGTGGGTTTTTGATAATATTTCCCTAGAGGCACTCTCATGGCATAAAAGGTAGATACAAACATAGAATATGCACTACCTAGCTTGTAAAGAATAATAAATATGCAACGCTCTTCCTCCAATTTTATGTTACACTCTTCACATAAAATTATAAATGTTCTAAACTTAGATGGATGGTCTTCAATGAAAGAAAAATCATTTGGACTTAAAGTCAATATCTAATTTTCTAACGGATGTGCTCGAACAATATTGTGTTTACCAAACACAGATTCAAGCTTTTCCCAAGATTCATTGGGGTCATCAATTTCTTGAAGGTGGTACCTTAAATCATGAGAGATGAAAATTCCAATCAGTCCACATGCTTCGTCATTCTTATTATCTCATTTGACTTTCTTTTCATCATCAGTGGGTTGTTTTTCATTTCCTAAGGTAGTCTCGTATAGGCCTTTACTTCTTAATAAATCCTCCATTGGAAGTAGTTGGTGTTGGTAAGAAACAGATCATCGAAATAATCCATATTAAATATACAGATAATATGGATTTAAAAACTAAAATTGATGATTTAGATGGAAAGATATCAAAAAATTAGGCGGTTTAAAAAAAACGAAACTGAAAACGGACTTCAGATGTGAAAGGTATGCCCTTTAAAAAAAAAAACATAAACGGTAACCAAAGAGCCAATGTTGGTCCACATGGTGATACCCCTCCAAATAACCTCACTTTTACAAATAAATTGCTTCATGAAGTGACCCACTTTTATAAAAAGAAGCGGGGATGACTTTTACAATGAAGTTACATTATAAAAGAAATTTGCATGCAAAATAAATAACTTTAAAATAAAATATTAAAGGTACTTATAGTGATTGACTTTTATACTTGAAGCGAAACACTTTACAATGGGTGCATGAACTTTTTCAAAAAAATTAACAAAAAAAACTTGAACTCAAGACCTCTTACTTAATAAGGAAACTTTTAAACAAATGAGCTAGCAAAACATATTGTATTGTTTAGAAGGAGGATTGGGGTTGTTGTTGGTGTTGTTTTTGTTGTTGAAGAAAGCCTTAGAGAGCGTGCTAAAAAAACTCTTTTTACACAAGAAAAAAATTATGCTTCTCGATAACAACAAGGGTTAGATCTTGGTTAGCTTACCCGAAAAATGCACACTTTCCGATCTATTTATGATTTGCTGAGATCACACAGGGCACAGGGAAAAGATAATACATGGAATCAAAAGAGCAGCAACCTAGAAACAAAAAATAGAAAACTAAAATAAAACCGAAATAATAATCTGCAAAAATTTAAAAAGGGTGTATTCGAGCTTTATACCTCCGGATTCGACTGAAATGGTAGTACCTTGGGAAAACAAAAACCTTTTCGACTGAAATGAAAAGCGTTTTTGACTGAAACAAATGATTTGGATGCAATGGAACAATCATCTCAGCCTAGAAATGTATGGAAATGGCAGAAACTAGAGATGAGACAACTCAACTTCACGATCTTGATCTACAACGGGACGGGTCTTCAAACAGGCTCTGATACCATGTTCGACAACACAGGTATTTCAACAAAGGATGAATACATTCAGTAACCACTCACACAACCATATCAAAGATCAACACACCAATATTTTGATGTGGTAAAACCCCTACAGGGAAACATCGACAACCCTAGCCAACACGACCACTTGGAGCAATTTATTAATGCAAAAGAAAAATATTACAGAGATATTTTACAAGAGAGTTTCTTACAATCGATCATCATAAAATGACCCTTCATTCTCTTTAAATAGAAATCATGGACCACTCGGGTGTTAATCCTCGAGTCAATGTAGTCATTAAGATCGAGGAGAATATGAATCGTCGGATCACTCTATGTCAGGAACATATCATGACCATCAGCTTTCTTAATTACAAATGCATACTAATGCATGCTAAAGAAACAGACGTTTACCTAACGACACATTAGACCAAGTAGATCTTAACTAAATCTTAAGTGTCTAAATATCCTAACAACTATGGTTGCTAAAAATATCATCGAAGTGAAGGTATGAATTATAGAAAAAACCCAACAAGTACATGCAAAAGGATTTGGGAATGTTGAGTTGTGTTGCATGACTATAAATGAACTCGTCATGAAAGGAAGATGGTTGTGAGATCCTTGAAATAATTTTGTATTATAAGTACTAAAAATGAGAGCCTAACCAAAATATGCCTTCTTGCATGCAGTAAGGATTCTACTTTGAGTGAAAAACTAAAGTAGGAAAGGGTCATATTCCACTAAGAAAGGCTTCTTGCATGAATCAAAGCTTCTATATTGAGTGTAGAACTAAAGTAGGGAAAATTCAACCTACACTAGAAAAGGCTTCTACATTGAGTAAAGATTTGAATTAAGGAAAATTCATTCTTCATTGGGAAAGGATTCTTGCAAGGAGCAATGCTTATAATCCAAAATGGAGCTATGAAGTTAAGGAAAGTGCATTTGGAGTAGGAGGGAAGCCTCCAAAGGAACCCAAACTATTGTTGTAACTAAGTAGTCGGGGTTGGTGCTATGAAAAAAAGATCTAGAAAATATACCAAAAGCAAGTCGGGTGTAGGGGTAAACGTCAAGTAACCTAGTGTTGTATGCCAAAAAGACCAAGGTGGTAGGAAAGTCTCCAATGAACTAAATCAATGTTGAATTTAATTATTCTCAATGGTCATTTAGCCAAAGAGAACTAGAATGACTACCAAGATCAACTACGATGGAGGGCATACCTCAAAGAACCTAACCCTGTAGCCCAAATGAGTATGTGTGTGATGGTATTCTCTAAGGAACTAGATCGATATTGAAGATGATTGTTCTAGGTTTACATTGAGCCAAAGAGAGCTAGAAAATTTTCCAAGAGAAATTGGGTTGGAGGGGTAGACATGAAGGAATCCAACAATAAATGAAATGGATGTTTTCCATAGGTATAAGGTTTCATTAGCCAATTCTATGTGTGCTAGAAAAATGGTCTTGCTGACTTGTTGGTGTGGTAGTTCCATGTGGCGATAATGACACCATGTCTCAAACTACATGTGTAACAATGTGTTGTTTATAATTTGTCCAGGACATGTGCATTGGAAGAAAATTCTATGAAACATATATATATGCATCTAGGATGAACAATATCTTAGTCTTATTGTTGCAATGGGACCAACATTGTAGCTATTGCAGTAGCCTTCTTGTCCCTATATGAGAATTTCACAACTAATATATATATATATATATAATGACAATAATGAAATGAATAATGTGTTCCTTGTTGTTTGACGGAACTAACATCTTTCCAACACCATGTACAAATTCAATGGCTATGGGAAAACATCTAATTTTCTAGGACGATGGGGAATATGGAGGTTAGGGGGGCACATTCATTGTTAATAGAGTGGAGATTATAGGATGAAGGGTGGGTCTCCATTGGTGTGAGAAATTACGACTCACATGATCACTTCAGAAATTATGTCAAAGGATAATTTGAAACAAAAATGCAGACGAAATATTCAAAGGTGACAAAAACCCTCGACAATTTTTCCCTAGGGAGCAACATGTAGGGACGATGGGTAAAAGTTTTGAATGCATAGTTCGTTGTGATATAAGAGGTGCCTAAATAGTATTGCTACCTAGAAATAAATATATGTTGCATATCAGAAAGAAATGGAGGAATAACATAACTATATAAGTCATTGGAGGCAATCCTTTATGCAAAATGATAAGAAATATGTGGGGTAGAACTAGGTAATAAAGGAACACAAAATAATATTTTACCATAAATTACATGATGGGGTTGCTAAAACACCGGTGTAGACACATCCACTAGATTTGAGGTTCTATCACCTCCCTTGATAAGTTGAAGCAACTTGTGGTAAACCATGGTTTCCATGATTCCAGCTCATAGTCATAATTAATTTTGTGTAGAACAAAGACCTGTCACTGAACTAGTTAGTCACCATTTGAGCTAGGGATCCCCGACCATCCTTAATGTGATTGTATATTTGAATCATTGAAGAGTCTAGCCACAATCAAACATTGATTTTGTGGATGGTCCATCCAATGATCCAAATCTACAATCGCATTAAGATCACGGGAGATCCCCTTTATGTTAGAAAACCTATAGAAGAGTAGACAATCTAAAGAGAGATCAACCCATAACCTTTCACAATATCTATAGAACTAGAGAAGCACACACACCAAAGGTCACCAAGGTGAGAATCTATAGAGTGCTCTTTCTTTTCCCCAGTTTCCAAATGAAAATGAGGATGGGAAGAAATGAACAGTAGAGACCTTATAATTCTGAAATACCCTAGAGGATTGTCAAGAAAAACCTTTTTTGGATTAGCCAATGAGCAAAGAGGCCATGGAATGGTATTATCCAACTAAACATTGATCAAACAAATTCTAGTGATGAACTATAGATCATAACTCCAAACTTGAACCCCAATGGAAGCATAGGTGGTGTTGGTGTATGCTACAAAGATAGAATATTGTAGTAGGGACAAAACAAAATCCACTAGATTGATAAATTCAAACAATCCCAAGTTATTGTTGAATACTTTTAAGGCTACACTAATCTAGTGAGATCATATGGTGCAATGAAATATGGGAGAGCACCAGTCTTATTGAAAAATATGATGTGGAGTATGTGAAGATCCATAAATATTCTTAAAATAACCCAAGAAATAAGAACAAATGGGTGGGTGGATGGCCTTCAAAGAAAAAAATAAATCTATGAGGAGAGTAGGCCTGAGTTGCAAGATTTAATAACAAATGATATGGAATACATTACATTTTGGTGAGGCTTGCAGAGCTTCACATCTAGAAACAAAATATAATATAAACAAAACCACCAAGAAGAAAGATAAAAACTCAAATGATATAAACCTTGAAAAACTTGTGATGGTTTATTCATATGGACAAAGGTCTTTTATAGTTTTTTCCACATGGCACTTTGGTTACCTTTTATGCCTTTTTTAAAAAAGGCATAACTTTTATATTTGAAGTTCATTTTCAATGTTTTTTTTAAACGAAATATTTTTTTGAGAGATTTTCATCGAGACAATCAGTTTTAGCTTTTGAATCTATATTATCTGCATATTTTAATATGACTTTTCCAAGTGATCTTTTACTTACCAGTACCAATTACTTATGGAAATATCATATGGAGGATGTAAAGAAGTATAGGATTGTATTGGATTAGCTTGGGAAAAGAACAAGCCCCAATTGATGTCGAAAAGAAAGCCAAATGAGATCATAAAAATGATGAAGCACATGGATTAATCATAATGTCCATATCTCTTGATTTATGGTTTCACCTTCAAGGAATTAATGACCTAGATGAAGCCTAGGCTAAAATAGAAATTGTATTTGGTAAACACAATATGATTCGATCCCACTATATTGAAAATCAGTTAATGGATTTAAGTCCTAATTATTTTCCTTGCATTGAAGATAATTTATCTATGTTCATAACACTTAGTCTTTTACTTCAAGACTATAAAATAGATATGGAGGATGTTCGATGCACATATTTTATTCTTGTTAAGCTTGGTAGCACACATTCTATCTTTGTATCTACCTTTTATTCCATTAGAGAATATCTAGGGGGTGCTTACCAAGATCCCACTCTTGTGTTTTTTTGTGATTCTCTAATTAGAAAGAAAGATAAGCTCTTGCAACTTGGAGTGATCAACATTGCAGGTACATCTAACAAAGCCTTAGTGGCCTAGAAGAAAGACAAAACCAAGCATCCAAAGAAGAAACATCCATGCAACAACAAGAAAAGATAGAGTTCCAAATCCACTAAACCAACATCTACTCCCACTCATGGCAAATGAACAAAAAAAAAGAAGTAAGAAGACTGATAGGCATTGCAACTTTTCTTGGCGAGATGGTCATCTAGAGTATAAATGTTTTAAAAAGATGGAATCCTTAGAAGCAGCATTGAAGAAGCACAACATCAATATTCATTCTTCTTCTTCTAACTCTTCTTTTCATGGACATGTACTTCCTTCTTTTGGTGTGTCTTTCAATGCAACATCTACTTCTTCTTCTAATGAGTGGCGTATTATAAAGCCATTTTTCTACTCTTAATGAACGTAACACCAAACAAATATTTGTTGGTAATGATAGGTATCTTATTGTTGTAGGGCCTTGAACAATTCATGTACATAATGGTCATTTCAATGATTCATTATGTGTTCCAAGTCTTTCATATAACCATATATCAATATATCAGATCACTCAGTATATCAGTATATCAAATCACTCAATATATGTGTTATATTCTTTAACTGAGATGTTCTCTTGGTGTAGACAAAAAATGGTCATTGCTTCCCTAGATGTTGACTATGTAATCTCGAAACCCCTTGTATGCAAAGAAAAAAACAAGTGGGAGAGTGTTGTGTATGTGTTATATTCTTTGCATGACCAACTCCATGTGATGTGTTACGTCGGGCGCATGGGAGGGTCACAAGGGAGGGGGGTTTTCTAGCCCCCCTGGTATGAGGTTTGTATAGGGGGCACAACCTCCCATGCCCTAGGGTCATAGGGGAATAGAGCCCCCTTGTTCAGGGGGTTGTAGGGGGGTGGTTCCCCCCAAAACAAATTGGTGGTTTTTTTCTTCCGTTTGTAACAGTTTTTTGGCACATGGTTTTCACTAAAGGTTTTCTAATTCTGATTAAGGAATTAGGTTTGTTGAATAATCCAGTTCAATGGATTAGGGTCTTGGATGCCACGGGATCTTATATATATTGTATTGTAAAAATTGAAGAAAATGATAAATAAAAGATTAGAGGTGCAACTCTAAACAAGTTGCTAGTTTTCTTGGTTTGGGTTTCTGGGGAAAAATATCTTTGTAATGTAGATGTGTGAGATTGTATATTTTTTGTTTTTATTAGGAATCCATTTGTAGTAATTTATTGTACAAGCTTAAAATCTACACTATTCACCTCACCGAGTTGTAATCAATGATTTAAAAGATCCTAAGCATGTCCTAGCGACTGGAATTGTTGATGATATTACCAGGTCGTACAAATTTGATAACTTTGAGTCATCATTTTTTCCATCAGTTTTTGTTGCTCATAGCGATGACTTGAGTAAACTTTGGCACAAGTTGTTTGGTCATCTAAACTATCTTTCATTGCAACAACTATGTAATAAAAATATAGTTATTCGTCTTCCTTTTGTTTCATGCAGGGATGGTGTTTGTGCTAGTTGTGTTCTTGGCAAACATCATCAGGACAATTTTGACAAATGTTCCTCTTGGCACACCTCGTCCCTTTTTACAAGTTTTTCACAATGATTTGTGTGTTCTATTTTCTTCTCCTTCTTTCTTTGGGTGCAATTACTTCATAACTTTCATTATTGACTTCTCAAGAAGCACTTGGGTTTACTTCTTAAAATTTGAATGTGAAGTTTTTGACAAATTTTTGGCCTACAAGGCCCTTGTAGAAAACCAATATGGACATGAATTTCAAAGGTTAATAACAAATAATGGAGGTGAATATGTGAACAAAAATCAACAAATTTAAAAGTTATTTCACTGCACATGACATTTAAATGAAACATATTGTTCCATATACACCACAACAAAATGGTGTTTCTAAGAGAAAGAATCACACATTAAAAGAAATGGCCAATTGTACATCATTGATCGACTCTAATGGATTAAGTCTTCATTATTGGGCGGAAGCCATCAACTTTCCAAATTACATAGTAAATCGCACTACTAGAAAGACTTTAAAAAATATAACACCAGAAGAAGCATGGACTAAAATTAAGCCAAATGTAAGCCAATTTTGTGTATGTTGTAGTACAACATGGGCTCACATTCTTGATGAGAAAAGGAAATTATTATAGCCTAAAAGTGAGAAGTGCACTTTTGTTGGATATTTTGAAAATGTCAAAGGTTAGTGACTTCTACAACCTCATTCCAATGAAATAATTCTTAGAAGAGATGTTAAATTTGATGAAAATCTTTGGTCCCGCGAGCCTAATTTGATGTTTGTGTCATCTTCATCCTGCAATCCATCTTCTGTGTTTGTGCCAACTTCTATTCACATTCTTGTTTCTTCTTCAAATGGTGACACTGAGGATGAAAATCCACATCCACCCACTCACCTTCCTCCAAATGAGTCCATTGAACATGAACCCGCACCAACACCATTTCTTCCCTGATGGGTCTATTCAATTGGAGAAGTAGTCAGTGATATTACCAACGATTCTACAGATCATCATCATACATGTTCACAGTTCCAACAAGCTTCCTCTCTTTCAGCTAAAGTTTCATAGACTCATGATTTAGTCACATTTACAGAAGCTTTTAGACATCTAGATTGGGACATAGAAATGAATAAGTGTATTTTCCCTTAATGGACAATGACAGTTGGGATCTTGTACCTCTTCCAAAAGGAAGAAAACCTATCAAATGTAAATGGGTGTATAGAATTAAGTATGCATCATATGGAAGTGTTGAAAGATATAAGTCCCATTTAGTACTAAAGGATTCTCTCAATTTGAAGGCATTGACTACAATGAAGCCTTTGCACCCATAGCCAAAATGAAATCCATCCCTCTTGTTATATCCCTTGTTTCCTCGCGTAAATGGGAGGCCAATTAGATGGATATTTAGTCCACCTTCTTGCATGGGGATTTGTAAAAAGTAATCTACATGGAACGACCTCCTAGCTATGTTTAGACTGACTCCAGCTTTGTATGTTTCCTTAAGGGATCTCTCTATGGTCTTAATCAAGTTCTTGGAGCTTGGCATGAACAAATGGATAGATTTCTTCTGACTCTATTATCTATACCAAGAAAGTAGGAAGCCACCTCATAATACTTTTTATTTATGTTGATGACCTTATCCTCACTGGTAGTGATCCTAAACTTTTAACCCATGTGAAATTCATCTTTAAGAAGAAATTTGAAATCATAGAATTAGGCTATTTCCATTATTTCCTTGGCCTCCAGGTATTGCAAACCAATGAAGGAATTTTTATTTCTCAATCTAAGTTTGCATCTGACCTTCTTCACCACTTTTGCATGGAAGATTCTAAACCAGCCCATTATCCCTTCCAGTCTAGAGTCAAACTTGGTGGCACCGGTACTACTCTCAAAGTAAATGTCACTTTGTACCATTAGTTAGTTGGCAGCCTTCTATATTTGACACATACCCATCCTGATATTTCATTTTCCATTGGTCTTGTTGCCTGATATATGCAAACACCTCATGATAGCCATTGTAAAGAAGAAAAAATGATACTTCAATACATCCAAGGTTAAATTAAGTTTGGGATACATTACAGTTTAAGGGGGACTCCTTTGATGGTTAGTTTCATTGATTCCTATTGGGATAACAACCTTGATGATCAAAATTCTACTGTAAGTTATTTTCCTAGCCTTGGTTTTGGACCTATCACTTGGGATTGTATGAAACAACATGTTATTTCTCTTTCTTTAGCAGAAGAAAAGTACCAAGCAACAATTAATTCAATTCAAGGAGCCATGTGGCTTCGACAGAGCCTTTTAGAGTTTGGATTCAAACAACAGCATCCAACCACTCATTGGTGTGACAACCAGAGTGCCATCAAGATCACCAAATATCTAGTCCAATATCAACGCAAAAAACACATTAAGCTACACATGCACTTCATCAGAAAGACCATTCATGATCAAGTTATTTAACTTCTCTTTTTCCATACAAAAGATCAAGTAGTAAAGATTTTCAAAAAATATCTTACAGAAGTAAAGTTTTCCAAACTTTGATCTATGTTAGAAGTTTAGGGAGTTGTTAGTATGGGGAGCTAGGCCCTAATGCCTCCTTCCTTCTCTTATTTTGTCACATTTGTAAATCCTTCAATCTTATACCAAGTTGTTCTTAAGGAGGGATGTTAGGATATTTAGACACTTAGGAGTTAGTTAAGTTCAACTTGCTCTAATATGTCTATAGGTAAAAGTGTGTTTCTTTAGTATGCATTAGTATGCATTTGTAGTTATGTAATCCGATTGTCGCGATATGTTCTAGGCATAGAGCGATCTAACACCTCAAGTTAATGGGGTCTTCGATTTCAACCTCCTTTCTTATATTATTGATATGAAAAGATAAGGAAAGCTATTGGGTGTGGTTATGAGAAAATATGAAGACAGATTGAGAAAATAATTGTGTGATATATCTATTATTTATTGTATGCATCATATTACTTTCTTACTACTTACCTTCTTCATCAATGAACATTGTTACTTTATTACCATTCACCTTATTCATGTATCTTTTAAACTATCCTTCTTGATAGTATTCTCTAGATTATAGATGACACTTAATAAATTTTAAGAGATCAATCTCATCTAAAACATACACACACACAACATGATGATCATAAAAAAATTTGACGTGGCTACTCAAACTAGTCTAGATCCATCATAAATCCAGATCCATAAAGCACCCAGATGCATCAAATCCCCTGCAATACAAATCTTTCCTCATTTTTACACTTAGAAAAAGGTTGCACCTTTAGAGATTCAATCACTCTCAACCCTTGAAAGGTCCCCACGCTAATGCTACTTTTCTAATTTCAGAAAAAGAGACTATGTTCTATGAAACAATATTAATTGAATGAATTTATGCTCCTTGAATTGGCATGGAATATACTAAGTGTTCTTGATAGCTTTGGTACAAATAGTAAATTTTGTTTTATGCTTATAGTATCTCAAGTCTATTTTTCATATTTATTTTGAAAAAATATTTGTTTTAATTTAGTTTTGTAAAGGAAATAAGAGTTGAAATACAAACCCTAACAAATACATGGATATTTATTTTCATTTGTTTTTGCCATACTAATAGATTCATTCTAAGTAGTTTCTCATGAAATCTTTCTATAAACTATTCATTCTCTCTACTATGCAATCAATGGTTAAGAACATGTATTCCTCCTAAGAGGTTACAAGTTCAAATCTATAGAAGAGTAAGGTATATATACCTCCATAACCTATACCAATCAAATCATTAAACTGGTCAGATATGAGTGAAGAGAATCCCTTATTCCACAAACAATAACCAAAGCTAAATATTCAACGAACATACAATAACCAAAGCTACATGTTCAATGGACATACACCTATCTTCAACAACATGGCTTGTTCAAAGGACATAACCCTATCCTTATCATCACGTGGACTTTTGTCTTATATAATAAGCATATAATCATGCTTCACAAGACTTTGGTACTATGTGAACTCTTGTCGTATAATCATGCTTGTCCAGACTTAGTCAAACAGCCAACAAGATGAAAAAAATTAAAACGTATAAATACCATACTAAGTTTTACACCAACATACCTTTCATATCATGTAACTTAGCTCAGTTATCACTCCGTAGGTGGAGTTGCATAGTGACGTGATACATTTGTAAGCTCCCATAACTGTTTTGAACCGCCGGACCATAACTATTTTGAACCGTCAGAGCTCATTCGGTAACCAACCAACTGGAACCGTTCGCCGTCATCCCATTCGACCAACTGGAACCCTATTCGAACCGCTGATAGTTCATTCGGAAACCAACCTGAACTGTTACTCAACTGCCATAGCTCGTTTGGAAACCAACTAGAACCGTTTTCTAGTTTGGGAGCTTTTGGAATGGTCCATTACTCCATTCGTTTCTCTACCTAGATATGTGGAACAGTTAACAGTTAGCCAACAGAAGCTTGATGGAAGCTTGGCTATAAAGAMTTTGTTTTGGTCCCCAAGCTTGCTCAATTACATTCAATCAATTTCCTTCAATCTTACACCATCAATCAGAGTGAGCAGAGCTTGGAAGTGCCATATGGAAAGCAAAACCAGTGTGGAACTGGGAAAACTTCTACAACAATTAATCAAACTCAAGCAGCATCAATGGTCGGAGGTATGATCCAGTTTTGGCATCTAAATTTCGATTCTTTTAAGAGTTTTATTCCGCATATTATAGAATCGATTTAGGAAGATCTAACAGTTGGTATCAAAACTTTTTTATCTCTGCCTTGGTTTTTTGGAGAAAGACAGGTTTATTCTGTCTCGAGAAGTTTCATTGCATTGTTGTACGACAGCGTCAGACTAATGCTTCATTGCTATACTGTTGATTTAAAAGAAACTATACCAGAATTCATATTACTATCCCTTTCTATGTTTAACATGTACAAAGCTATCATATGCTTTTATTCTACA
>ML778232.1:3921800-3932017 GCA_009831015.1 Picea engelmannii | reverse complement strand
GATCCAGTTTTGGCATCTAAATTTCGATTCTTTTAAGAGTTTTATTCCGCATATTATAGAATCGATTTAAGAAGATCTAACAACATTAGCTACATTTATCACTCCGTAAGTGGAGTTGCATAGTGACATGATACATATATGTGATCAGAAAATTGACATGCGCTCAAAACCAGCTCCATGCTCTGAATCGTGATTCCATCTATATAATATCCTACAACACCAGCTGCATTCAAATAACCTTATGCAACACCAAAACCATGTGAGCAACCTTCAACAATCCAACACCATACAAATAACGTTATGTAACACCAGCTCGTTGTGGAGAATCTTATCGAACATGAACACGATGCAGAAACTAATCCTTCCTTGCAACGACCCTCTCAATAACCACCCTTTCTACTGTTGGTGCCCGAGCCTCAATATTGGCTTTATGTACAGCATCGTGCCCCGCTCCAAGCCGTTATTGGTTGCATATGCTCCAAACCGCATTCGTTGCATATTCCTCATCTTTATCCAGATTAATAGGCCCCCGGGAAACATTGACCCCATGGAAGTGTTTGAAGCCCCTATTTTGCGCAGATCTGGCTACGAATCGTAAAAATAGCCAACAAAGGAAGATGAGTGGCCCCCAATCAAAACTGCACAACCTGATCTCATAACCATGTGCATTACACGACCTTTTGAAGCAAAGATCCCTATATCAATTACCATCCATACATATTAGGTCTCACGCTTAATTTAGCAGATCTAACACGACCACTAGCAGATTTATTTCTCAACATATCTTTAACCTGGCATCAACATTGTCTCACGGACTTCACTTTATGGTTCTTTTTAGTGCGCCACCCTCTAGCAACTACCATCGTTGAGAGAGCAAAACGCATTTACCTCTTCGCTGCAAATTTGCGAACTACTGACACACATGAACCATGTTTTCTAGCAACCAATGGCACGAACAATAATCTCTCTACTTGCTGCACACGAGTAGAAGCTAGTAGCAAGGTTGCATGCACAACTCGCACAACGTCCCTTAAATAAAGTGAAAAGTCCTGTGCAACAGGGTGAATCGCATAACCTAAAAGGTTGACTCTATGACATGTTAATGCACAGAAATAAGACACAAGACGTTTATGGCAGAGAAAACTTTAAACATTGTAAAATATTTACTCTCTTCGCAACATAGTATATCCATGTGTTTGCAATGATTCAAAAGACCTCAGATAAGGTGACACTACACCTTCTCTTACAATCAAAGTTCTGTCGCGAGACCAAGTAGGAGACACTTTTCAAAAAAAAAAAAAAAGGTTTCAGAGTTAATTCATTAAATTTAATATTTATTTCTATTATTATAGATACAATATTTCATATAATTATGTATAAAACAATAACAATTAAGACGGTGGTGAAAGAAAATACTAAATAGCCAAGTAAAATGGAAAAGTATAACAAGAAGATATTGAAGATTATAAAATTGAAATGATATAAAAAATACTAAAAGATTAAATTAATATTATACATTATTTTAGAAAATTAAAAAAATAAATTTAAAGTATTTAATAAAAAGAAATAAATTTAAAATAAATATAAATATATTATAAATTTTTAAATAAATAAAATCAACAAATTTAATTAAAAATTGAAATTTAAAAATAAATGTAGTTTTTTATTTTTTAATCGAAGAATCTTTTCCCATATTATAATTATAATTGGGGTTACATTTTCTTAAAATAATTATAGCTATTAAATTGATATTACTTGATTTAATGATAGTTATGATTTAATATAATTAACTATTTTTTTTGTTTGTTAGAAATGTCTCTCATTTGCTAGGTTAATATTTCAACCATTGGCTAAAAAAACACAATAGAGGGGTATCTAAGCCTTCAAAATCACTCAGGGATATTTGGGTGTTTCCTTTTGACTAAACACACCCATTACCATGGCTAGAATTTTGGATATTTCATCTTGACTAAACACATCTTAAAGGTATTGAATTCAAGTGGCCTAGCAAATGAAACCTACACCTTGGGGGGAATTGACCATAATGAACTAATTTAAAGTCATCTTAACTTTTAATTTATTAACAATTCACATAATATTTTGTGTTATATTTGTAGCATTTCTTACATTGTATATCTCATATTTCCTCAATTCTATTTCTAGTGTTTCTCATGTTCTTTTTCTCCTATTTTTCATTATGTTCTTATTATAGAAATTTTAAATACATTTGCAACGATATTGAAAATAATACATATTGATCCTTAAAACAATGTATATGCATGTGATCATACTTACTACAATAATATGTATATGACTTTGTTTACGATGATAATATGGATGTGATTATGTTTACTACGAAATTATTTCAATAGCAATCAAACAATTCTCACTTAATAAGAATTAATGGCAATGGCCACTTACTAGTTTCCATAACCTAATATTGTAATAATATATTGCATTTCTTTTATTAGTAATTTTTTATTTGGTCATATGGTTTCAAGATGTATTGGGTGGAGCGTTCAACAAAATATTTTTAGGAGATAGCAAATGGATTAGGGGTATGTTGTATTATCCCTCAAATGAATATGCTATGACATATGTTCACTATGTAAACCCCCAATGATCCAATGAAACAATTATAATTCATCCAAAATCATAATAGGAAAGAGGATATATCTAGGCCACTAAAGAATTTTCACTAAATAAACAATATGTTTTGCATGAAAGATTCTAGTATACTATTTTTCTATCAACATTGAGATTGAGTTTGTACTGTTAAAATATGGGGAATACCTACCCCAACATAGAATCACAGTAGTAAACACTCTTACATTTTGGTGTACTAACACTTTTAAAACAACAAAGAATAAAGTGTAAGGGAATCCATCTCATGATAATGATAAGGAAAATGTAAAAAAATATAGAGAAGGAGAAAAATCAAAGAACTCAGTTCCGAGAAGATTCGCTTCACTGCAAAACAACACAATATCCCATTGACCATCCCTTCTCCAACTCACTAGAATTACACTTAAAATAAAGTTAAGACGATGAAAGAGAATCAAGAAAGAAATTATATTAAAGATCAAATTAGTGATTCAAATTAGTGATTGAACATAGGTATAACCCACTCTTAGAATCACAAGGCTTAATATAAACAAGAATCTTCTAGTATAAAACTAAGAATGATAGTAATAAAAGAAAGAAAAAATCATCTATCACTCTATAAACAATAATAAAACAATATTTACCACTTGATTGATTCATTTAAGGAAAGGATAATTATTAATTGGTAAGATTAGTAAACCAAGGGTATCAAAGAAAATAATAGGATTCCCTCTATGAACTCCCCAAAATGTTCCCAATGCCATTGGGTCTCTACTAATTGAACCTATGGCATGACACATTCATTCTTGACATATTAAAGAATACCTATAATTTCACTAGATATTGATAAATACCTCCCAAAACCCTTTTGTTGAACCCCTCTCCCAATACATCTTTCCAATATTTTAAAACCCTATTTTTACTAGATATCCCGTATTTTTACCAAATACTCATTTTTATACAACTCAATATCAAACATTCCACCCCCCAATACCTACAATATATTGACTCTATTTTTCACAATTTTAAAACCCCTTTATGAATGAATGTGATAAGATATTTCTCAACAACTTAAAGCCCCATGCCTAATACAGACTAGAGTGACACAAGAAAAGATGGGTTGACCACATAAGCATCAATGCTTTAAAAACTAACCAAACCAAAATGGGCCAAAGCCACATTTATTTTTAAGAACTAGTGCCAAGAAAGGTAGGCTATGGATATGATCTAGTCAATTTGAACCTAAAAGATAGTGAACTGAACTTTTAACTACCACTTAAGTGCTTTCGTACAGAACAATTAAACTGGTTGTTTGAACTGATTCTGCTCCAAATTGTCCTAGGCATGATTGTGACAAAAAATCAGAATAATAAAACAAATAAAAAGAAAAAAATTATATATTAAGCCCTATTCCATTTTTTTTGTTATATTTTGTTATGATAGGATTAAGTCTTATTTAAATGGTGATAACATAATTAAATACAATTTATTATTAAATGTTATTTTCAATTAGATATTGATGATTTTATAATGAGAAAACAATGATTTTCCTATTTTGAATATGCCACTTTCCAAATTGGGTGATATGTTTTTTTAGTTATATAAATAAATGATTTATTATGCATTATTGCCCATAAAATCCCCAAAAATTTTGGGGATCTCTCCATATATCCTATAAATGCATAGCCATATCCCATGTCTCTATGTCCACCAAACCGAGTGGAACAATGGTTACTATTTTTCTTCATTTGAAAAATTGAGGAAGAGGGGTGAAATACATGAGGGCTTGGCAAGGTAACAATAGTTGGAATAGTTGGAACACCTTATTTTTTAGTGAGTGATGGATTGTAATTCTCCAAAAAAAACATATTTGTGGATTAATGCTCCTTTCTTTTAGTCCCTTCTATATTCCATTGTATGGAAGCTTTGATAGATTAAGTCTTAGCATTATAATATTTGTGTTTTCCATTCTTAGTCTCTAATTTGTAAATACATCTTTCTATAGTGATTTTTTTCTACACTTGGAATTTTTTTTTAATGATACATTTATTTTAGCATTCAATGAACTTATGAGCTTTAGAGATCATGCCTATTGTGAAAAGATGATGGGGTGTTCACGTAGTGAACCTATGGCATAGCATCTTCATTCATGGCATATTATAGAATATCTATAATTCCTTTTCTATATTAGAAAACTCATTGTTTGAGTCTTGTCTTAGTAAACCTTTCCAATTAAAATGCAACCCTATCTTATTAGATATCCTAGGTATACATTGTTTCGTGGCATTTTCATACTCCTTTTATTATACACCCCTAGTATGTTGTTATACATTTTTCACGACATTTTCATACCCCTTTTATTATATACCCCTAGTATGTTGTTCTCAATATAATATTTACTTTTCACCTACTAATCCTCACCATGCTTCCTCCTCCTTTTTTCTTTAAATACCACCATCAATTTGCTTTCTCAAGCCACACTCGGATTCCCTCAATATTTATCCTCCATTTTCCTTCTAAAATCCTTATATCTATAGGTTATGTACATTAAGATAACCCTCTCAACCCCCTTATATCTATAAGTTAGGTACATTAAGATAACCCTCTCAACCCCCTTATTACCAAGTGATATAGTTCTCAACTTTTGATAATTTTTAGAACCTCCAATACGAACGAATGTGGCAGGATAGTGCAATCATCATGTAAGAGACTCCCATAAGCTATGCAGTGCAACTTTTTACAAATGAAGCACATGTTTCATTCACTTAAGCATTATGACATTTTGTAAGGAAAATGCACTTATCTCTGAGATAGTAATGTTACAAATGAATCATGGTAATTTACTACAATATAGTATATACTACAAACAACACAAATTTTGGGCTCTGATGAGTACACCTCCAACTAGAAACAAAATTGAGCGACTGAACAATTGTGTTGTTGTAATTCAAGACTAAACAATCAAAAATAAAATTGGGATATCACCTATCACTGCCAATGCATATTCCTTTTGAGTCATATTCTTTCAAGTCTTGGTCTCCAAATGCTATTTTTATGAAATTCAATGAACCTAAAATCCCAATAGGGTTTAAGTCTTGGTTAAAGAGATCCATCACCAATAATAACAACATAACAAGTTCTAGAAATGTAAGATATGATAACAATAACTTTAGCAATTATCAGAATGTTGATAGTTTTACAATCAATAGGTTCCATCTGCATTAATACTTTCTACTTCCATGACTAGTATTATCTACCAGGTCAATCAACATCAATACTCCTCTTACACTTCATTTTGTGACACTTGAGTATTCAACTACTAGACTTCATGGGCCTACCCAAACTCAATACCATTTCCATCATTTTTTGTCCTCTTATACCTCATTTTGTGACTCCTGAGTTTGCAACCACTACACCACATGGGCCTACCCATACTCAATCTTATTTTGTATTTTTTAACAATATATTTATTTAATCTGAATCGACAATATATTCATCTAGTCTTAATTGAAGGCATGAGGAATCTTGCAAGAAAATTCAACAATAGCAACCTCTAATACAATTCATTCATTGTGTATTAAGTCTTCCTAAGAATTTGTACCCTTGGTAATTTGTCCAAGTTTCCCAAATAATTGAGACGTGAGAGTCCATTCCAGCTCCACAACACAAGGATCCTTTAGTGTTAGTTACTTACAAATAATTTGTGTTTCACACCATTCTCTCAAAGACATCATGCATTGAATTTTTTTTCAAATCCTGCCACTACAAAAGGATCATTTTGTATTAGGTACGTATAAAGAAGTTGTCTTTCACACCATTTCCATCATCTTTTGTCCTCTTATACCTCATTTTTTGACTCCTAAGTTTGCAACCACTACACCACATGGGCCTACCCACACTCAATCTTGTTTTGTATTATTACAATATATTCATTTAATCTTAATTGACAATTATATTCATCTATATTGAAGGCATGAGGAATCTTGCAAGAAAATTCAACAATAGCAACCTCTAATACAATTAATTCATTGTTTACGAAGTCTTCCAAAGAATTGTACCCTTGGTGATTTGTCCAAGTTTCCCAAATAATTGAGACATGAGAGTCCATTCCAACTCCACAACACAAGGAGCCTTTAGTGTTAGGTACTTACAAATAAGTTGTCTTTCACATCATTCTCTCAAAGACTTCATGCATTGAATGATTTTTAAAATCCTCCCACTACAAAAGGATCCTTTTGTATTAGGTATGTATAAAGAAGTTGTCTTTCACACCATTCTCTCATAGATTTCGTGCATCGAACAATTCTCCAAATACCCATCTTCCTTTGAGCTAGGAAGATCTTCCCTCCAAATGCATCAACTACCAAGCAAATTAATCTACTCATTCAAAGTTCAAAAACCATTTGTATAGTTTCTCCACTCAAATTTTTCCTCATCTATGTGCAAAGAAGCAACAAATTCTAGACAATTGTTTTGATCAACTACTCTAAGTTTTGTTTCCATTGAAAATTACATCAACAACAAACTATATCTTGTTCTACTAGAAATATATAACCCTTCAAAAACAGAAAACAATTTCTTCCAATCACAAAAGGAAATTAAGAGAGGACGATCTCTTCTAAACACTACATAATTAATGTGAAATAATAGCCATGATTATGTAAGATAATGGTTTCTTTTTATAATACTATGGAGCATTGTAAAATTCGATATAATTTCTATTCTCATTAGTTTCTTTCCTTTTTCATTTGTTTTATATGAAATCTCTTTGTGGTTATATATTATCATGTTGTTCTTTTCTTCCTACATTAATGGGAATGTAATATCATGATGGCCTAGGGTGCTACCTACAGTAACCTTAAGTTTTAAAGTTTTACATGGAATGCAATATCATGCAATATCACGATGACCTATCCTTCTATTTCACTAACCTCAAGTTTTACATGGAAATGTAATATCAAGATGGCCCATAGAACTATGCTACTAACCCTAAGATATCATGTTGGCTTAGAGCCATACGCCCACCAACCTCAATATATTATGCAATATCACGATGACCTATCCTTCTATTTCACTAACCTCAAGTTTTACATGGAGATGTAATATCAAGATGACCCATAGAGATATGCTACTAACCCTAAGATATCATGATGGCTTAGAGGCATACGCCCACCAACCTCAAGTATTATAATAGGATGTTCCTAAATGAAAAGTGAAAGAACGAATGTTCTAGACATTTAGTTAAGGGTCATGAACAAGATGCATAAACAATTACGAAGAAATTTCGGTAAAAGGTAAGTCAAATTATCATCATCATGACACTTATAATAAGTGGACATGATGTTAGATACGATATGTAGAAATACGTCCTCTTTGTCAAATGTCAGCTAGCCATCAACAACTTTCATGAATACAATTTATTAGGTGCGTGGCACATTTGGCTTACATTTACAATAAGTAAACATCGACCATACTTCATACGGGTGATATCTTCATACGGGTAATATCTTGAAATGAATCATCAAATAAATAATAGAATTAAAAACAAGGATGTGAACAATCTAAAATTGTTTATTTTTTCGTTAGGGATAGAATTAAAAACAAGGATGTGAACAATCTAAAATTGTTTATTTTTTCGTCACATTACGAAGGTGATGGTAATAGAATTAAAAACAAGGATGTGAACAATCTAAAACTGTATTTTATTTTTTCATCGCATTACGAAGGTGATAACGGAGGTGGTCATTGTTTTCTCCTAAATCACAAAATCTTGTGATTTGTGCTTTTTCCAGTAAAACATATAATACAGATATTTCTCTTTACATCATTTTAAAGATATTTTTCATACTCAAAACACTAAACACTTCATGGCAAGAAAATACATAATTAATTTAATAATTATTTTAAATAAATAAATTTTATCAATTTTATTTTCCAATTCACTTTTTTAACCTTAATTGGAAAATGACGAAAGTCAAAAATTTTTTGCCTTAACTTCATTAAATGTCGTTAATTGGAAAATGACCATCTTCCAATAAATGTAGGACATAAGTTTTGGAACACGATAGTCGTAATGAATAGATGAAGATATCAAAAAAACAATTTTTTTTCAAAATTTATAAAAAAATAATCCTCATGTGAGGATATGAACGCCTTGTAATCCACACAACGTCTATTTGTAGACAGTGAATAAAAACCACCTCAATGTAAGATCCATTACGAATATAGTGGATTTTGAGTTACTCCTTCGAAGTGACTATGTGATCCCGTGGACTAATGGCCAATTTTTTGTTCTTGCTACAGATTTCATATTGCAAACTCAGGCTAGGGGCAACAAAACAATGTAAGCGGCAATTGGTTGAATCCACCCCTTGACACCCTCGTCCGGCGCTGCAATATTGTTTTGTATGAAAAAATGACGGACTAAAGAATAGTACTTCACACAGCAGAAAACAATCGCGGTTCCTACATGCGGTTGGTTGATCATAAAACACTTACGCTATAGCTTAATTTCACAGAGAAAACTACCTTAATCATCAACGGGATATTCTATAAAATGTTAGTCACCTGAATAATAAACGTAGTTCTCAAGTTACGGGCCTCTGTTTGGACTTCTCCCCACTATTGTAGCTCTGTGGACCTTAAGTGATTAACTGAGTTTTAATGAACAAGGAAACGTCAGTATCTATGAGTTCCAAAGACATATGTTGGAGTCTTAAACTAATTATTAGTTGTTTCCCTCAACGATTTATGAGCACGAGCCCACATCTCTTGGCGAGATAATCTTTCCCTACGGATCCTTAAAAATAGGAAACGTAAGGAAGAGAAAAAGGAGTTTCAAATAGATATTACAAAATAATGACGTTTATCCATGAAAACCTGATTAATTACTAAAATATATTTTTAACGAAAAAGATTGCAATGAGAAGCTTATGCATTTCAATATCTCCATATGACAATGAGTGTCAAGGACAAGTAACCTTACTTGTCTATTTATAGCGTGGAGTGCTTGAAATTAAGGTTCGCTCCTTGCATGAGAAAAATTGATGGCCATCGTATGCACTCGAAAGCAAAGTCCTCGAATCCTTGAAACTGGGATATCCATCAATTCAGACCGCCACTATCTTCTGTTCTGTTCATGATTGATTGAGCGATCCATAAGGTTATCCGATGAAGTTTGCCATATCTGTCAAATATTAAATTCTACTTTCTTCGGAGGGTTATAGTAGGTACGGGATGCTACCCATAAAGTTAAGCTTGCAGCTATCCCCTTGATTCAGTGTAGGCTAATATCTCAATTGAAATGATATAGTTTTTTCACAAAGTGTTTCCTCCTTTCTTTATTATTTTTCACAAAGAGGGAAGAGAATATCATTATTGATTTCAAAAACATCTCATCAATTGACCAGTTCAACAACTTTACAGAATGGTGGTATTTTATCAATTCTCTTTCAACGGAATGTTTCATAGAAATGATAATTTGGACACCTATTTTTGGTCGATGGAAGTAAAAAGCATAACGTTTCATAGACATGATAATTTTGACACCTATTTTTAATCGATGGAAGAAAATATTAGAAAGAAACTTTTAATGCCTTTAAAATAAAAGTGAA
>ML778232.1:3892216-3921505 GCA_009831015.1 Picea engelmannii | reverse complement strand
AAACTTTTGCTTTAAGTTGATTCTGCCTGTTACTCCGTAATTCTAACCCCACTCATAGAGGCTGAAGAAAGAAAGGGATGGAATTGGATATACTACAACAGTGCTACGCTGGACAATATTTGGATGGAACCGTATGGAATTCTCAATCAAGGATTGTACAGAAACGAATTAGCCATATTAGTGAGGAAGCTAGATATGAGAACTGCTAAAATGATTTCCAGATAGACCTAATACAACACGACTGTCGGCTAGATAAAGAGCAGTGTGAGTGTTGACGTTTATTTTGAGAAAAGGTTATATGTAACAAAACTTCGCTATTAGATCTGAGATCCCCTACATTAAACAAAAATTAAGTTTTAAATCTGAGAAACATCGGAATCTTATTATATAATCGAATGTTTTCTTAAGTACCTAAAGTTTGATGTGGATTCTTGTGTGCCCTCTAGGCATCTGGATACAAAACCAGTGTTGAAGGGTTACGGGTTTACTTTCGAGTCTCACACGCTCACATTCGACAAAGTTATCTATGTAGAATCGCTTGGATCATTATGAAAATCATGGGATGTATCTTTACATATTACTTAAGAATTTCAAATATTACATGTTCAAATGAGGTAGAGGAAATTAATCAATCCTTTATAAAATCAATACAGAATGATAGAACGACATGCAGTAGTAAGAATAGCGATCATTAGTGTGTTCGTTCGTATCTGCATTCGTTCTCCTTTGCCCGGGGCAAGGATGCACGAACCAGTAATCGAGTAGTATTAGGCAACACCAAGAAAAGCACATGGATATTAAATATATATTATCGACAATGCAATTGGGAAGATTTGGTGAGAAAGCATACCATGGGTGATTGTATTCATGCTTTACGTTGTCCTGCACTGTGGATGGCTGGAAAGACTGTATGAGAATCGTAACTTTGAAAAGGAACGAAATGCGCTGCTTTTATAGAGGCATCACCAGAGGCATTCTTTCGAGTCTGGGAGATAGAAGGCATGTTTGTAATAGAAGAAGAATTGGACTGAAGGGGTCCCCTACTAGAGAGGATTGACGTCGAGAAATTTATATCGTTAGAAAACGTGGGAACAGCCGTCGACGGAAAATACCTGAAGTGAGTCTGTGCTTGTTGCTGCTGCTGGTGTTGTTCAACGTTTTTCATAAACATAGGAATATTGGAATATAATAGATTAGCCTGACCTTGCGCTGCGTTGCCTCCCAACTGTCGATTTTGACTTGGCTCAAAGATTGGATTAGTGGAGTCTGCCATTTCATTGCTTTGAAAAAAAGAACTTTCCATAACAGCGTGAACGCTAGAGGTGCTGGGCACTGGTGGAAAAGATTTTTGGAGTGCTTCTGTCAAAGGAGAAGCCATGTTTTGAAGTGGATGAAAGTCCTGGGTGCATAAGATCTGTGTGTAAGACGACGCATTATAATCACACAATTGCTGACCACTGCCTATGCCTGTCAAGATGTGAGGTTGAAAACCACACAAGTTATCATTTTTGCTGAACGTCTGGTACTCCAAAGGAAGTGTAGTGTAAGGCGAAACACTCTTACACATACTACTTAAAGAAGGCTGTACCGAGTTCAATTGGGCGATGGCCGGTGGTGGGGCACCAGAGTTTTTGGCCGAGGCCGATTTCTTCCTTGCTCGTTCCCTTGCTTTGAATCTTGCTTCTATCTTGGGATCCGGCTTTGACATTGAACAATTTGATGTATATTCTGCCGATCCCCTTACACTCCCATCTGAAATGCTGCTGTTGCTTCTTCCCAGGTCCGATTCCTTCAGAGTCGTAATGGATATAGCCTTTCCATCAATAGCCTTGTGAGAATTCGTCCCTTGGGCTCTCGAAGAACCAAGGCCAAATTCATACGCTGTAAGGGCCGATGCAGCAGCCGCAGTTGCACTCTCTCTTGGCGATACAGCATAATGCATCAGATGGGAATAGTTTGAGGAATATAGCTCAGTCATGTTACCTGCAGAAGCAGAAGGCATTTCTGCGTCTAGTGCGGGCAGATCATCTATAGCTGATTTGGCTGCATTAATTAACCAGTCCACAGCCTTACTGGGCTGCTCAAGGCCTAGTCTGTCTTGCAGGTCATAGAACTGAATTGCAGTAGAAACAGACAGTCTAACCCTTCTGTCACGAAGTCCTTTTGCTGTGCGAACTTTACTGTGACGATCTTTACCTCCAGTCAGCCGAGAAACGCGGACTATTCTAGCCTCCAGCTCGACGTTTCTTGCCGATTGTATCTCAACAGCCACGACTTTTCTCTCCATCTCCCGGGCCTTGCGCTTCGAATCCTTGTTAATTTCTTGAATTTTGTTATCATCATGATTTTGATGACCGCTGTTATAGTCTTCTTGCAGGACACTTTCATTAATGGACTCCGAAAAGGCAGCCAGATCTTTGCTATATGTCTCCACTTCCACGGCCCTCACAGCCTCTAAATCCTCGGAACTTTTGTTCAGCATAGTTCGAGAATAAGCATCGTTAATGCTGCTGTGTGTGAACTCGAGACTTATGTCGTGCGTAGGATCTCTAGTTTCGAGCTCACGGCAATATTTGGGGCAAACTCTTTGCCCGTTCGCTCTATGAAGAGCTGCATTTGGCAGGGTTGGCCTGGAAGTAGCAGTAACGTTGGCATCCAAGCCAGGATTCTGTTCTCGGCAGCAAATGGAAGGGCCGGTGCAGTTGCTAGCATTGAAGGCTTCTAGCAGAGTGTCAGTAGTACAGTTATTGGAACTATTGGCCAGCTGGTCCTCTACGACAGACGAAAATAATGGCTCGCAGTATCTTCGTACTTCAGCGCCGCTAGAATCGTTCTCCGAGTACCTCAACGCTGCACATTTTGATCTGTCCGCGAAGGCCTCCAATCCCGCCTTACAATTGCATTTCAGGCTACAGTTAGACGTTAAAGCTAAAGCCTCCGGACCTAGACCTACATTTGTTAGAGATTTAGTGGCGTTTGTTGTGTACCATGGAACAGAAGAAAAAGCAAACCCGCCGGCCATAATCAAGTACCTGTAAGAACTTACCGCGCCCACTCCTCTATTATTACACTTCGTACATGCTCTCATCAAAACAACAGTAGGCGTCCGCTGTATCTGAGAGTACCAAAGTCATCAAAGTAATTGTCAGGTCGCGTTCTGTCACCGAGACCGTATAAAAGCGAAAGTTAACAACAAAATTGTCCATAATTAAATTTACAAATATCCTGTAGCACCGTCTTAGGACGAAAACTTTGCTTTAAACAGCTTCTAATGGATTTCTAGGGTTTTCCTGATTCAGAACTTTAGATTCGGAGCTTAAAGCTCTGAGATTTTATGACAGCTTCTTGTTTATTTTATACAATCCATAAAGCATCGCACATTTTATATTATTGAAGGCTCAATACCGTACTGGTTTCTCATGTTATGCATATCGACTCTCTGTTTGGATAGATTCATGGCTTCTTGTTTAAGGCCTAACGTTCTTTACAGCTTACTCTTCTGTACAACACGTTTTATATTTTAAAGGTTCCTTTGACTGATACATCTGATGATAGTCACAAAGATCGACTACCTGCAGATGAGATCCAAGTTTTCTGCAAAGTATTTCCATACACAAAATGCAATCCCGCCTTTACAGAAAAAGGAAGGAAGGGCAAAATCCATTTACCTAAATGATGAACGAATGAGGGAATGGAGAAGCATCATTGAAGCTCCGGCTCCGCAACTGCAAAAGTAAGGCGGCAGCGAATTGTCTCCCTTTAGCAGGGCTGTTCCCGCCTGCATTTCACAAAATTGTACATAAAAATCAGGCAAACATTCACAACAAAACAAAATTGAATCAAGCTAGGGTTTCCCCTCGTGATTCGAACGCATCACCGGCAGCGTCGAATTCAAGGTCCAAAGCACAAATCCAAACAACACCCACTCTGCTTGGCACAAAAATCCTTAAAAAAGAAACAAGTGGCACTACTGGACAACAGAAGGCAGATTATATAAAAAGAAATATAATCTCGTAAACAAAACCCTATGACAAACCAAGCTAATCACCTCCTCTTCTCAAAATCCGGCTCCCTCCTCCTCTCCGACGATCGACACCTGCACCTCCTCCTGCTTGCAATATCTTTCTCGTGCTTCGCCAAATGATGCCCTCTTCTAATTCCCACCCCACGTTAGTCTTCTTGGCTTATTCAGGCCCACAGTGAGGGAGGAAGGAAAGCAAACCAAAGCGGAGCGGAGCGTTTTTGGCCTTTGGCTTCTCAGTCCCTCATCTGCCCGCCTTCCATTAATGTTACCTTTTAATATTCTGCTCAGCTCAGCGATTCAGTGGTCTGGTCCGGTCCAGTCTGATTAAATTTTGTTTTATGCTGTTTATGCGCGCCACGCCTACACCAATCGCTGTCGGTCCATACCCAGACGACCCTACCATTTCTCCATTCCCACTGACAAATAACAGGAAAAATAAAAGGTAAGGATTAAACAAATCCCGTTGATTACGATTATTCCTAATAATATAAGGTTTTACTTCGATCACACCCTGTGCCGCCCACTGTCAAAAATGTCAATGTATGGGATGCCATGCACCACATTTTTCAAGGTCAAGTCCCTTTCATTCTCTATTCAAAGAATCTAAATCTTTCCTTCGATTTAAATTCTTGCAAAAACTTAACATATACTAAATTCCTTTTGTTCTAATTCTAAAGCTTATTATTCGCTCATGTAAATAAAAACAGTCAGATTACAAAAAAATATAAAAATAAGCCGAAGCTTTAGATTTTCACTGAACTAAAATTGTGACAGTCATTCTTTTGGTCTCTTCTGCCTGAAAGTATCTATTAGATTGTTAATTATTTTTTGATAATTCATTAATAAATATTAAGTTAATTAAATTTTCCAATCCAATTTTTTAAATTTAAAAATAAAATTTAAAATCATATATTTTATATTAATTATTAATAATGATTTGAATTATAAATTTGTTGAGAGGTTTCATTTTTATTAAGTAGGATTTTTTTTTTTTAATTTCTCTTTCCCTTGATTTCACTTTACATGTTCAATGTATATTAAAAAAATAAATTAATAACTAAAACTATAATTATAATATATTTTTAAATAAAATTTTAATCACACAACTTAGATTCCACTTGAAAATATAAAAACACCACACCAATTGAAATTTTTTTCTAATAACAATAACTATACTTGTAATATACCTTTTAAATAAAGTTTTAAGGACACAACCTAGATTCCACTTGAAAATATAAAAAAACCAATAATGACCTTGGAAGCCTTTTCCTTCAATCATAATGTTGACATGTGCATGTCATAAAAAGAAATCCTTCAATGCAATGTTATATGTCCAAAAATTATATCACATTATGATGCTTAAAGTCACTCACAATTTTTATACTTTTCCAATTTTGTAACAAATAATGTTAGGGTTTAAGGAATTCCACTGAGAATCAAGTTTAGGCATCTTCATTCTTTTAGGGTTTGTGTATTTTTATTGATTTTAGAATTAAATTTTTGATTGTCACATGAGATTCAAGAAAAATTATTAAATTGATGGCTTCAAAATCTATCAAGAATAATTATCAAATTGATGTCTTCAAAATCTATCTCAGTTGACAACAAATTAGCATCTATTCTTGCTCACTTTCAGAAGAAGATGTGTTTCTTTTTCTTTCAAAAGATTGTGTTCTATCAGAAGAAGGGACTCACTCACCAATAACTTGGCCACCCTTTCGAAAACGGGGATGCTTAAGACCAGTGCACCGCCCTTCACATGCTTTAACTTTTGGAAGTGAAAACACTTTAACCACTAGCTGGGAGTTATCTTAGTGGATGTGGGATAAGGGAAATTCGAAAGGGAATGTGAAGCAAGCCTATTGGGATCCTGGTTCATTTGGTCGTCAACCTCCAAGTAAGAAACATAGTCATCCTTTGCATGATGTTTTTCAAGTATGGTTTGGTGGACATAGTTGATGGGAATGCCCTATGTGTGACACATAGCTCTCGTTCCTAGACTCCTTGTACATATTGTGCTTTCTAGACTTGATGCACTCTCAGTCAAAATTTGGTTCTTGTTAGCTTGGTTCTATGGGCCATAGTCATAGTGACCATTTGTTCTGTAGTGGTGTGGATTTCGCCTCTTATGGTTTTCACCTCCTTTCTCTGTCATGCCTAGGATTAGTGGAGTTATTAGACCTCAAGTACTGTGGATATTGTGTATTCATCGAGGTATTACTCGGTTCGTGGATTTTTGGAGTTGTTTCACTACTTCTGGTGTTCCTTGGGTGGAATTTGGTTTTGGATTGGTGCGCTTACCTATGTGTTACCTCTATGGATTACATGGAATTGAAAGACATTTAAAGAGTTCTTTGAAATCTTGAACAACCTATTCATTACAATAGGACTTCCCTCTTCTCCATACCCTCGAACATCCACAAGAATGAGCATTATTTCACCTCCCGAATTGAATCATTAATCAATACACTTGTTAATGAAAAAGAGCAAATTGTCACTCTTGAAACTTGAATGTAATATGTTGAGAAATATGGTTGTTAACTTGAGAAAAGTTATTGAGTCAGAAGCCTCTAATGAAAGGATATCGATCAATTCTACTCAAGGGGATGTTAAGGAAGAATACATAGTCTGGAAGCCTCTAATGAAAGGATATCGATCAATTCTACTCAAGGGGATGTTAAGGAAGAATACATAGTCCACATGCACACAGAGGATATGGAGCTTTCAAATTAGGAATCCTTATGTGCAAGGTTGGATTGGAAGAAGTTAATAGCCCCCATGTCTTGAGCTAAGTTTTATTTTTTCTCAAAGTTATTAAAATATTAGGTGTTTATTTCATAATATATAACTAGAAGAAGTTAATAGCCCCCATGTCTTGAGCTAAGTTTTATTTTTTCTCAAAGTTATTAAAATATTAGGTGTTTATTTCATAATATATATCTGGAAGAAGTTATGGGATGTTTTGTCTAAAAACATATGTAAAGTCTTTTTTTTCATATAAAGAATTATAGAAATTTTTTATAGAAATTTTAAACAAGAGTAATATGTAATTTTGTTAAACTAGTTACAACTTTTTATATAATATAAATTTCTCAATTTCAATTTAAATAAATAAATAAATAAGATAATAAACTTATACAAAGTATTGTTGAAAAATATAAATGTTTTTTGTTTTCATTTATAACTAACTTTTTATATGTAAAAGAATTTATTATGTAGAAGATGATGTTAAAAATATTGTACAAGCTAAATTTAAGAAGAATATATGGTGTTATAAAGAATTGGAGGATAAAATAAAATAAAGATATTATGAGGTGATTAATCCTAATCTTGAAGATAAAAAATATCTCTATTTTTTCACTCGCTGAAAGAAGAGAATCAATATCGCTAAAATAAGAGCTAATTCTCATGGGTTTCATAGTGAAACTACGAAATCCCCAAAACACCATGGCAAAAAGAATCTATCACCTTTGTCACTCCAAGAGGGCACTTTCTCTTAGTGTGGCCTGAGTATACTCAAATTAGATCTCAATTTCAAAATATTTGTCACAATAGTGACCTTCCTCACCTTCTAAGTCATCCAAACTTTAGTGATCTTGGAAAGCTTCTCTTAATCCTTTTCAAACATCTAAATAACATTTTAAAGAAACCCATAAACCAATTTTTATTATTTATGAATGTACTAAATATTTTTTTAAAACCTATAAAATATTAATTAAAATTAAAATAGAATTTATTATTATCTTATATATAGTTTTTTTATTTCTTATCCATAATTATAATTTGAAATCTATTGCGGTAAATGATGAACTCTAATATGATAGACCAATTCAATGTTAGTAGACATTAATCATTATCAAAATATATGAAAAGATTATATTTTTATAAATTAAAAATTAAATATTAATTTATTTTTATTTAATAATTTTATATTATTTTATTATTAATTTTATTTAATTATTTCAAAAATTATAATTAACACTACATATTATCTACTAAATTATAAATTATTTAAAATTTTCTCATCACTAATATTCTACTTTTACTATTGATTTTATTTATTAAAATTTTATAATAAAAATATTATAAATTTATATTTTAAAAACAATTTATCATAAAATTAAAATTTCTTTAAAAATTTTGATTTTTATTATTTTCAAAAATAATCAAAATTTGCTATAAATTTAATAATAATAATAATAATAATAATAATATTCTTTATTTCACTATCAAAATAATTTTCTTTAAAAATTATTTTATTTATACATATCTCATCATTTAAAAAGATATCTCTTAACTCATTCTCAATATTAATTGTAATTATGTACTTTTATATATCATTATCAAAATAAATATCATTAAAAATTACTTTATTTATACTAGATCTCATTATTTAAAAAATGGAATTTTTATTTATTAGAATTTTATAATAAAAATATTATAAATTTATATTTTAAAAATAACATATCATAAAATTTCTTTAAAATTTTGATTTTTATTATTTTTAAAAATATCAAAATTTGCTATAAATTTTAAAAAAATAAAAATAATAATAACAATATTCTTTATTTCACTATCAAAATAATTTTCTTTAAAAATTATTTTATTTATACATATGTCATCATTTAAAAAGATAGATTCTCTTAACTCATTCTCAACATTAATTGTAATTATGTACTTTTATATATCACTATCAAAATAAATGTCATTAAAAATTACTTTATTTATACTATATCTCATCATTTAAAAAGATGGAATTTTCCTTTAAGTCATTCTCAATATTAATTGTAATTATGTACTTTTTATAGCATATGTTATATATATAATTATTTGAATTTAATATATTTAAATATCTAAATATATGTTTTTTATTTTTTTAATATATTCATTTGAATAGATATATTTGAATATATCAAATTTAATATATAATTATAGATTATAATGATTATTAACGTTTGTTATATATTTATATCATATTATTGATATATTAATTTTAGTTTATAAAAGATAAATAGTAACATGAAATTTAAACATATTACATTCATTAAATATACACATATATTATAATTAAATAATTTTAATTTCATGGTTTATAAAATTTATTTAAACATTATTTAATAAAAAAATTATTAAAAGTTATTTAATAAAAAAATTTAATATTGAATATGTAAAATTATTTTTTTATTATTATTATTTTTTTAATTAAGTGGATATAAAGGTCTATTCAATTATGGATCACCTTGTTAGGATTAAGATCATTGCATATCAGTGTCACAATGATAAAATTGATCTCCTTCCTTTGTTGTTTCATTGATTTTATAAAATATTTTGACTCAGTGTCAGAGACTAATCTTTGGAATAGGTTAGAAGATCTTAAAGTCCCTTTCAAGTTAAGAGTTGTTGCGAGAAAGTTTTATGAGAAATTTATTCTCAAGTTTAGGAACACCAAGGGTCATTCGAAAGAAATTAACTGTAATATAGGAGTCAAGAAAGGGTGTTCCCTATACAGTATCCTTTCTAGCATCTATAGTGACAAGTTAGAAGATTGTTTGGAAGATGCAGGTTGTGTGAGCCTGAGCCTCACTCTTGCTAGTATAGTCATCATCCTTCTTCTTTATGCCAATGATATTGTTCTTATGGTGAAGAGTCTCTATGACCTAAGTAAAAGACTAATAATCCTCAAGGAATTTTTCTCTAGTATGATGGGTATGAATGTGAACACTAACAAAACAATGTTTATGATAATTAAATATAAAAGAATCACTGACGATACATTTGTATATGAAAACAATATCTTGGAGGAAATACCTTCATACAAATATTTGGAAATTGATATTCATGACAAGCTCAATGGGAACTATTGTGTTGAGAAAAGGATAGATGGAGGGTGGAAAGCATATTATGGATTTGAAAACAATTGTAAATTCTTAGAACTCTAGCTTTAAGATAAAAAAGATCATCTTTCACACTCTCATCACTCCAATTATCTTATATGGATGTGAATTTTGGGGATGAAGTGTCTGGAAAGTATCCTGGAGAAAGACATAACATATCTAAAAGAAATTTATACTTATAATATTAAACTTAAAGGAAATACACCCTATTATATCCTCCTCATAGAAGCGATTCTCCGCCTTTGAGAGCAGTAATATGATTAGGTACCTAATGTACAAGAACAAGATAAATGACATGGATGACGAGAGGCTCTCTAAAGATGAAAATAAACATAAACTCACATGAGTTGCACAATGAAAATGGGCATTGGACAATTCCAAAAACACAGTGGGATGAAATAATCTGTCATTTTATGATAGTAAGATTGTTGAAGATTTAAAACACTTTCCTATACCCAAATTAGATCCCAATTTAAAAATATTTTCCACAATAGAGAGCTTCATAAGCTTGTATGTCATTAAAACTATGGTGATCTTGGAACACTTCTCTCAATATTTTTTGAGTATATGATTACAGTTTTAAAGAAATATATGTAATATCTTACCTTCTTAAGGTCTGATGTTAGTGAACATTAATCATCATCATCAATTAAAAAAAATTCAATCTCTTATTATATTTATAATACTTAATAATAATGTATTAAATAATATCATTTTCTATTATTAGTAATTTATGTTTTAATGCTCAATATTTGATGTCTCCAACATAATATATATTTATGCAATTTATTTTTTATTAAAATTCCCACACAAATAAGGGATTTAAAATATTTTCCCTTTATAAATTGTTAACTTATCATATATATATATATATATATATATATATATATAAACATTTTAAAAATAAATAGTTAAATAAAAGAATTATTTAAATTAAGAAATCTTATAAAATATAATTTTTTTCAATAATTCTTCATTATCTTCCTTTCTCTCTTTTATATATATATATATATATATATATATATATATATATATATATATATATATATATATAATGTATTTTACACTATAAATTTATTGAATATTTATTAAATGATATTAATTAAAGATAATTATTATTTTTAATAAAATTAAAATCATTAAAAAAATAAATAAATACTTTTGAATTCATTAATATAAAAAATTATTAATCATAATTAAAAATATTTAACTTTGAGAAAAAAAATTAATTACAATTTATAATACATTGAATGTTTAAAAAAAAATGGAAATAATAAAATATTTATTATATTAAATATCTATAGTTGTTGCTAACAACTACTAACAACATTATATAGAAAGAAACATTTTGGAGTTTTAGACCTGAGACTTAAAACGAATTTCTATTACTGCGCAACAAACTTTTAGTTTTAGAGCTCAAACTTAAATAATTTTCTATTACTACACAACAAACTTTGATTTTTAGAGCTCACATAACAAACTTTTAGTTTTAGAGATCAAACTTAAATAATTTTCTATTACAACACACCAAACTTTGCAACAGACTATGAAATATGCATTCCAACTTTTCCTACATGTAATTTACTTAACAAAATCTTTTACTATCCTAATGATTCTAAAAAAATTTAATGAAAAACATGAAGGCGCATGAAGGCTATTTACTTCATCTTGGTTGACTTCTGAGCAAGGAGAGTGTTTCTTCTCCATATCCATCGGTTCCTTAAGTGGATGAACTATCTCTTCTTCTTTAAATTGAATTCTTCCTTAAATTGAACTTGGACAGAGTTAATTAAAGCCTTATTATTTGAGGTTGTAGAGAGGGAATCTTTACAAATATTAAATGCTAAGTTTTCCAACTCGTTGCATTTGGAATTTAGAATGTCTTTCTTTTGTTTTTTTCTTAACCTAATAATCCATATTATGTATGTGTGTTGAGAAACACATAGATTTTKTTTTCACGTACTTTAGTAGTGACTGAGAATAAAGAGGTATAATTGGATTGAATGTACTCTTTATGCCTTCTCAGAGCCCCATTGAGTTCCAATATTTCCTTGTGCTCCACGGTTGCACACAAAACATTGAACCAAAAAAAYAACTAGACCAGTTTGAGAAGGTAGAGACCAAACCAGAATAGAGATCTTGCACCATGCCATGACCATACTAGAAAAAGGTCTACTTCACACAACCTTAAAAAGTTGATACATAAATAGAGTTCTTTCACCAAAATACCCCCACGACACACAAAATGAAAGATATACCTTAGGAATGGAACACCTAAATTTAATATCTTGATGAGGTATGGATAGAAAAATTTCTTTGAAAACTTTCCTAGAATTAAACCTGGACTATATTCACAATAGAAGGCTAACATCAACAAAGACATACCCAGGTATACTATCTAGATGAAGTGGAGATGGAGGGTGTTCCCAAATAATCTTCCCAAGTCTCCATAGGAACCATTGAAACAAAACCAACACAGAAAGGATACACCCCATCTCATAAATGAATTCAAACATCTTGGATCCCAAATAAACTACCCAATTCCTAGCAAATTGCTCACCTTGTAATCTAGCTCCTCTGAAAGCCAATTTTTCTTGTCCCTAATTCATTTTATTCCTCACTCCATTATCCCAAAGAGCCAACAAATTTTCATGTTGGAGCATTCATTAACCAAGGTATGCAGGAAAGGGTGGTGGTTGTCCTCGATGTTGTAGTCCCAAAACAACGGAGATGATTTGTTGGATATGATTGATGTGAGTCCCCATGGATAGTTAATGTGATTGAAATGCAACATGTTTGAATTAATGTGATTGAGTCCTTCAATTCCTTCCTCAACCATTTAAATAACATTTCCCCTCATATCCAATTCATTATGGAAATAGAGAAGGACAAATCCCTCCCCTTTCACGATGTTCTCATCTCTCGCCTCCCTAATGGTTCCCTTAACCACCAATTTTATCGCAAAAAGATTCATATTCACTGATACCTTCATGCCCAGTCTCATCACCATCTTGCTCAAAATTTCATTGTCCTCAAAAATCTTGTCACTCAAGCCATCTAAATCTATGACCCCCAATTTCTTGAGAAAGAAAAATCCCACCTAGAACCAAGGCCCTTGTGTCCAATGGCTACACCTCCTCTCAAATTAACAAATCTTTCCACTCATCCCACAACCCTAAGTCAAAATTTTCTTCCTCCTATCCCCCCCCTAGCTATCCATTCTCTCCACTACATCCAAGGCACTACAAATCACATAACCAATTTTTTTGCTAAAATGACTATCAAAACCATCTTCAAGCCTTTCAAAACTCTCAAACAATCATTCATATCTGCCAAGGATAAATTTGACCCAATTCTTGGCCCACGAGTTTACCAAATTGCCTGATCCTATGGTAAATCATACATTGGCCAAACATGGAGATCCTTTAAATCCCACCTCAAATAAAACATAGATGACACAACCCACAATCACATTTCTAAATCGATTATTATTGAACACCCTTCCATTTCTAAACATCTAATTTTTTTTTACAAAAACAGAATCTTGGCCTCAACACCCTATTACTCTTCTTGATTCATACGCGAAGCTCTCAAAATCAAAAAACATCCTAACAATTTTAACCATGTCGACGAGTATAAACTTATCCAATCCAGGAAACCAATCATTCATTGCATCAGAAAATCAAACTAAAATTTCTTATGGCTTTCCTACAACACTCTTTCCTTGTTTCTTCTTGTGCAACCCCCTCACCCTTGTCATAAATTATCGTGAATCAAAACTCTAATCAATAATTTTTATCATCCTAAATCCATAATTTTCAATTTAATCATTGTAAATCCATGATTTTCAATTATTCTCATTCCTAGCTTCTAATTAATTCTAATTACTATATAATTAATATTAATTATATAATTTAATTAGTATTAATCATATAAATATTAATTAATAATTATTATTAACTAACTATTCTTTTAAATTTATTTTTCAACTTTTCTTCTATTCACCAATTCTCTTCTTTTAGTGATTATCTACCTTTCTAAATCCTTTCTCTTCTTCAATCATTTTTCCACCTTCCTAAATACTTTAATTTTCAATTGTTATTATTTTTTTTCAATTATTTTTTTGGTCCTCATACCCAATGTTTTAAAAACTGAAATCAGTACCAGAATCAGTCGAGGGTCCAACCTAAACTGGAACCGGTAATGAACCGGTCAAACCAGTTTCAATGAACCGTTTTTTAAAAAAATACATAAAATATTTAAATTTTAACGAAAAAAAGTATTTTTAAAATTTTAAATCATGTTTCCAAAGCATTAGAGACAATTAGAGACAACATATCCAAAGTGTGTTCATGAATATATCAAAATGACACCAAGTGTAATACATATCTAGAGATCGGAACATAAATACATAATCATTGAGGCTCTAAATGGCCTCTACAACATCGAATAACATACTAAGTTAGAGTCACTGATACTGTAGGTGGGAATGCTAATGAAAAATACAAAATAGCCATAGGGTAGATACTAGAACTGTAGATGGAAGAATCTCATAGCTCATGAGTCGTGACTGTCAGTAGTCCTCCATGTCATAATCATTAAGATTGACATCACTATCATTGCTCTCTCCTCCATCCTCCTCCTCCTCCTCCCCTATATCCAATGCAATCTGTGCATTTGTTGATGTGGACTCTAGAGGATGACCCCTCAAGAGGATCACCATCATCAAAAGTGACCGGCTCTAGCACTACTTCATTAAGATCCAAGTTGGTTAATGCCAACCCAACACTATTGCTCAAACCCTTATCATCAGAAAAACACATCCGACATGTTTCTCTTTCCCTTCAACCACTCTTATCTCTGCTTGTATATAAGACGGAGGCTGGTGTGCACCTACACTACTAAGTCACCGAACACGATGACAAACTACAAAGAGAAGAGTTCAATCGAAGATTTTATACTTGAGTGAAGGGTACATTTTTACTGGGGTCGTGACAAAAGAGTTCAACAATCAATGCCACCAACATCAAGGTACATAAAGGGATTGATTCTCTTGATTAAATGTCAGTTCCATACCCTCATACATGATAGAATCTAGTGGAAACATTGCAATCTTGCCAATCTTGAAATCCTGAAAACTATTAAGTCTGTTGAATTTTGAATGGGACCTAAAATTCTACTTTCTCCATATGAATTCCAATGAGGTTGGAACCACTCTCAAACATCCTGAAACAATTAATGGTAATGTTAAAAATTTAAGTAAAAGGACGAAAATGAAATATAAAGGAGAATGTCACTTTTACTTTAACATTACCATTAATTACTAGGGTGGGTGAAATGGAGGGGGTGGGGAACTCTTTAAATAGCATTAATAAGGGAAAATAACCCTCAGTTGCACACCAAAACACCTTACAACTCCAACTTGCATGAGAAAACATGAACCAAGTACTTCTCTGTTACTTAGGTTTTAGGTTTTAGGGAGTTTTAGGTTTCTGGTACCAAACCGTCCGGTTTGGTCATAAATCAGGCGACCGATTTGGTTTATTGACCGGTTTGAATCGGTCGACCACCAAATCGATCAAAATGGCCAGTTCTGGTTCCGGTTCAACGGTTTTTAAAACACTGCTCATACCTAAACTCTAACTAATTCCAATAATTAATTACTCTTAATTTTATTATTATTTTACAATTATTATTAATTAAATATCCTGAACTTTTATACATTGATTAATAATAACAATTTAATAACTCTCTTTTTCAATTATATTTCAATATGTAGATCTCTAACTAATTTCAATTAAAAATTATTATTATCTATATTACTATTTAATATTTAATGATTATTATTAATTATATTATATAATAATAATTGCTCTTAACAATTATATTATTATTTAATAATTATTATTAGTTAACTATATTATTATTTTGTTATTTAATAATTATTATTAGTTAACTATATTATTATTTAATAATTATTATTGATTAACTATTTCTCTATCTTTAAAATTTATCTTTTATTATATTTTTTTACCTTATTAATAATAATAAAATAAATCTCCTTTTTTCACAACAACTAATTTACAAGAGACATGTCCTCTCTTTTCATAATTATTGCTTCAAGAGTCTCTAATGATAAGTAGAGTATCCACTTGAAACATTAGACATTTCAAAAACTGGATACACAATTTATTTTCACATTTACAAAACTAACATTATAAGGAATTTTGAAAATCTACATTCTTTAATTCCTCTCTTTCCATAATTATTGCTTCAAGAATCTCTAATAATAGATAGAGTATCCACTTGAAACATTAAACATTTCAAAAACTTGATACACAATTTATTTCACAATTACAAAACTAACATTATAAGGAATTTTAAAAATCTACATTCTTTAGTAATTTTACCTAGAATTATTTTCCAAAAGTCTTCTTAAAAAAGACATGTTTTTGCTACATTGTTTGATGCCACCCTTTATCCCTATGCATAAGATGTTATTTTTGTTCCTATAAAATTAAAAAGAATCCCCACACCTACAACCCCAATTATACATTAGTTCTTAATAATAATAATATATTTCAATATTATTTAGTATATAAAAAAATTATTTAATATATAGGAAAAGAAGTATCATCTAATCTTAAAATTATATTTGAAAAGGTGTAATCAAATCTTAAAATTATATTTGAAAAATGTAATCAATTGCCGCACTTCAATCATTGTATATCACCTTTCTTTCTTAAATTAATTAAAATTTTGATGCTCATCACCCCAATTATATATATATAAAGTTATTTGAAAACATATAATTATTATATAGGCAATATGTTTATTCGTTATTGTTACTTTTTTTAAATAATTTAATATTTAGAATATTTAAAAAGAATTAATGGAATATTTATTTAAGATAATAAATATAGAACAAAATAATTTTTTTATTTTGCAAATTAATATTAATAAAAAATTTAGTCAATTTATTTTCATGATGATGACGATGATGATGATTAACGACCGAAATCGGATCTTAAGTGGGTAAGTGATTACTTGTGATTCTTTAGAATTTTGTTTTTGTGATTGAAAAACATTAACAAAAGTTTTCCAAGATCATCGTACTTTTGGTGAGTTAAGAGGTTAGGAAGGTTGGTAGTGTGCCAAATATTTTGAAAATGAGATCTAATATGGGTATAGGCTGGACAATCTAAGCGAAAGTGATTTTAATCTTCAACTTTCTTAGTGCCACAAAGGCGACACACTCTTTCATCCCATGGCGTTTTATGAATTGACCAATGCCCAATTTCACTATGGAGCTCATGAGAATTTGTTCTTGTCTTAGCAATGCTTATTTTTTTCTTTACACTTGGAAAAATAGATAGATACTTTTGATCTTCTCGATTAGGGTTGATTACATCCTTATAATACCTTAATTTTCTTTTTTCCTCTAACTCTTTATCACACCACATTTTCTCCTTAAATTTTGATTTGACGATTTTTTAGTAGTATTGTTATTCTGGAAAATGGTGTCTTCCATGATTCCCCAATAGTTTAGCCAAGACCAGGCATCTATATGCCATCCTCGTTTGAGTCGATGGTGGTTATGACTCGATTTTGAAGCAATTTTAGGAAGCCTCTTGTCTTCCATGTTGTTTAACTTGTTCTTATACATTAGGTATCTAGTCATAGCCATGGGTTCAATGGGGGAGAGGCGTGTTTCTAAGAGGAGGATGAGATAGGGCATATTTCCTTTAATTTGAGATTATAGGTTATAAAATTCTTTTGTATTTGCACTATTTTTCTCCAGGATTCACGAGAGATACTACAGCCCCAGACTTCACATCCATAAGGAATAAAATGTGTAACAAGAGTCTCAAAGAGGAGTTTCTTCTTATCCCAACTCCAAAGATCAGTTGATTTACAATTGTTTTCAAGCCCATATTAAGCTTTCCATCCCCCAATAATCCTTTTCTCAATGTTATAATTCCAATTGAGCTTGTGGTGAATATCATTTCCAAGATATTTGTATGAAGTCACTTTCTCCAAATTCTTGTTGTCATATACGAAGGTATCATAATTGATCTTGTAACAACCCAAATTGATTAATTTTTATCATAATTTTTAATTTTAATTTAATTAATTATTAAAATATATTAAATGAGTCTTTTATTATTTTATTATTATAAGATGGGTGAAGTAATTAATGGGGGGATAAGGCTGTTGGAGAATTAATGGGGGGGTAAGTTTGCTAGGAAATTAATGAGGGGGATTTGATAGAGGAGGATAAGGAAGAGAGGAGGGGACTTGGAGAGGGATCTGATTTTGGATTGGAAATTTTTACAAGAGGTGAAGGAGAAGGAGGAGAAAAATTGGGAGAATAGATGATTTTGGAAACTTTTATAGGGAACTGATGTTGCTGGGAACTTTAGGCTCAGGGGCCAGGAAAACTCAAGGATTCTTGGAGCTAGAGAGCCGAAGAGGATGCTCCTAGTTGGTTGGGAGCTTAATATTCAGTTTGGGCAGCTGGGCAGGATCATTAACAACTAGGAAAGGGGCTAAATCAACTAATCTACAGGTTGAGGTAGATACTTTCTGCATTTTACTAATGATCTGCTATCATTATATTGTTGTTGATTATTATGTTGTTATTAGGTTGTTGTTATTATCTTGTTGTTGATTATCATGTTGTTGTTGATTACTATGTTGGTATAAATAAAATCATGAAAGGAAAACAATGAACTAAATTGAATTTAAGGTATTACACATGGTATCAGAGCTCGGTTTCAAAACTGAAACCTGGCCTTCACCACCCACAGCATTGGGATTTTTTTCTTCACCTCACCTCCAAACTTTCATCTTCACCTGTCTTCCTCTAGGGGTTTAGACACAACCCAGTGTGAACAATATTCTATTACAAGAGTTTCATGTCAGGCTCTCCCTCCTACACTCTCTTTGCATCCTGCCAAACATATTTCATAACCTGAAAACATTGTTACTAGAACATGGTTTCAAGTAGCAAGGAAAATGAGCTAATAAATTGGTTTAATATGATGATCTGTTAAATCTGTAAGTGTAGATAAAAAATGAGTTCCATACAGTAAGGTGCCTAAGAATTGGTCTAATAGTCTGCCTAAATGCATGATCATTATTTTATGCTACGCTACATCAACAAGGACTAAAATTAAACATTAACAACAAATTCAACAATACAACATCGTTTCTCTATAGACAATAATAATTCTTTATTAAAGGAGAATTTACAGATATTACAAATGGTATCAGCAAGAACAACAATGATCTCACGCCCACCAATATATTGTTGCACGCACTAGAGGTCACTATTTCTATTCTCACGGTGGCCAGTTCATAACATATTTTTGAGAGCAACAGTTGTTGTGCACATTCGGTGACCCGTGGGCTCAAACATGGCTCCTCCCTCGGTCTCAGGCATTGAGCTATGGCATGTGTTGTGTATGTTGGTGCTTAGCTCACGTTGATCTATGGTCTGTGTTGTGTATGCTGGTGCTTAGCTCGTGTTGAGCTATGGCGTGTGCTGTGTATGCTGGTTCTTGAGATTTTGAAGCATCTTAAGGATCCATAAACTACACAAAACCAAAACCACGAGGCTCCCCCATATAGAAGTCCTTTGGTAATGGTCCAAAGTGCTCAAAAGGTATGCGAAGCTCATCTGACCTGCAATCTTGGGGAATATTGCAAACCAGGAGACTCGTGTTGGTCTCCCTTCATCCACCATATCCACCATAATGGCCTATAGGAGTACTTCTTGCTCTTACACCATACCCCCTCCTCGGGGGAATCAAGCTGTTTCTTCCCATTGTGGATTGATTTGATCCAGAAACCTGTTAAAATAACTCATTTTTTGCAAATTGAGAAGGTCGGACTAAGACTCCATCAATTGATCAAGCAATATTTTAGCGTGAGAAGAATCAAAATCAACTACAAACCAACGATAACACCCTAACTCTTTCACAACGATGAGAGTCTCATCAATTATTCATCAAAAACAAGAGGTAACCCAAGTTAGATTAAGCCATAACAGGCTATTTGTCCTACACAAAATCCCCATGTTAGAAATTAGACATAGTGTTGAGGAAAACCATCGTTTATCGAGCACACATCCACTGTAATCCACCATCCATATCAATTGCAAGATTCATCCCGAGCTTACCAAAGTTCTGCAACAGATTTGTGACTAATACATTTATGCAACCCATTAATGTTAATGGCCATTGAAGAAGAAACTAATAAACCCTATATTTCATCTATCCTTGTCTCCACGAGGAATCCCCTCATTTGGACTCTGCAGAACGACCATATTGCCTTTGATTAAGAGTTTATTCAATGAAAAAAAATGAATGCCGGGGGATTTGAGCGACTTCCCACTTGGCAAAAAAGACCTGTTGATGGCAGCCTCCTTCGAATCGTAGCCTGAATTATCCTCGTTTAAACAACCATTGGTAGAACCCATGGTTGGATGCCAATTTGAAACTCAAAAAGCTATGGGTAATTGTTGTTAATATGTAATGCTCGAGCTGACTTAGAGGTTGTCTTATGAAAAAAAATGTGAATTACTTCCAACAACAACACTGGTAATAAGATTCTACTATACACCTCACCTTCCAGTTCGATAGACAAAGGTAGTTTCCCAACTCTAACCATGGTGATTCCAACCCTTCCTTTGCCTCACCTCCGTGAGAAGGGAGCCTGATGGCCATGGTTGTTTCAGAGGAAGAGGAGGTCAAGAGGATAATTGTGTGTTGCGTGAGTATGAAAGGATGGGGTAGGGTTTGAGAGTGGTAGGGGGGGCACGTGAGCCTCGCCCAACCTTACTCGAATTTTTTTTTCCCCTCTTATATTATAAAATAAAAAAAATTGTTTAGCCTAGCTCAATATCCAAGTCTAACTACCAATAGACACAACAATCTAAGGCACCAAATCCCAGTGCATAAGTCCAAGTGACAAGACACCAAGGGAGGAGTCCATGAGGGGATAAAGTTCTTTGCACTACGCATTATATATTTTTTAATATTTTTAGTATTTTTTTTATTTCTCTCTTATTTTATATTTTTTAAAAATTAATTGAGGTTATTTAAAAAGAAAAGAATTAAGAAGTGGGTCTCATGCCCAATCTAATCTTAACCAAGGCCACAACATATATCGAAACAAGCCAAAGATTAGAACCAAATACATGAAACACACAAAGCGCCAAGCTAAGGTGAGGAGAATTATGTGTGAGCGACATGTCATATATATATGGGAGAATTATGGGAGAATTGTATTAATTAAAATAATATAAAGTCATATATATTACCAAATCCCACTAATAGAGCTCACAAGGGGCTCAAATTGTGCACAATGCGTCAATCAAGGGGTGTTGTTTGGGGGTTTACTAATTAATTTACATTGTGTTTAAAACAATGTACTTAGTTTCCAAGTTTCTAAGGACTTAAGGAGGTGAGTAATAGTAATTGGCAGGTTCCTCGCAGGGCTAGCATAGCTGGAAAGGAAAGGGAGTTAGCAACTTACCCAAACAAGTTACCAAGGTTAAAGGCTTTCGACCCTGACCTTTAGCCACTTACCCTAAAGAGAGTAATGTTTGTTTATAGACAAGTAAAAAAACAAAATTACGCCTAACCCTTTGTTTACAAGTATAAGTTGAGCGAATGTGGAATGCCTTAAACTCTTCCCTGATAATAATTTGGTTTGATCTATATTTTATTATTCAATATGGTTAGGACTTGAGGAAATCGAGGTCGAGGTGCATCATCTCAAGGACCACCAGCGTCGGCGTTCCCACCACCACCGCCTGAATTACCTCTCATTTTGTGTTCTTTAGAGGCTATTAGTGAGACATTAAAGGGATGTTAGTTAGTTGATGTTGAAGTGGAACCCCCACCATATGCAGTGGGTAACCTTGAAGCAGCGAGGGACTCAAAGGGAGGGCCTCCACTAGGGGACATAACCAAAGAATTCCAGAAGATAAAACTCCTAGATTTTGCTAGGGGTCGTGCAAGTGAACGTGCAAAGGAATGGTTAGAAGGAATGGCATGATTTTTTGCCTTAAGAGACTATGCTTCCACATATAAGTTGAAGATAGTGATCTTTCAATTGAGGGACAATGCCTTGAACTAGTGGGGTAACCTGGAGAGGTAGTTGCACCTTACCCCAGACACTGTCTCATGGGATATTTTTGAATAAAGGTTTCAGAGGAAATATTTGCCTGCGCACTACAAGGAACAACATGTAGGAGCATTTCATGCTCTAGTTCAAGGAAACATTATCATGGAAGAGTACAAGATCAGGTTCATGGATTTAGTAAAATATGTCTCGTAAATGGACATCGATTAATGACAAGCAGATAATTTTGTTTACAGGTTAAACCCTAAGATAAGTGCCATGGTACGGATGTGGAAACCATCATTAGTAGCTAAAGCAGTTGAAAATGCACATTAGGTGGAGAAGCATATGAGCTTAAACAGAGGTATGATATCAACCTTTAAACAACATCCTGGATTCATGGGGAAGGCCCCTAGGAAATTCTTGAGGGGAGGAATCTCTAGGCCACCTCCTTATGGCAATAGAGTGGCACCTAGACTAGTTTCTATAGGTATTTCAATGGCAGAGAGTGCAACATCCCACTCATCACCAACGATGCAGGTAGGTCCACGACCTTCTCAGGGAGCAACAAGTAGGGGAAGGGGCTCCAAGGGAAGGAACTTGTTTCATAGGCCTTCACAAAGAAGCACTCAGGTTCCACCCGGGGTTACTTGTTGGGGGTGTGGAGGACCCCATTACCAACGTGATTGTACAGAGTTACAAGTAGGATTTATGAATAGAGAAGGAAAGTCCCCGATGGGACGAGCAAGCAGTAGCCAATAGATTTATGCATCGATTAATAATCGCCAAGCAGAACATCAATCCATGGTGATGGAGTCGTCAGGTACGCTAAATCATGTCAATGTTCAAATTTTATTTGATTCTGGTGCTACAAATAGTTTCATTTTACCTTGTGCATTAAGTGTGGGTTGGCAACCTACAAGCACGATGACTTTAAATAGGTTGAGATGGCTTCGGGGGAAAAACAAGTGGTAGGACCTAGTGTTGATAATTTTCTAATAGACCTAGGAGTGTGTACTAATAGGTTGAAGGTGTACTTCATTGATCTCGGGATGTATGACCTATTCATCAGAATGAATGGACAGAAGAATGCGATATTGCATTCATCAAGTTTAAGAGGTTACTAACTAGTGCACCAATTCTACGAGTGTCAAATATGGAAAAAGACTTCACAATCTGCACAGATGCCTTGAAGCAAGGGTTGGGGGCCGTGCTAATGCAGGATGGAGGATTGATAGCGTATGCATCAAGGAATTTGAAGCATCATGAGGAGATTTATGCTACTCATGATTTAGATTTGGCAACTATAATGCTAGCTATGAACTTTGGAGGCACTATTTAGTGGGGCGAAACTTTGAGCTCAAAATAGACCATGAAAGCTTAAAGCATCTCTTCACTCAAAGGGATCTCAATGCTAGGAAGAGACGATGGAGTGATTTTATGAGTGACTATAATTTTGGAATTTCATACATCAAGGGAAAGAAGAATGTGGTTGTGGATGCCTTGATTAGGAGACCATGTTTACTCTCTTTGGTACCCTTAAAAGTTAATATGAGGGAGTGTGTGTTGGGGAACTTCTTGGAGATAGTTGGTATTTAAAGGTTACTTCAACCCTCCAGAGTGGGAGGAAAGTAGATCAAAAGTATGAAGGATATAGCTTCAGACCAGATTGATTGTTAAGATATCAAGGAAGGATGTACATTCCTAAAGGTGGGGATATTTGAAGCATCGTACTCAAGGAATCCCATAGAACACTTTATTGTGCAGATCGAGGTGAAGAAAATGTATGCAGACATTAAGAAGCTTTTCTTCTGGGTAGGCATGAAGCATGATGCATTCCATTTAATCGCCAAGTGCCTAGAGTGTTAACAAGTGAAGGTTGACCACCACCACCCGGTAGGTCTCCTACAATGGCATGATGTTCCTATGTCCAAATGGGAAGTTATTTCTATGGATTTTGCTATGGGATTTCCACTCACATCACACAGACACAATTCCCTTCTTGTGATAGTTGATAAATTTACCAAGTGTGCTCATTTTATTTCGGTTAGAGACACTTTTGATGTCTCTGATGTGACACATGCATTTATAAGTGAGGTCATCCATTTGCACAGGTTACCCAAGAAGATCATTTCAGATAGGGACTCTCGATTCACATCTAGGTTTCAGACAAGTTTGCAGTCAACATTGGGAACTTAGTTGAACTTAAGAACAACTTATCATCCTAAAACATATGGGAAAACTGAGAGGGTAAATTAGGTTATGGAAGACATGCTTAGGATGCATGTTATGGATAATCAAATCCATTGGGAGAAGTACCCACCTTTGGTATATTTGTCCTACAATAAGAGTTTTCATAGCTCCATTGGAATGCCACCCTATGAAGCTCTGTATGGAAGGCCATGCAGGACGTCGTTGATTTGGGAAAGGTTAGAAGACCAAGTGACATTTGGGCCAAAATTGATTCTAGAGATGGAAGAACAGGTGATTCAAATTAGGCATCGAATAAAGGAAGCACAAGATAGACCGAAAATTTATGTTGATGCACATACGACTAATCAAAGTTATAAAGTGGGAGATCAAGTTTTCATTCGTATCAGACCTAATAAGAATACCATTCAGTTCGAGAAGGGGACAAAGTTGTCGCCTCAATGTATAGGACCGATCAAAATCCAAGAGATAATTGGAGCCATTTCCTATTGTCTCGTACTGCTACCCCACTTGCATACAAATCATAATTTATTTTATGTATATGTTCTATGCCATTATGTTGCTGATGAATTTCATTAACAAAATTGGAAGGAATTGCAGGTATTGGATGTGGGAACCCTCATGGTCGAACCATTATGCATATTGGACCATAGGTTCTAATATCTTAGGAACTATCTAGTAGACCAAGTTAAGGTCCAATGGGACAAGTATAGCCCATAATCTACTACTTCGGAGGATGCAGAGACCTTACAACAAGATCATCCCTCACTTTTTTGATCACCTCGGAATATTTTTTCCTGAAGGTGGGGTGTATGTAATGCCACCTTTTGACTTAGACAACTATAATTACTTAAGGCCTAATCATATTTATTTTCTATTCATTGTGAAACTATTAATGATACACTTGAACTTTTAAGACATATGAGCCTATGTGAATGTCAATTCTATGAATGTTTAACATTATTTGAATTATGATGTATAGCATGCAATCTATTTCTAACTTGAAAATTTTTGACATTTAAAGTTGTTGGTACGTGGATACCGAATTGATATTATGATTAAATACATTTACATGATGATAATGCATGGATATGTATGGGTCGGTGTTATAGACTAATCTGCAGGTCAATAGGCTATAAAATAGCAAGAGAATAATGATGATAAAAGGGTTGATATCATGAACATCGACCAAGAAACATTATGGTATAAATCTTGTATGTGAAATTATATTTGTTCAAATGCATTGCTATGATGGGTGGACAAGTGTAGGTTTTTCATGTGGTGAGACTACCTAAAACTGAATATACGATGAAAAAATTCACAACAACACAATACCACTGTATGTTTCATGGTAGGGTGTTGACCCTAGTTCTATTAGGAGGGGTGGAGGCATTTCCCACCATGCATCCTTTGAAACTTGGAGTCATGGGAGGACGGTGTTATTTCACGCTCCCCTAGACATGTGATGATGACTGTCAATTGTCTATTGGGGAAGCTTGGTCAAGATATTTGACACTTCCACTTACAGGTTCTATTTGGAGTTAGGTCAATATAGTTGGCGCTCCAAGATAGTCCAATAGAGGAAGGATAAGGATGGAATATAGAAGTAAGTTAGGGAGGAAGGATGGATAGAAGTACTTGAGAGTGTGTGGGGATTTTTTCTTATAGTAGAATTTATTGTTTTCATCTTTTTGAAAAAATATGTATATGTATATATTTATATTTTCTTAACTGAACTACAATTATCCAAGTGAATGTTTCTTATGCTAAATTATTATAATTGAGGGATTTCACAAAAATCTAATTGATCTACTATCTTTTATGAAATGAATGGTCTTGTTGATTGGATTGGATGCATGCAAGAATTACTTTAAGAGTGATAATTATTGTCATTAGTGCATGTGTGAGTCATGTATATGCTAGCTATACATGCATGCCTTGCACATGTGCACTAGTATGTATAGGTGTTTTAAATTGATGAAGTTGTTTATTAGATGTGGATGTATGAATCGTGTATTGATACCTTTGTATTGTAAATTAATCTAACTTCGGGACAAAGTTTCTTGAAGGGTGGGTGTATGTAACAACCCAAATTGATTAATTTTTATCATAATTTTTAATTTAAATTCAATTAATCATAAAAATACATTAAATGAGTCTTTTATTATTTTATTATTAAAAGGAAGGTGAAGTAATTAATGGGGGGATAAGGCTGTTGGGGAATTAATGGGGGGATAAGGTTGTTGGGAAATTAATGAGGGGGATTTGAGAGAGGAGGATAATTAAGAGAGGAGGGGACTTGGGGAGGGGTTTGATTTTGGATTGGAAACTTCTATAAGAGGTTAAGGAGAAGGAGGAGGAAAATTAGGAGAAAAAATCATTTTGGAAACTCTCACAGGGCACTGTTTTTTCCATGAACTTTGGGCTCAGGGGCTAGGAAACCACAGGGATTCCTAGAGCTAGGGAGCTAGAGAGGTTGTTCCTAGTTGTTTGGGAGGTTAATATTCAATTTGGGAAGTTGGGTAGGATCATCAACAACCAAGAAAGGGGATCAATTAATTAATCTATAGGTTGAGGTAGATACTTAATGCATTTTACTAGTGATCTGCTGCCATTATATCGTTGTTGATTATTATGTTGTTATTATGTTGTTGTTGATTATTATGCTGGTATAAAGAAAATCATGAAAGGAAAACAATGAACTAAATTGAATTTAAGGTATTACAGATCCTATTGGATTTGATAATCATGACCTTAGTCTTATCAATATTAACAATCATACCCATATTGGAGCAAAAAGAATTGAGGATTCTTAGTTGGTTTTCAAGATCATGGGGACTCCTTTCCATAAGAACGATATCATCTGCATAAAGAAGAATATTGATGACTATACCAATGAGAGTAGGGAGAACACAACTTGCTTTTTCCAATCAATCTTCTAACTTGTCAATGTATATGCCAAAAAGGGTAGGGCACAAGGGACAACCTTGTTTGACTTCAATATTGCAGTTAATCTCTTTTGACCATCCCTCAATGTTTTTAAACTTAGCAATAATCTTCTCATACATGCTTATTGCAGCAACCCTCAACTCGAGAGGCACTTTTATCTCTTCCAACCTATTCCAAAGGTTTTTCCTAGGAACCATGTCAAAATATTTTCTAAAGTCAACAAAATAACCAAAAAGATTGGTTTTCATATTGCGGAACTCGTTTGCAATGATCCTAAAGGTAACAAGATGGTCCACAGTTGAATGATATCTCGTAAACCCGGCCTAGCCTTTAGCTCTTTTACCATGAATTTCTAGCCAATGGTTAATCTTCTTTTCCAAAATAATGTCATAAAGCTTGGCTAAAATCGAGCTAATCATAATGGTCATATAATTAGAGGGAATGTTTCTATCACCATTTTTAAAAATAGCGACAATGAGGCTTTGCATCCATGGTTTAGGGAATCCCTGCTTGACTGCTAAATTGAAGAGCTTGTGTATGTGATGGATAAGGATAGGCCCTCTAATTTTAAAAATTTCATCTTGGTAGCCTTCAATGTCCTTAGCTTTCCCATTTGCAAGCCACTTAACCCCAAACTCTATGTCATCTAAACAAAAAAAAAATCTTCCTTTTTAGGGATAATAGGAATGGTTTCCATGGAATTAGGGAACTCGCAAAGACTTTTAAGGTAGGAATTCCAGTCACATAAGGGAATCCTATTATTTTATTTAGTATTGTGGTTTAGAATTTGGCTCCAGAACTTCTTAGGATCCAACTTATATAGTTGTGAAAGTTTCTCTTTCCTTTTATTAATATAGTACCTTTTTTTCCTTTTAATTAGGGCTTTGTACATATTGATCTTAGCGAGTTTTAAGGACTCATTAGAAGCATCCCTAATGGATTTCCTAGAAATTTTACATTCTTTATCATACCAAGGGTTGGTCATTCTATTATTATTTTTATAGCACACCTCGAAAGAGAACTTGTTAATAGAAGTGGAAAGGGTAGTTGTAAAATTATGATAGATTTATTCAATGTTTTCCTTATAAGTTAGGAGATTTAATTTACTATTTAAATCCTTTAAGAAAAGGTCAACTTTACTTTTGTCAAAGCACAAATTCCTTTAATTATCATAATTCTCTTCAATGACGCTCCTGTGCAGGGAAAATTTTAGAGTTAGGGTTAAAGGTTTACGATCATAGTCGGGTTCATGGTCATTTAAAAGGTCAAAAGTTGCTATTTGGTTGGAAACGAGGATATCAGATATCACATAATCTATGACACTACTACCTAGCTTGTTATAATCTTATATTTCATAGTATCACCTGGTGATTGAAATTTCTTCCTCTAGTCGTATTTCATTGTAAATAATATTTTATTCTGCAAATGATTTACAAAAAGAAAAGAAAAAAGAAAAGAAAAGAAAAATAAAAGAAAAGAAAAAGAAAAGAAAAAAAAAAATAAAAATAAATAAATAAATAAATAAATAAAAAGAAAAGGATAAAAATAGAAAAAATGAAAAGAGGGTATAAACAATAATAAAAGAGAAAAATATAAAACCCCATCAAAAATATATTTAGTTTGAATCATAATGTATAATATGATCAAACTTGTCAAATTTATCTTGATAGCTTAAAGAATAAGTTTGGTCAAACTATTTAATCTTGGCCAAATTAGTTAGGTTAGAGTATTAATTAATCCAACAGTCTAAGTTGGATTAATGTGTTAGATGACTAGGTTAGGAGATAGGTTAGTGATTTTGATTTCAATAAAAGTTGAAAGGGGATGTCAAAATGCCCCTTGTTTGATTAAATTTGATTATTGTATCCTTAGGAAAATAAGACCATGGTGTAAAAGGGAAAAAATAACTTAGCGCTACCCATCACATGTTTTTTACTAATGGAAAAGATATTTTTTCATGTAGTGCGTAATTTCTGCACATATTGTCAACAGTGACATCCATCATCACCCATATCAACTGTCCTTAGTGCATTTCAGACCCCCCCCCAACCTTTCTTCCTTTAACGGTGGGGGGGGGGG
>ML778232.1:3868928-3892112 GCA_009831015.1 Picea engelmannii | reverse complement strand
CCCCCCCCCCTCCGAAATCCCTCCAAACCACTATCCAATACCGCTCACCTCACTCTTCCACTTGCCATATATCCCATCCTACATACCCATTACCCAATCAAATCGCTCCCCGTGACCGTTAACTACCTCATCATCACCCTGTTCCATAACAAACACCTCCATCACGCTATAAAACCCCATTTCATCACCCTGTATCGCCATTTGTTGATGCAGACATTGTGGACATCACACCGAAACAAGATATCAAGCCAACTTTTGTAACCTCCACCATCAACAGGTGCATTTTTCCTGGGTAAACACAGTTCCACCATTAATCTACCTTAAAGCTCTATAAATCATGGACCCCAAGGCCAAATCTGCTGATACATCCGAGAACCCAATCCTTCCCCCTCTTGTAGACCTGGATCACATCCCCCTGGTAGATAAAGACTATAAAATCATAGAGTCAAGGTGCGGATTTGACTTCTTCAAATTGCACTCTTGGATAAAATACATCTTCGTAGATCAGAGCGATGAAATTGGACTCTAGGAGTCCAATTTCCCTCTGTATATGTTCCCTTAGACATACCATTTCCTTGAATTTTCCCTCAAATGCCAAGCTCATTATTCACCCAGCCAAAGGGCCATTGTTTCCTCCTTTGGTGAAACCCTGTTCACAATTACCCCTGAATCCATTGACTAGATGCTGCAAATCCTAAGAAGCAACTTTGCAATCCCATTTTCTATTGAAGCCCTAAACGACCTGTAGCAGAAGCTCACATTTCCCCAAAGAGCCCATATTTTCGATATTTTTCTGCTAGAAGATGCCCATTTGCCCAAGAAAAATCCCCCTTATTCATCCTCCGTCTTCATTGTCAAGGAAAACTAGATCATTTCCATACTTTTCTACCTATTAGGTTATTTTTTAGATGAATGGGTAGATGAGCCTATTCTAGGTTTTCTATCTATCTTTTCTACAGAAGAAAGACCCACAATTAAATTTAATCTCAGTCAGTTTTTGGCTAATAACATTCATGATCATCTTTTTAGGTTTCCAACATAAGGAATGTTCAGACATTCCTCAGTCCTGGTTTATATGTTCTTGTTTTTTCAGTCAAACAAGTTTCCATGTGCATTTCAGAAATTGAACCAAGAAGGAAATCCATAGTCAGTGACCTCATGGACCTCATTGGTGAGGAAAAATTCAACATAATTAAAATTCAAGGACTTCATAGACCAATTATATCACCCAGTGGTTTTCATGCTAAACAACAGCACAAAGCCAAGGATCAATGAAGAAATCCAAAGAATCCTTCACCTTTCTAATTTATCCAAGACAGGGGATTGGTATTTATACCAAAATTAACCACACAGAGATAAGAGTGTATGGGTGTGAGCTTCCACCTTATAGATTGCCAAAATACCTCCCTGTGAGGAGTTTTGCACTAGAATACAATGGAGGATGGTGAAATCATATGACATCCACTTTGTTGCAGCAAATAAAAAACAACAGCTCAAAATCAAGACTCAAATTGGCCCTTTCATCTGCAACAACAGATCAAGAGGAGAAGGAGCAGATGAACTCTTGAAACATATGATATTTACTCAGAGTTCCACTTGGGATTATGACCCATTTGGTGTCATCTCATAGCTCAGAGTAAAACAAAGGAGCACTCCTTATGCTCACACACAAAAGCCAGAAGTGGAAAAGTATATGAACCAGACAGAATGGAAAGAAAACAAATTGATAGAAATAAAGGAAGATCTTGCCCCTGACACTGCTTCACATACCAATAAAACTAAAAATCAAAAAGAGAAGAGAGAAAGAAAGGAGTTTTCTCCTTCAGTAATAGATGTTTTTGGCACAGTGGAAGACACAGGGTTCAACACTTCAACAATGCACCAATAAAACCCTAACTATTGACTCTTTCGGTAACACCTGTGAAGTAGATGAAGTCTCACTCGAGGTAGAGGAAGGGGGGGTTGCAAGAATCATGTGTCTACAACCTATCTCAGACATAGATATGTGATTAAAACACTTAACATAGAACTTAGCCAACAATATGCATTACGTTATGGTTCTTAGTCACATCGCAGATTAAACCCTAAGTACACATCAACGCAGTAATAATCATATCAAACACTTCCAAGGATATAGAATTAACTCAGATCTAGCATTCATTTACCATCATTAGAGCACTAAGCATCCATACATCTATCTAACATATATCAAGATCAATGCACTAAGAAGATAAATACATAAATAACATGAATAACATTGCACAAAGCACATCAACACAGGATATACATGGTTCACCCTAGTGTGGGGCTAAGTCCACCAACTTATTCTTCTTCTTTATTAGTCTTCAAGCTTCTTATATTCCTCTGATCCTATGCACAAAGCCATAGATCCAACCCCTCCAAGGGACAAGAGATCTACGTGCACCTCACCAAATCCTCCTTCCCTGAATGAGGTCAAGGCACAAAGCCTTACACACTCTGTGCACAAATTCTCTTACGATCACTTGCACTTAGCTCTGCAAGTATTAACATACTCTAGTCATGCACTAAGACCATGACCTCTACTACTTACATCACCTAACTACTTATTTATACATTACAAAAGGCCTAAAACATAGGTAAACCCATGGGTCAACATCCCATACATGTTACATCAACCCTAAAATCCCGAAAATCATTCAAAATGGGTGAGATCTCGCGATCTCCGCTTCGTCTGGGCACTCCATCTTCGACCATATTGTCAAAGTATCAAAAATGTTCAAACACGACCAACGTTTCTTCAAAACTTGGTCGAGGGCTAACAGGCCCCCAACACTCACCTGTGACTCGTCCCGAGTCATTTTGATCTAGGTAATATTGCTTTGAAGGCCTCGAGCTACCTCGACTTCCTGCTTCACCAGAGCCTCCTGCTCGAAAAAATCTTGAATTACTTGGTCAATGACAAGCCCTTCTAGGCATTGTTCTACTATTGTGACCACATGTTCCAACTGTGAGCCTTGTCCGTCCATCTCTTCAAAAAGTGTGCACGCTTCATCCAGCACCAGTTAGGCTTTCTGTATCACCTCCATAACTCAACTCTAGATGGATGTGACCTTCTATTGAATTGTACGCTGCTCCTATGACCTCTTCATATTCTCAACTGCAGTAAACAGCTTCATCTGTGCTTGTATGGTGGATGCCTACTTCTTTGCTTCCTAGAGTTGTGCTTCCAATTTCCTCAGCTCCAGATCTTTTGCAAGATGCTCATAAGTATGTCCACTTCGATCAATTAATTTCTTACATTCTGAGGCCAACTCCCTGATTTATTCTACTGCGCTCTTGGCATCTTCTTCCCCTTGATCCCGCACTTCTTGCAGAGTGCTAGGTACTATTTGGATTTCTAATTCTATTATCTGTGCTTGAAGCTGTTGAATGGCTTCGACCAACTTCCCCACTTGCATTGCAGTTGACTCTGGTTCCTCCTAATCCAAGCTTGACACAACGTGGAGTGCTCTAGTCATTGCCTCCTTGACCATAGTCTTATCTGCAAGCAGTTGGTATTTTTCTTCCTGAATCTTTTCTTTGTTCTCCTCAAACATCACCCTAATTTCACTTTTCTCACATTGCGCAACTCGAAGTTTCTCTAAGGCCTCCCCCTTTTCTTTCTTCATGGCTTTTGTAGCCTGTTCTTTTTCTTCTTAGGCTTGACGAAGGAGAGCCTCTGTCATGTCTGCTAAGCTTCGTAGTTGGGTGGGCTCATCCCCCAATTCTACATTTTTCGTTGAAGAAGGTGCAGTTGGCACTGCGCAGCTCGAATGGATAGCTTTCTTAATGTCTCTGAGATCCTTCTCTATTCGGTCATACATTGACTCCTGCTTTTCTCCATGTATTTTCAAGATGTCTTCTAAAGCATCCTCTACGGATACGATGATGAGATTAACATCATCCACTGTGAGCATGTTCTTTGACTAAGGATTATTGGCACGAGCCTTCTTTCTTACCAAAGGTTTCTCCGGGGAAACTTTCCTCTTCTGCGATGCTTCTGTTGTGGTGAGGGTATCCTTTAGCGGTGTCACCTCGCCTTTTTGTTTCTTTTCTCCTTCTCCTGCTTCTTCTTGGTTTACTTTGTCTCCTCCTCCTCCTACAGGTAAGTCATGCATAGTTTCCTTTGATGCAATTTCCTTCTCATCACTGTCTATGTCCTGTACTTCATCCCTTTTCTTCCTTTTGCTTGCACTGCTTTGTCCATCATACTCAGTCCAAGTGACCAAAGGAATTTTGATGATGTTGGGGTCAGAGATTTATGCATCTTTGATTGGTACAAGGAATTTGGCTGGCCATTCCTTAATAATGTCTTCCATTTCTTCATCAGTCAATTTGTAGTAGGACTGCAACTCATTGTTGCTTTCATCCCTATGCGCGGTGATGTATATGAAGTCTCAGTCTATGTGGAACTTCACTAGAGGCCTGTATTGATGCACTGTATTCAGGGTCATCCATGGAAATGCTTCAATGGCATGTGCTAGCTATATGTAGTAAGTATGGAAGATGACATTCGACTGCCACTGCTTTGCCATATTGTTCATATACCACAAGGTGGTGAACATCATGGCCAATGGTTCTGATGGCTCAACTTCTAGGAAGGCTTCTCCTTCCGACATTTTCCAGGTGACAAATGCGATTAAAATCAACAACCAACTAATGTGAAATTTGTAGCCTTGGTCCTGTGCTTCACGATAGTCCTTCTCCAACTTGTTGACGAGGTAGCTTGCCCAGTTCATCTGCATTCCTTTGACACACTTCCCTGCGAGGTCGACTACAAACCCTGTGACTTGTGTCAACCGGTTCATTCTGACGATATTTCCTACAATCAACTGACAAGTTAGGCAAACTGCACCATCTTGGATGGAGGCTACCTTGTAGCCTCACTTCCCCTTCTCTACATCGCCATAGGCTCCTTGATATGCTGTGCCAAGGAGTGATCTACAACCTTCCCTGGGTAGAATTTCTAAGGGTTCGGTCACTGCATGCTCAATCTAGTGATGAGGTGGATCAATGCCAGATCCACACTGATGTGCCTATCTAGCCACAAATACCCTCGATGGTAGCACAACAGGAGGAGTTTAATGCATGTGTTATCCTCCTGATGTCATCCTAAGTGGGGGATCTTCATTACGTTTAAGATCATCAATCTTGCGATATCATTAATCCACGACTGGGGACCTATCTTGGTATTCTTCCCATTCATCTTCGTCAAGTGCCTATGTGGTGCGAGCATCGCATAGTTCTTCYAGTCTCCAAGGTTGAAATCATTTATCTTGAGAGTTGGGATTAGTCCCAAATGTGGTCYGACTATGTGTATCCCATTCAAGAGGTACACAGTGATCATCGTGTRCTCAAAGTCACATGGGACACTGTCATGACTAACTACACCAGTTATAGGTGGGATGTACTCTGGCAAGACCGACACGATTTGCTTTGTGTTCAACAGATCATCGTGGTGCTTGCTTCTTTTTTTAGTGGCAGTTCGGCTAGACCRACATGAAGTCAAGGGGGATGCTTGCAATCCTCTTGTCGATGATTCTTGTATGCCTATAGACATGACTTTCTCATCCATGAGGTCGATCAAAATCTCTTTCAAAGATTTCTCTAGTGCTCTATGCTCACCCGACATTCACACTTGTAATAAAATAACTCGGGTTGGCGAACAAACACTCAAGGTAATCGAATCGATGGTGAGGTCTAAACAACACAACATGGTATGCAATTGGTTATATTTTAGCTCAAATATCTTAGTTTGCAAAAAGTGGTCCCGACGCAACGTCCGACGGATTAAATAAGCAATGTCATAATAGATTCCTTCAATGGGTAGGAATGCCTTAATCAATACGAATCCATCCATTATGGCACGGTCTCAATGGTCCAATGGTGATATTTTCGGCCATAACTGCGTTTCAGCCATTCTAGAGCATCATTCTAATGGTAGGGACACCTCCAACAGTCACATAGCTTCTTCACAGTGAAGTGTCATTCTACGTCATTCTGATGTTCTAGCGAGGTTCAAGTTCTGCAAACTTGCCTTCTGCGAAGTCTTCTATGGAACTTCCTGCAGTTTTTCTAACTTTGCTTTCTTCTTACTGAGATTTCTTTCCTTCTTTCCTATGATCCAAGTCTCTAGATTCCTCTTTCCATTTTTATTATTATCTTCTCTTAGCATAGTAACTTCGCACTATTGAGGGTATTTCAAAGGGTTCGAGTGTAATACCTCTTCTCTTACTATTTTCGGGGTGGATTTTGTTTTCTCTTGCATGGACAGGTTATGTAAGCCTACTTCTGTTCTTTCCACTTCGATAGCTAATTATTTGGCCCTATGTTGCTTAGACTTATTCTCCTGTTCTTCTATTCATCGCTTTATTTTTCTAGTCATGAAGTCCCTTAATTCTTGATTTTTCTGTTCTGTGGCTTCCTCCTTTGCTTTCCTTCAGATATAATATTTCTCAATCCAGGTCTCTTCTAACAAAAGTGAAAAGGAGCGTTGTTCTAAAAAAACTTAATAATCTCAAATTCTTCTTCAGTCGATGTTCCATGGGCTATCATAGGTACATTAGTAATTCTTCCACATAGGGTTATCATCTTTCCTTTAAACAATCCTATCCTTCCCAATGAAAGAACCATAGCAGGATTTCCCAAAATTTCCCAAGTGATTTCTAGCATAAGATTCACATGCGTTTCCTCATCTAATACATAGTGTATGTTGAAGTCTCCTATTATTGCTTCTATGCATTGCTTCTCTTTTAAGATCTTTGGTAGACTGATGTCTTTGTGATTAACCAATGTTTCTTTCATCTATAATAATATAGTCTCTAATTCTTTCTGGTTCACTAGCATATCCTTAGCACCTTGTCCTTCTTCATATTTTTCTTGTCTCATGTTCATATTTTCAACTTTGGCAATCATTCTAGGGAAATCCTCAACTCTGTGACCAATAGTTGTATAACATATACAAATAGGACCTGTACCAGGTCATTTCTTAGCAAGATGTCCTAGTCTTCTACAATTATAACATAGTGTCAATCCTCTCTTTCTTTTAAATGAGTTCCATCCTCTCTTGTACTGTGCATTGGGATCACAGTGATGGACCTGGAATGTGCAAAAATTCATTCTAGGTTCCTGCATCCACTTATTAGTCCAAAAATTCTTTCTATGCGTAGGAATAACATATCTTTCAATATTTATATCAAATTTATTCAGATCAATTATTTCTTCTAGCTATGCCCTAGTTTCCAGACTAGGATAGAATCTATCAAACATACTTAGATTCATACCTTCGAAGCAAAAATTTCCACTTATCTTACCTTTACCAAAGCACAGAGCTTTAAGATCTTACCTCTTTTCCTCAGATTAAACTTCTTTTTTTGAGCACAAAGATTTCACAAGTCAAGTAGAACACTATGCACTACAAAAATAGATCTACGCACAAAGATTTCTCTTTTCTTTAGTTACCAGCAATCAAAATTTCAGGTCTCGAGAACTGAACCATTTATTGGCACAGGGGTAGACCCAGGGTTCAACTCTTTAACAATGCACCAACAAAACCCTAACTACCGTCCCTTTCGACAACACCTGCGAAGAAGATGAAGTCTCACCCGAGGTAGAGGAAGGGGGGTTGCATAACTCAGGTGTCTACAACCTAGCTAGGACATAGATCTGTGATTACAACACTTAATAGATCACTTAGCCAACAATATACATTAATTTATGGTTCTTAGTCACATCGCATATTAAAACCTAAGTACACAACAACGTAGTAATAATTAGATCAAACACTTCCAAGCACATAGAATTAACTCAGATCTAGCATTCATTTACCATCAATAGAGCACTAAGCATACATAAATCTATCAAACATACATCAATATCAGTGCAGTAAGAAGATAAATACATAAACAACATGAATAACATTACGCAAAGCACATCAACACAAGATATACATGGTTCACCCCAGTGTGGGGCTACATCCACCAAATTCTTCTTCTTCTTTATTAGTCTTTAAGCTTCTTATAATCCTCTGCTCCTATGCACAAAGCCACAGAGCATACCCCTCCAAGGGACAGGAGATCTTCACACACCTCAGCATATCCTCCTTCCCCGAATGAGGTCAGGGCACAAAGCCTTACACAATCTGTGCACAAAGTCTCTTACAATCACTTGCACTTAGATCTGCAAGTCTTAACATACTCTAGTCATGCACTAAGCCCATGAAATCTACTACTTACATAATATAGCTACTTATTTATACATTACAAAAGGCCTAAAACATGGGTAAACCCATGGGATGACATCCCATACCCGTTACATAAACCCTAAAATCCCAAAAAGCCTGCAAAATGGGCGAGATCCCGCGATCTCCGCTTTGCTTGGGCACTCCGTCTTTGACCAACCTTTAGAAATCTCAAAAATTTCCAAACATGACCAATGTTTCTTTAAAACTTGGTCTAGGGCCAACAGAGGTATCAACTGAGGACTTTCAAGTTTATAGAAAACAGACCAAGAACAATCATGCACCAAACTTGCTCAAAGAAGGATAAATGCAATCCACCATAGTAATGGAGGGACCACACTCTTCATCCTATTCAGTCAATCGGTTCATAGTGCTTACATCATCACAAACATTTGAAAGACAAACATACACTACTCTGATAGCCGAATCATCTCATGAGAAAATAGAGTCAAATATTTTTGATAAGTACAAACATATCAACCAAAGAAATGAGCTCCTCAACAACAACACTTATGCTTAGTTATGGAAGTAGACCTCCACTGCTCAACACAAGATGCTTTTAGCATCTGATATAGTGAGAGGAACAATGCAAATGGAATTCTTGCAAGAACAAGTTCCTCATCTTAATACAACTACAAACTATAAGAAGACTGCCTTGAGTTTGATGTAAAGGATGTCCATCGAGTGGAACAAATGGATATGCATGGGAAGACAAGAGACATTATATTCTCTACCTTGAACAACACCTCAATGACTACTTCAAAGTTGTAGGTATCCCTGAACAACATTCAGTCCCAATTGAAGTTGGAGAAAATCTCTTATTTGGCCAAGTACAAAAAAATCAAATCATTAGAAGAAGTGGTGCTAAAGATTGGGTATGACCCAACAAGTGTCAGGGTAGCATAGGAGTTATTGAAGAAGAAGAATGTTGATATATCATCTCTAAGAAAGAAATTGAATCTTCTAGCTACAAAATATTCACAAGCCAAAGAAGTGGTTGAGGCTGAAGGCCACAAAGAAGAAATTATGAAGCTTATCATGGAACAAAACACACAGATAAGAGAAATGGAAGAAAAAATGGATAAAATGATAAAGGAAAAGAAAAAAATTGTGCAGATTTCCATGATCCCATTTGAGGCAGTCTCTATGACAAGAATTAGAATAGCAGAAACATCCACATCAGCAGAGATTACATCCACAATCCCAGTACAATTTTTATATGCATCTGAGAAACTTGAAAATCCATAGAAGATATCTCCATCCAAGGGGAATAGATCTGGAAACTATAGGAAGATGTAAATAACTTACAGGAGATAAAGTCAATGTTCCAAGAAAGTCACCAAGCAGAGATGCATAAGTCTCAAAGGCTTAGTCAAGAATTACAACAACTATAAAAAGAGACTGTCATGGCAAAGACCTTAGCCCAAGCTAAATAAAACATTTGGATAGATAACAACAAGTCAATGTGAGAAATCTGTCCATCCATACAGATCATTTTTGAACAACACAAATTAGTACAGAAGGCCAAGGAAGCAATTGAGATTATCAAAGAGGAATTAGGAGAAAGACCCACATAGGCCAGTGAACTTATCAGATTTCTAAACTCCAAAAACAAGCAGGAGTTAGAAGAACTATAAATTGAGGACATAATAGATACCATCCTTGAGATTAGGATGTTGTAGCTAGAAGAGAAGGCTCAAGTGATGGACATAGGTGTGCATATATTTTTCAGTAACTTTGAAGTGCTACATAAGAAAGGTCTTCTTAGACTATTAGTGTCTAATGACAAACTAATCACTCTGTCTGATTACAAACATAAAATGAGTGCAATGGTAAAGGACAGTTCAAGGTTTGTAGGGACAGTGTCATTTTGCACTGTTCTACTATTCTAGCGAGGTTAAAGTTCTACAAGCCTGCCTTCTGCGAAGTATTCTCTGGAACTTCTTGCAGTTTTTCTAACTTTGCTTTCTTCTTATTGAGATTTCTTTACTTCTTTCATGTGATTTGAGTCTCTGGATTCCTCTTTCCATTTTTATTCTTATCTTCTCTTAGCGTAGTAACTTCGCACTATTGAGGTTCTTTCAAAGGGTTCAAGTGTAATACCTCTTCTCTTACTATTTATGAGGTGGATTCTCTTTTCTCCTGCATGGACATGTTCTGTAAGCCTACTTGTGTTCTTTCCACTTAGACATCTAATTCTCTGGCCTTCTGTTTCTTCAACTTATTCTCTTGTTCTTCTATTAGTCGCTTTATTTTTCTAGTCATAAATTCCCTTAATTCTTTATTTTTCTATTACATGGCTTCCTGCTCTTCTTTCCTTCGGATCTGATCTTTCTCAGTCTAGGTCTCTCCTTAAAAAGGTGCAAAAGGAGCATTGTTCTCAACAAACTTAATGTCTTCAAATTCTTCTTTGGTCGATGTTCCATGGGCTATCATAGGTACATTAGTAATTCTTCCACATAGGGTTATCATCTTTCCTTTAAACAATCCTATCCTTCCTAATGAAGGAACCATAGCAGGCTTTCCCAAAATTTCCCAAGTGCTTTCTGGCATAAGATTCTGTTGGCAGCCAATACACATTTTTCCACTGTTTTATAAGCTGCCTACACCAATGTTTTGCAAACATCAATTTTTTGTCGCAATTTTCAAATAAATGACACTTTTATTTTTTGCGACATTTGCACATTTACCTTCGTTTTGTTTTTACGACTATAAGCGTGAAAACTTAGTCTCTCGAAGTCGCATTAAAATCATTGTTTGATGTCCTTCTTGATGATATGCCCATTGCGCTTACATTTCACTTATCATTATGCAGCTGGCAAAACTTTCGAACTGTACTCATTGGACATTCTTGGATTGATTTTGTGACTTGGTTTCATTGAGTTTGTAATGCATTGGCATTTGGATTTACATGTTATTTGATCAAATTACTTTTCACATTAGTTTCATACGATATATAGGTGTTATGGTTAAACCCTTGATATATTTCATTTGATATAACACCTAGTTTCAAAACGCATTGGTACCTCGCTTAAACTCTTGATATGAATTGATACCTTGCATGTGATATAGTCAAAACATTGGTATTGGTTTCGATTTGTAAGTTTGTTTTAAGACTATGGCATAACTTTGATTGCGCGCATTGTTTTATACCCTCACCTTTGATTTCATTGGTCGGCCAAGTGACATTATTGTTGAACTATACTATAATGGGTAGAACAACTATAAGCCGACGGTTGTACCTTGGAAATAACTATTATGCATGGCAGAGATAAGCTCCACCACCTTCGCACGATGACATTAATGTTTATCCCTTATCCCTGTTTCACCTCTGTTAGCTTGGGTAACCCTTCATGCACTCTACTCCTGTGTATGCTATGACCCAAACCCCGGCACGTTCACCGTGTGCTCGGCTCCATGGAACTAGTGGTGCAAATCGAGCCAAATGGTAGCCAAGCCTTGCTACTATTTGACAATGCCCGAAAAGACTTGGAGGATAATGGTTGGCTCACCTTTGTGCAGAGGTTTGAGGGTTTTAATCTAGTTGTGGCACAACAGTTCGCCCTAAATTTCGATGGCTGTAGAGCCAAGGTGGGCGACATTCAGTTGGAAATAAATGAGGAATTTATTAGTTCTGCTACAGGGTTACCTACCAAGGGCCAGCATTGGTTCAAAAATTCGAAAGTAGAAGAGGTTCCATGGCCACTTCTGTTCATCTCGCGAAAGGTCACATCTTGTGACAGAGGTATGCCCATATCCATGCTTAAACCATGATGGCATGACCTTTTCATAATAGTTAAACAATTTGTGACCTGTGAAGGTCGATATGGACTCGTCTTTCTCTACCACCTGCGTTTGTTAATGAATTTTATGGGATACCTATTGAATATGCCCTTTTACTTCCAACGTAGCTTGTACAAAATGGCAGAAAGGTTTAAAAGGGAGAAGGCCGACAGTATCCTGTTCCACCATGGACTTATTAAACTTATCATTGTTTATCACTTGAGCCTCCATGGTGATAGCTGGCGAGCTTTCATCGCTCGAAATGGTTTTGATGATACATACCCTGTCCAGGTTGACAAGCCTGTGGTAAATGAAACCAAGGTCGGGCCACCTGTGCCCTTCCATGTCCTACTTCCTTCTCCTAAACCCTCATTCGACCCTGATATTGACTTACCCGACGCTATAATTGAGAAGGCTGAGGCTATTAAAAATCCTGTAAGCAAAAAGGCCAAGGAAAACCCTACTGTTGATGGCAAAGGGAAAAAGAACACTCGACTTATTTCGAGAATGGCTAGAAATAAACCTAAACCCACTGCTGAGCAGAAGCCCATAGTCCTTAGTGAGGATTCATACTCTGACATAGAACGTTTCCTAGCCAGTGAGTACCCTTACTCACAGGGTTTGTGCCCCGAGCCACCTTATGATTTCATTTCTAATCTTCCCCCTTGCCTAAAGAATAATCCTAGCTACCCTGGGATAAAACTGCCTAACGAAACCCTCGACAATGTAATGAAACCCTCACCTACACTTTCAAAGCCCACACAGTCGTCCTATGACCAATGTGATTTTTGGTTGGAATGATACTACATCGACGTTCCCCTACTCCAATCGAAAATCCAATCACTGGAAAATCAAGTTGCAGTATTGACCAGCCAAAGATACAAACTCCAAGAAATTGATAGGAAGCAGAGGACTATTGGTTCCATTGTTTTTAAGAATGTTGAATCGGCCACAACCATTGTTAACTCCAAATTGTCATGATTAATCCGTATGCTCGTCATACAGATATAAATTTTGACATTGTTTTAGTTTTGTGAATGATTAGGATTAATATACTGATTTGAATTGGGTCTTTGAATAGCTCTATTTATATGTCGAAATGGCTCTGTCATAATGTGTTCATCCTGTATATTTTTCGCTTTGCTAAAAATAAATGAAATTTCATTTTAGATACATGATTTGATCATTCCCAGTTTAGCCACTGATAGATTTTTATCAGATTTTATTGGTTTTCGATTGGATTTGATTTGTTCGTTTGCCTGATTGAGTTAACAAAATTGATGGTTTGCTTTCAATTGAATTTGTTTTGTATCTATTCTGAACAAGAGGTTTTCATGCTATATTTAGAATACGATCATGTTTTGATTTGATTTAGTTATGGTTAGTTTGTATTTCATGGTTGTTGAACGATTTAGTGAATTTGGTTGTTACGGTCTTTTAATATGCTGTGTCATATAATGTTCTAAATCTGATCGTTTCCAAGTTGGGAAGAGTGACTCTACTTTTATGGAAACAATACTCTCATTTAAGTTTGTGCAAATGATATTCACGCCCAAATTATGGAACGATTTAATCCACAACGACTATGTTAAGCCCCAGCCGTTTGATTCGCTTGATTGGATTGTTGTATCTTCAGTTAGTTTGATCGATTTTATGAATTGTATTCATATCAAAAATAGATTTGATTACAGTTCATTTCTCAAACGAGTTTGTTAATTCAGTTCTACTTATGTCATTCTGTTAAATTCATATGAGGAAATTTGGGTAATAGTTGTTTCAAAATGAATTCAAGAAATGATTTCGTGAATGGTTTTGTCTGCCCCATTTTGCAATAACAAACGATTGGATATCTCTTATGAACTCTGTTACCAACTGACTGATCCTGTTATGATTTCATTTGAGTTGATTCACGAGTCATTTATGATTTAATTCGCTCATGGCCTAGATCGTTTGTTATATAGTTATGTCGATTTGGAAATGATCTGGTTTGGATTCAATTGTGTCTCCTGAGGCAGCATAACAATTGCCTGGGATTTGTTTTAATTATATCGATTTCAAATTGATATGAAACGATTTCATAACTGGTTGATTATGATTCTGTTAACCCGACTTTGTGGTAACAAATGAAACATAGTACGGATATCTCTGTAGTTGTTTGATTGATCTTGATCCTGTTTGATTTCAAATGGTATAACCATTTCAATTTCAATGATTCGTTTTCAAATAACTATTGGATGGTAATTGAATTTAATTCTTTAAAATATTTTCAATCAATTTTAATGTTGATTCTGTGTCTTTTTTAGACCAGCTACATAATCGCAAGATTCTGTAGCTAGTCTATAGAATTAGATTTTTATCTTTTTATTAATAAAGGATCCTTCTAACTTGTCCATTTTTTATCCTTTTCAGGTAAATTCGAATTGCATGGGACATGATGGACAAGCTAAGGGAATATTTGGGTGATTTAGTTTTATTTTAGGTTCCTAGTTTAGTTAAACTTGGGATATCTTCCCAGATTTTATGTAAACATTTTTTATAACTTCCACAGGGAGGTTTTACCCTGTGGAAAACCTTTAAATACTTATTATTTTTGTAATAAGGATCATCCTCACTTGTGGGAGAACCAGGCTATGGATTCCTAATACAAATTGAGACAGAAGTTGATGTTCTGCTACAGCTTTCGCTTTCATAATATCAATCTTTTGTTTCAAGTTTATGCATGTCATTAGCAATCGATTATAGACTACTTTAGCTATCATAGTCTATTGCAGAATGATGTGATTTAATTAATGTGATCCATGTCTTATTTCTTTCATTACTTTAAAAATACAACAATTACTTTATTCAGTTAATGAATGACAAATTTCTCTTCTTCATCAATTGAATTATTTTGTATAAGTCTTTGCATACAGGTTTATCTAATTGTGAAGATTTATAAATCATAAGATTGTTGTAAGTTTTTATGTCTTGTTTGTCCTGGAATTATATTGAAGAGCACTACAGCTATCATTTACAAGAAGCCTCTAGATAATTCGGTGCGGGTTTCCTCCCTCCGATCGGCTAAGAGAATCATCATACACAGGACAAATCTGGAGCATTTCTCCAGGTCAATTTGTGATTTATTTTCGTTAGATTGTTTAGTGTAATATTAGTAGTTTAGTTAGATATATGTTTAGTTAGATGTGTAGTTAGAATTACGTATATTAGTTGTTTAGTTTAGTTAGTTTTTCATTTTATTTCTATTCATAAAATTATAAAATCAACAAAAACATCTTTCTCTGTCTTAGGGCAGAATATAAATGAGTTTTCTAGGTTTTATTTAAATCTGTAAATTGTAGATATTGTACATTTTGTGAATAAGTTATATTTCCGTTAGTAGTTAGATAGTTAATTAGTTAGAGTTAGTATAGTATTAGTTAGTAGTTTGTATATAGAATAGTTAGTTTAGTTTATTAGTTTGTTTTATTTCCTTTTAGTTAGATTAGTTTCAATAGTTAGTTTTAGTTAGATTAGTTAGTTTAGAATAGTTTTTCTTTTTTTGTTTTCTTAGGACCTTAGATCGGCTAATGGAGCCGCTAAACTCGTCAGGGTGGTTCATCCCAAACGGCTTGGGTTATTAAAAAACCCCAGACCGGTTCCACTCTCTCAGTTGACGGACGGTTGATTTCGCCCGTCAACAAATGGCGCTAGAAGGAGGGCCTGAATTTAATTAATGGAACGAGGTGGTCGCAAGACTCCTCCACCACCTAATCACCCACCTATAGTGACTAGAATCCATTCAAACGATAATATTCCCCTTCAAACAACAACCACTTCAACCGATGATCCACAGATCACAGTTGAGCCAGCAACCCCTAATCCTGCAGGTGGTGACATACAAGAGATTGTCCACCAATCTCTTATAAAAACACATAGTGCCTTAGCCCGTTTGAGGCAACCTAATCGTCCCTGGGGACAACCTTTGGATTTCTCTGATATCAGAGAACAATTAGGTGATACTAACCTCACTGTGAATCCTTCAGATCCAATCTTAAATCCTGCTGCAGGAGGATCTGGGATACCCCCTTCACCACCTCCATCATCTCCTTCCTCTTCTGGAGGAGATTCCTCTGATGAAGGCCATTCCCCTTCTCATCCTTCCACACCCACTACCCCAATGGCAAATCAGAACAACCCTGCTAGACCCTGTCTTGACCAGGATGCCGTAGCTGTACCTGGAGCTCAGAATCCTTTACCTAAACACCCGGAGAAATGGCTTCCCAAGTTTGATCCTAAATCAAAACAGATCGTTGAAGACCACATTAAAAAGTTTATGTTATCCATAAGACTCCGCAATGTCGAACATGAAGATGTTGTATGTAGGTTGTTCCCTTATACTTTCCAGGGTAATGCATCCACATGGTACTTTTCCCAGCAACCCCATACCATCGTGTCTTGGGAAAATTTCGAGTCATGCTTTTTGGAAAAGTTCGGAGACGGTAAGCCTCCGGAAGTCCTAGTCATGGATCTTTCTAGTTTGAGAATGAACCCAAAAGAAAAATTTAAAGACTTTAATCAAAGATTCTTGACACTTAAAAACCGAATCCCTGCTGATTCCATGCCTGCTAAGAGTCTTATAATAGCATACTACACTAAATCTTTGCATCAAAGTATAGCTATTTGGGTTAAACGATCTAAGAAAGCCACATTGTTAGAGGCCTTCGAGGAGGCCAACTAGATCGAAAAGGACATACTTAGTCTTAAAGACTCTACTAGCAATGAAACTGAGACTAGTTCTTCTTCCAAAAAAAAGATCGAAATCCTCCCCAGACCCACTCAAAGTAAAACACAACCTGAAAACTTTGATTTAGAAAACCTAACTAAAGTTGTTCAAAAACTATCAAATCAAGTTATAGACTTGAAAAGGTCAACCGAAGAAGCTTCTTCGAGCAAAGGGCCTTACAAACCCCTGTTCCAGAAGCCTTTTCCCACCAACCAACCTAACCCAACCACTGAAGGCCTTAATCTAGAAAGTTTTCAATGCGCCCTTCAAACAATTCTAGAAGCCCAAGATAACTTGATGCCTCCTGACATCCCTGAGGAGGTAGTTGAACAAGAGACAGTTCAAGAAGAAGAGTCTTCTCCAAACATTTTTGGACACTTCTCAGACAACATCTTTCAAGCTAACTTCGAGACAGTACATCCTTATAATACCAGGAGTAAGACAACAAACAAACCCTCCACCGAAAACACTACAACTTTTCCTCCAAAACAGTGTAAATCAGCTGAGACCAAATAGAGTAATGTGAACCCCAACTTAGATTATGATTATGTTGAAGATCTTAAAAAGTTAAGGGCTAACATTTCTATTTATGAGTTATTGAAATTTCCATTTCTACTTCAAAAAATGTTACAAAATATCTTGGAGAATGGAAAAAATGGTAACTCTAATGGTAACAAGGTTGTGCAAAATAAAGCTCCCCAGAAGACTTCCACTAAAAACAATCCTAATCCTCAAGATAAAGGAAGCCTTCCTGTAAGTAATGTAAATAATGTAAATAATGTAGATAAAGTAGTCGTAGAAACTGCGAGTAAAAAGACACAAGCTTCTACTCTTAGTAGTCACAAAAATGTACCTCGTTTCCTATTAACTTTCAAGATTTTTAATAGAAATGTGCACAATTATATGGTAGACTCGGGGGCATCATCCAATGTGATGCCATGGTCTGTCTGCCAGAAGATTAATGCAGAAGTTGAACCCTCGACTTTAAAAATCGTACAACTTGATCAGACAAATGTTAAAGTTATAGGCAAACTAAAGAATGTGCTTATTAGATTATTGTCTAACACTAAGGTTCATCAAGTTATTGATATAATTGTTGTGGATATTCCAGAAGTGTATGGTCTATTTTTAAGCAGGGACTGGTCGGAGCAGCTACATGGTTATTTCGCGACAGATTGGTCCCATCTATGGCTCCCAGAGTACGACAAACCTAATAAAATCAAAGTGAATCGTGAGCGCTACCTTAAGTTCACGGTCACTGATTTGAACGATCCCAATGAACCGTATACACCTTCTGCTGATTCACCTGAAGTACAAGGGATGGACACCTTCTTCAGTAATTTCATGGCCGAGGCTTCACCTATCACCAATCTAGAACAACAGTTCGAGATTGTAGCATATATGCAGCCAACATCTTCCACACAACGGTCTCATGTACCCGATGGAAATCAAATTTGATCTCTGTATTTCGACGGGTCAAAGTCCAAAGAAGGAGCTAGAGCAGGCTGCATCATTATCGATTCGGCAGGTAACAAAACATTGATGGCACGTAGGTTGGAATTTGAATGTACTAACAATACTGCAAAATATGAGTCTTTACTGCAATGTCTCAGAAAAACTTCGGATATGAACATTCAAAATTTAACCGTCTTTGGCGACTCTGAAATAATGGTTAGACAGATAAGAGATTCGATCCACTATTTGTCTCCGCATCTCAAAAGCTACCAGTCTGAGGTACGGAATTTAATGAATAAATTTTCCTCTTTCAATATAAATTCTATTCCTAGAATGAATAACTCTGAAGAAGATTTATTAGCTAATGTAGCTTCTAAACTTATTCCTGCAGAAGGTTTGTCCCCAGATGCATTCTCTGTTGAGATGCTGTTTCGCCCATCTGTTCCCGACAACATCACGAACTGGAGAGTATTTGACGATGATCAATAGATTATTAACTTTCTGCACATGGAAGAAACCTTTCAAGGCACGGTGATAGACGAACACACACACGATGACAATCTGCATGATTTCACGGTAATACCAGATACGAGAACTCATGAATCCTCATCGGATATGGTAAGCTCGATCCCTAAATCTGTAGTTAAATTAGAGAAGTTTTATGATTTTCAAGATAAATTTAAAAAGATGGTCAACTGTAAAACCAATAGTTCCTCGTTATCTTATGAAAAAGTAAACTTAGGAACTAAGGAAAATCCTCAGTGCATTAATCTAGGGTTGGGATGTTATCAACAAAAAAAAGCTGAATTCATTAAATTGTTCAAAGAATTTAAAGATGTCTTTGCGTGGACGTATGATGAACTTAAAACGTTCGACCCTAACATCATACAACATGTCATCCCGATGAAGCCCCGAACCTCACCCTTTCAACAAAAACTGAGGAAAATGCAGCCTAAACTTGAACCGACCGTTCAAAAAGAATTGAATAAGCTCCTAAATGCTAAGATAATTTTTCTTGTTAGGCACACTCAATGGGTTTCTAACCTTGTCCCAGTGCGGAAGAAAAGTGGGGAAATTCGACTCTGCGTCGATTTTCGAAACCTTAATAGAGCGTCTGATAAAGACAACTATCCTGTCCCACCCATGGAACAGATCCTTCAACAGGTATCTGGTTCTGAGAAGCTATCTTTACTAGATGGTTTCTCGGGGTACAACCAAGTCCTGATGTCTCCGCCAGACCAACTTAAAACTACCTCCCGTACTCCGTGGGGCAGTTATGCTTATCGTAAAATGCCCTTTGGATTGATTAATGTCGGTGCTAATTTTCAGAGAGAAATGGACATTACTTTCCGAGTCTTAATCAATCATTCCATCGTAGTTTACTTAGATGATGTGAATGTATTTTCTAAAAACAAAAACGATCATCTAGCTCACTTACGAGTCATTCTACTGCGATGTTGTAAATATGGCATCTCTTTGAATCCTAAAAAATCCATCTTTGCAGTAGAATAGGGTAAACTCTTGGGTTTCATTGTGTCTAGTGAAGGGATGATTATTGAACCCAAAAGGACTCAAGTCATCGCAAAACTCCCCCCTCCTATGTCCAAAAAATCTATGCAGTCTTTCTTAGGCCAGATTAACTTCGTGAGAATATTTGTCCCCAGTTTCTCCGAAATGGTCAGGCCTTTACAAAATTTGATTAAGAAAGAAACCCAATATCACTGGGGACCCCTAGAAAATCAATCTTTTAATGCAATAAAGAAGGCCATAATAGACGCTCCATCTCTCATGAGCCTAGACTTTTCTCAAGACTTTACACTCTACACTTTTGCTTCTGACCGTTCCTATGGCGTCGTCCTAACCCAAAATAATACCGAGAACAATGAAGTGCCCATTGCCTTTATGAGCTCTACTTTCAAAGGCACTGAACTTAATTACCCAGTAGTAGATCGGCAAGCCTACGCTATTTTTAAAGTAGTTAAACAATTCCGGTCCTATCTTTTGAAGTCAAGGACGAAAGTGATTGTCCCCTACCCAGCCGTGAGGAACCTGTTAGTGCAGAAGGAGCTAGGAGAAAAGAGATCCAACTGGGTCACCTCCTTGCAGGAGTACAATTTAGAAATCACCCCAGTGCAGATAGTGAGAGGCCAAGGATTATGAAAGTTAGTTGTTGATTCAGCAGCAGGACAGCAAGAAGAAAGTGATACGTCAAACCTAGGACAAAACGATCAAAGTCTAATCTGTTGTGCACAAAACCTTGTTAGTACTTGGTATGATGATATAAGATTCTGTCTTGAACATGGGTCAGCCCCCCGTCACCTTTATCTCGCTAAAAGAAGAGCGTTGAGATTAAATTTTGCCTCCTTTCATTTGGTTAATGGTATCCTGTTTCGTCAGAGTTTTGACGACGTACTGATGCGTTGTCTTGAAAAAGACGAAGCAGAAAAAGTCTTGCTAGAGTTGAATGTACGAGAAGCTGGTGGTCATTTTGGTGGTGACACCACTGCCCATAAGGTTTTAGGAGCCAGTTATTACTGGTCCATGCTTTTTAGAGATGCCCATGCCTTGTGTCGTAAATGTATCATTTGTCAGAAAGCATCAGGGTGGTTACAAAAAACAACCTTTCCTTTGCAGCCCATTTCAGTAGATTCTCCTTTTCAGCAGTGGGGCCTCGATATCATAGGTCCAATCAACCCTCCATCCTCGAAAAAGAACAAGTTTAATGTGACAGACACATATTACTTTACCCGTTGGTCTGAAGCTGCTGCGCTAAGAACTGTCAACACCAGTCAGGTAATTGCCTTTCTAAATTCGAATATTATCACTCGTTTCGGTATCCCTAACTGTTTAGTTTTCGATAATGATTCTTACTTTTCCTTCCTTGAGATGAGCGAGTTCGCTTTGGAAAAAGGAATTAAGATGAAGTATTATGCTAGCTATTACCCACAAGACAATGGATTGGCAGAATCGACAAACAATAACTTGATCAAAATCATCAAGAGAACAGTGGTTGAAAATCACAAAATTTGGCACAATGCACTGCTAAACGCGTTGTGGGCTGATAGGGTAAAGCCAAAAGATGTTGTAGGTAACTCCCCCTTTTTGCTTGTTTATGGCAGAGAAGCAATTCTGCCACCTCACATTCTTCTTCCTTCACTTCAGTTGTCACAGAAAGTCCAAGAAGGAGATTGTCCCCCTTTGGAAAACCGAATTAACGCTTTGATGAAGCTAGAAGAGGTAAGAGCCAAAGCTAAACATAAGTTAGATCAACATCAACAATTGGTTAAATGATGGATCGATTTTAACTTTGCTTCTGATTGGAATTTTGAATTAGGTGATCTCGTCTTAAAGTGGGACAAACCACACAAGGGAAAGGGAGAGCACACAAAATTTCAAAATTTGTGGCTTGGACCATTTTTAATTGCTGAAAAGTTGGGTCCCAGTTCTTTTTTATTGCAAAATCTTGAAGGGCAGCCTGACACCTACTCGGTGAATGGCCAAGCCTTGAAAAGATACTTTGCTTGATAACTACCCTTGTATATTATGTACATATTTTGCTTTTGTTTGCTTTTTCGTTTGCTTGTTGTTTTGTTTTTTATTTTTCTTTGAATTTATCAGTTTGTGTTTTTGAAAATACACATACCTGTACACTGAGCTATTCAGACTAAGACAATAGAAAATTCCTTCACTGAAACAACTTCTAAGAAAATTTGTATAAATGTCAATGGAATGTTTCTGAAATTTATATCTATGTTGGAAAAGTCTGTTGTTTGAAAGAAGATGACTGATTTTGATCTCTGAGTAAAGCTTGTCATGATCAATATCTGTTATCTTTTTACGTTGTCCCTATTCCGTAAAGGAATGACTCAGAGGATGTCTCCCTGCCTTAGGAAGTTGTTTTTGTAAACAAAACATCTCTGGATCTAAATAAAGGACAGTTCTAAAAAATTCTGATGAGGTCTAAAAAAAATAAAAAATATGTTAAAATATCATGATTTTCAGCGTCACCCCGCTCAACTATATATCTATGAAAAAAACAAAACAAAACAAATTATTAATAAGAGCTATGGGAAGTGCTTGTAAACCCGTCGGGATGCTGAACAGGTCTGTTGGCAGCGGGTAAATGCATGCATGACGCCAAGTCAACTTCGTCAAGGTACTGAACAGGCCCGCTGGCAGCAAAGCAATGTCGGGTATATGAAAATTTGCAAATGAGAATCCTCTTTAATGTCCTTTATTCTCATCCAGAACTTCCTGGCAGAATATAGATGTCAGAGTGTGTTAAATGACAACCCTGCCGAGGCTATGGACCCCTGCTGGCAGCAGTGGCTCTGTCAACAGTATTGGAGATTTTATCTTTAATATCATGACTTGCTGGTCTTAAGACTATTATTAGTTTTCATCTTTTGAAAAACTACTGGAATAGCTGGTTAATGATGATGTTTGTACAATTTTTTGGTTGTTATTTTTGAGTTGGAATTATCTTTGCTGCCCTAATATGAATTTGTTCCTGTTAGCAGAGATAACTGCTTCAACTAGTCTGTCTCCATTGTTGGCAGCCAATACACATTTTTCCACTGTTTTATAGGCTGCCTACACCAATGTTTTGCAAACATCAATTTTTCGTCGCAATTTTCAAATAAACGACACTTTTATTTTTTGCGACATTTGCACATTTACCTTCGTTTTGTTTTCACGACTGTAAGCGTGAAAACTTAGTCTCTCGAAGTCGCATTAAAATCATTGTTTGATGTCCTTCTTGATGATATGCCCATTGCGCTTACATTTCACTTATCATTATGCAGCTGGCAAAACTTTTGAACTGTACTGATTGGACATTCTTGGATTGATTTTGTGACTTGGTTTCATTGAGTTTGTAATGCATTGGCATTTGGATTTACATGTTATCTGATCAAATTACTTT
>ML778232.1:3824710-3847084 GCA_009831015.1 Picea engelmannii | reverse complement strand
TTAACTGGAACTCCCAGCCATGCATGGCCGAGAGTTCGCCAAAAACCCTAGCTCCTTCTAGCCTATAAAAGGAGGGGTAGGGGTACTATTCAAGGAGGAAAAAATCATAGCAAAGAAACTCTGCCAAATTGCCAAGTCCATTAATGTCCCAACCCTTTAGCCTTTCCTCAAGCTTTAGGAGAAGTTCAACCAAAGTAGTTGGAGGACAAAGAAGAGGAGGAGCCCAGGATCAGGATCGAGGAATGGTGGCCGATCTTAGAAATCATTGTAAGTTGGTTCATATTGAGATTAATGAAAAAGATACTTTTCCCGTCCTGAATACATGAGTCTTATCTATGTTATTTGATTTGTGTTTAATCTCTAACCCCCTAGTAGATCAATAGCATGCATGTGTAGTTTTGTCTTGATTGCAGGAAAGCTTTGTGGAAGGAGCAGCAGCAGCAAGGGGATAAAGGTTCAATGGAGGATCTACTTCAACCGTCGATAAAAAGGTTAGTGGATTCTTCCCATGTGTGCATGAGAAAAGGGGTTGAGGTTTCGGGTGGAAGGTTAAAAGTTATGTCTTAAGGGTCATGATCTGCGTACAAGTTTAAAACCCTAGCTTGTTAGTCCATAGGGTAGAATACCCCACAACAAATATGCATTAAGTTATGGTTCTTAGTCACATTGCATATTAATCCCTAAGTACACAAAAACGCAGTAATAATCAAATCAAACTCTTCCAAGAACATAGAATTAAATCAAATCTAACATTCATTTAACATCAATAGAGCACTAAGCATCCATACATCTATCTAATATACATCAAGATCAGTGCACTAAGAAGATAAATACATAAACAACATGAATAACATTGCACAAAGCACATCAACACATGATATACGTGGTTCACCCCAGTGTGGGGCCACGCCCACCAAATTCTTCTTCTTCTTTATTAGTCTTCAAGCTTCTTATATTCCTTTGATCCTGTTCACAAAGACACAAAGCCAACCCCTCCAAGGGACTAGAGATCTACGTGCACCTCACCAGATCCTCCTTTCCTGAATGAGGTTAGGGCACAAAGCCTTACATAGTCTATGCATAAAGTCTCTTACAATCATTTGCACTTAGCTCTCCAAGTCTTAACATACTCTAGTCATGCACTCAACCCATGATCTTTGCTACATACATCACCTAGCTACTTATTTATACATTACAAAAAGGCCTAAAACATGGGCAAATCCATGGGCCGACATCCCATACCTATTACATAAACCCTAAAATCCCAAAAAACCTGCAAAATGGGCGAGATCCTGCAATATCCGCTTCGCCTGGGCGCTCTGGCTTCGACTAGCCTGTCAAAGTCCCAAAAATGGTCAAACACGACCAATGTTTCTTCAAAACTTGGTTGATGGCCAACATAGGTATCAGTTGAGGACTTCCAAGTTTAGAGAAAAAGGGCCAAGACAAGTCATGCACCAAACTTTCTCAAAGAAGGAGAAATGTAGTCCACCATAGTCATGGAGGGACCACACTCTTCATCCTATTCAGTCAATCAGTTCATAGTGTCTACATCATCACCAACATCTCAAATACAAACATACACTACTCTGATAGCTGAATCATCTCATAAGAAAACAAAGTCAAATATTTTTGACAAGTACAAACATATCAACCAAAGAAATGAGCTCCTAAAAAAAAACACTTATGCTCAATTCTGGAAGCAGACCTCCACTTCTCAACACAAATTGCTTTCAACATTTGACACTGAGAGAGGAAGAATACAAACTGGCATTCTTGCAAGAACAATTTCCTCATCCTAATACAACTGCAAACTATAATAAGACCGCCTTTGAGTTTGATGTAAAGGATGTCCATCCAGTGGTCCAGATGGATATGCATAGGAAGACAACATAGATGATATTCTCTATGTTGACCAAAAAATCAATGACTGCTTCAAATTTTTAGGTATCCTTGAATAACATTCAGTCCCAATTGAAGATGGAGAAAATCTCTTATCTGGCCAAGTACAAAAAAATCAAATCATTATAAGAATTGGTGCTAAAGATTGGGTATGACCCAAAAAATGTTAAGGTAGCAGAGGAGTTACTGAAGAATAAGAATGATGATATTGCATCTCTGAGAAAGAAACTGAAGATTCTAGCTACAAAAGATTCACAAGCCAAAGAACTGGTTCAGACTGAAGGCCACAAAGAAGAAATTTTGAAGCTTATCATGGAACAAAATGCACAAATAAGAGAAATGGAAGCATAAATGGATAAAATAATAAAGGAAAAAAAACAAAATGTGCACATGTCCATGATCCCACTAGAGGCAGTCTCTGTGATAGGAATTAGAATAGCAGAAGCATCCACATCAGTAGAGATTCAATCAACAATCCCAGTACAAGTTTTAGATGCATATAAGAAACTTGTAAAGTCCATGTAATATATGTCCATCCAAGGGGAAGAGATCAGGAAACTACAAGAAGATGTAAATACCTTGTAGGAGATGAAGTCAATGTTCCAAGCAAGTCACCAAGCAGAGATGCATAAGTCTCAAAGTCTTAGTCAACAATTAAAACAACTACAAAAGAGACTATCATGGCAAAGATCTTAGCCCAAGCTAAGGAAAACATTTGGATAGATATCAACAAGTCAATGTGAGAAATATGTCCATCCATAAAGATCATTTTTGGATGACACGAATTAGTACAGAAGGCCAGGGAAGCAATTGAGATCATCAAAGAGGAATTAGGATAAAGACCCACATACGCCAGTGAACTTATCAGATTTATGAACTCCAAAAACAAGCAGGAGTTAGAAGAACTAGAAATTGAGGACACAACAGATACCATCCTTGAGATCGATAAGGTCCTAACCAAAAAAGGATTAATGTTCCAGCTAGAAGAGAAGGCCCAAGTGATGGACATAGGTGTTCAGATATTTTTCAGTAACTTTGAAGTGCTACATAAGAAAGGTCTTCCTGGACTATTAGTTCTTAATGACAAACTGATCACTCTGTCTGATTACAAACATAAAAGTAGTGCAGTGGTAAAGGACAATTCAAAGTTCGTAGGGATACAAGGAAGCATTACTGGTAAATCTTCCCCGGAGATACTACATTTGGACCTGAGTATTCAATATGATATTAAGCATATCTTCATAACTAACCCTACTTTTGCAAAGTATACTGAAATGTATGAGATATACAAGAAGTTACTCAAGATTTCCATCCCAGGTAAAAAGAGATGGGAAGATATATTCACCTTACTTGAGTAAAGACAATTTTGAGGTTCTAGTTAGAGTGGAGCAGCCAACCAAAGTGAAAGAGATGAGTCACCAACTACTTACACCAAATCAACACCAAGGATCCAAGTCAATCAATAAATCCCTATATTTTTTATTTAGAGATCTAGTTAGTTAGATATTCCTCCATAATATCTTAGTCATTTATGACATGATCTGATGTAAATAGTTTTATAAATACATCTTTCTTCGAAGTATTGAGGGTTGATTTTTGCACCCAGGAGCTATTGTGTAATTTTTCAAAGGATCGACCAATAATAAAAAACGCTTATTCACAGGATTCTTGTGTCATATTGTTGGTGATGTCTTTCTCTCTTTGTCAAATGTTTCTTATGCTCTATAATAATTTCATATATTTCCAATTCTAATCATTAAAAGAAATTCAAAAGAACAAAATTGATTTCATATACTATGTCTTTGATTTTTTAATGATCTCTATGTTTTCATCTGAAATTGAGTGAAGGAATTCTTAACTACTCCTCTGCTTAGTGGACTTTCCCCTCTTGTTCTATGTTATTCATTTCATTTAATTTGAATAGATCCAATAGTTTTACTACCCTTCCCTCTGAAGAAAACCTTATAAAAATCTAAATCCGATCCTAATCTTTAAATACATACCCCATAGCCCAATGGAAAATAAAGCATTCTTTCATCCAATTATTTGAAAAAAGAAAACAAAATTCAAACTATCATAACTAGCCTAACATTTAAAACTCAAACAAATATAAATCTGATAGAGTGATCCTTCTTTGACACTAGCATGGCTAGATCCCATCTTCCAAAGTGGTTTGGTAGTTACATCTATCAATTTCTTCTACAACCTCTGGAAATTATAGAGTGATAACATAGCCCATGAATACAAGTCAGCTGGTTGGAGTTTGGCCACTTCATTACTCCATTGCAAATTATTAGGTCTTGAGAGCTACAGAGCTTGACTAACTTAGTACCAAACAAATTCTCAATTAGGTCTTCAAAGCTTCTTTTGTAGCTATTAGATAAAGCAAGGTCCTCATCTAGCCATAAAAGATTATGGTTGAAATCAATACTTAAAAGAGTAGCTTGTTTAGTTGTAGTTGTATCATTAAAGTCTCCTAGTTGGAGGATATTACCTTCATTTTTCAAACTATAAATATCTCGTTCTAAATTATTATAGGGACAATTGTTATCTAGATTGTTTTTATTATAAAAAGTAGAATTAATAGGTGCAAAATAACAAATTGCTATATACATCTTCTTAGCATTCGTGTCTGAAATTTCTATCCAAATGTATTGATTGAGAAGGTCAATCTTATGAAGTTAAGTGTGAAGAGAAATGCTCTTTCTAATATAATATCTAAATACATCTAAATAATTCTTTCATAATATCTAAATAATGTTGTATTTAGAATATTTAAAAAGAATTAATGGAATATTTATTTAAGATAATAAATATAGAACAAAATATTTTTTCTATTTTCCAAATTAATATTAATAAAAAATTTGGTCAATTTATTTTCATAATCTTTAAATAAGTTATAATAATGATTATTATAAATATTCAATAATAATTTTAATAATGAATATTTAAAATTTATACTCAATCATTAAAATAAAAATAAAAATAAAAATAAAAATAATTATTTCAAGTAAATAAATGGTTTATTTTCCCTATGTAGATGTTAATCATCATCATTTATTAAAAAAAAAAAAATATTTATAATATTGTATTATGGTTTATAATATATTAATTAAATATTATATTAAATAAATTATATTTATTATGCAATAATCATTACAATATTTAATAACATTTTTAATGAATATTTAAAATAAATTTATTCATTGAAATTTTAAAAACATTATTTTCAAATAATTAACTATTTCTCTTAGAAAATATAATTACAATATTGTATTATGTTCTTGTGAGAATATTTCCTTAGATATATGGATCAATAGTCTTATGTTTTTAGGTGAATTGATGTAGGATTTTTTCACTACTTTTATACTTGATGAAATGTGTTTCCAATTTGTAGGATGCATCGTTTATATAGTTGACATAAGTGTCTTCTATCAACTTCACGTTTCATGTTCCACATATAACAAATTACATTTCTCTCTTATACTATATACTATATTGTATAAAGCACCTCAGGGTGCAAGAATTTTTACACTTCTAATCATCAACAAATAAAAATTTACATGGCGTGATTATTGACATTAATTGGTTGATTGGGCATAAATCAACTCCTTTATGATTAGTATATTGTTGTTTGAATCTCATTCAAAAGTATTTATAATGAACAACCTTAGACAATGTTTTGTATTGAGTCACCTTACACAGGACCCTTTAAGAATCTATTAATCACGAGACTTCTTAAAAATCCATCATGCACATGACTTGACAATATCGTACTAATCCCCTCACCCCCAACTTGTTAATGATAGTTGAATATGGTTAACCTCCAGGTTGACATTGGCTTACCATGGTTGAATATAGTTTCCCACGGTCATTACCTTAAACTCCTATAACTCCATTGAACACTAAATAATATTAACCCGTAACTCCTATAACCCCACTAAACCTTAACCATCATTATTATAACATTTATAACCTTACTAATCCCATATACCTAATACACCAACCCTTAATGACCACAACACAAGGTATTAAACCTTATCACTCTTAACTATGGCATACATATCCATGCCCTCCAAGCCAACATGTAAGCGTCCACTTATCCAAATTATGAATATTAAACATCAACTAATCAAGATAATTACTATTAAATAAATTGGCTTAAAAAGACATTGAGCATATTGTAAATGCATGCATAAATGAAAAATAACATAAAATAAAGAGAATAAATAAAAATTGTAAAACAAAGATTAACCATTTATATTTTAATAAAAATGGTATAAAAAGTTTACTAGGTGGGAGAAATTGACGTTAAATCATACACATCCAATGTGGGATATGATGTTAGAAGGGTGGAAAAACCAACTACACGATTATAGCATATTCAACCTAACCCATGACTCTCACAACTTAGCCAAAATTATCACTATAAAACACTCTAGGAAATTTATCTAGCCCTCAATCATCCATGAAACAATCTTTCTTACAACTTGTTGAGCACTCAACACACCCTAAAAGCCTTATCAAATTTTGGGTATCACTTGAGTTCTTCACTGTCTGACTCGATTTCATTTTGGGAAATGGTTTATCTTTGTTTGTTTCCACGTCTCTTATCACCTAGTCAGTTTTGTTTGATCTTGTGAAAGATCATCTCTAAAAGACCTTAACACTCGAATTAAGAATCGACAACTAAGCATTGCACCTAACGCTCTTAGGTTCGACGTCGGATAGAATTCAAGTAAGTAAAGGAACCACATAAAAACAACAGTCATCAAGCGTCAATCCTCATCGACATCAACAAAAGGTGGTTTTGGTTTACATAAGTTATTTGCATAAAGGTTCGAGAGATAGTCGATCCCCTTCGACATCGGCAAAATACAAGAAAGAGAGACGTTAACAAAAGACATAAATAAATCACTGATAGTCGATGCCCGATGCTCTTTATCAGGATCAGGGAAATCCAAAAAGATCACAACAATCATTTTGACCATGATAAAATTATCTCCGATTGTCGATCCCCGATGCATTTTCGGCATCAGGACTTTTTCGAGGGAGCCAATCTGAGAGCACTTGGGTAAGCTTATCGTCGATCGTTGATCCTTGAAACTTTTTGGTGCCGAAAAGATAGGATTGAGTTGTGGAATGTACGGCTTAAAGAAAACCCCGACTCCGATTAACATGATCAATTAAAGTCACTGGTCTTGAATTCCACGTGTCTTTACCACATAAGAGGTTCATACGGTCTAGTTTTATCCCAAGTCATTTTGGTTCCCTAGGTCCTAGTCATGCCTCCTAGTAAGCTTTTCCATGTCATCTTTGTATGGAAAGATCGATCGACGTTAGATATTTTGCAGGAGGATATCAACGAAAATGTTCACAACACAATCTCGACCCCCAATCCACCAACTGAAAGAGCGAAATGATGGGATGTTTGCAGCATAAGATACGTTCGAATTTTGGACATTTAATGAAATAGTTAATGCTCGATCCCACATTATTTTCTAACCCATGCGCCAGTTAGACAACATCATTTGGAAATCACTGATAGACCACATTACCACCCGCACCCGCGTCGTCAAGCCATGATGAATTTAAGTTTAAACATCTCCGAAGATCTGGCGGAAGATTTGATGAAATTACACTCATAACCCAAATTGAATGGCTAATGTGACACGGTAAGTTCATCCCTATTTAAATATCTAGAATGACTTTGAACAAATTCATTCTGCACGTAAGTTGAATTTCAGAGAATCCGAAGGAGCAAAGTGAGCATCGCAAGACTGCACTGACTCTTTGATTATCTAAACCGGGTTTAACAAGCTTCAAAGGTATGTATCCAAGCCTGTCAATTCGTTGGTTATAATTTATATATGCACAACCAATTTTATTTCACAATATCTAAACTATGTTATAGATGCAGGTAAAATGCCACAGAGAAATCCAACCACCAGACACTCGCCGAGAGGACCAAAGACGAAAGAAGTCGAGATAGGCAAAGTTTCTTCTTCGGGGACCATGAGGCAGTTGGAGTATGCTCCTAGGATGGAGCTTGTCATCAAAACAACAATGAAGAAATATTTTTCCCAGCCTCTAACCTTTGGTGATACAGAGGAAAGAACCAAATCCAAGGTAGTTCTCCCACAGTGGGGAGCTCTCTTCAACAGAATTAGCTGAGAGGAATACCCATAGTATATCTTACATAGCAACCCAAACGTAAGGGCGCTCGATGACCAGGTGTTCCCAAACATCAGATGGTCGTATTTACACATGGTGGAAAGAACAACCCCCATTTTTCCCTGCATAGAGGTTCTAAAATGGTTCATCGACTACACAGACGAGCATAAATTCTTGATCAATGATGAGAATGGAATATGTGTTAGAGTTTTCCTTTCGATAAAAGTCCAGAAATACTATAAGCTCAGGGACCCAAAGGAGCGGCTCAACATGAACTTTGTAGTGAAGTTCTATGAGTTCCATGACACCAGCCGGGTGATGGCCTCATGGTGGAAAGAGGACAAGAAGTTCACTAACCGGGAAAATGGATTGTATGGAATGAGTAATCTGAGGGATCCATACATATATTTAATGGCTCTAATCTTCCAATTATATGGAGAAAAGGACTGCTCCAAGTTTTTAGAAGTGTGGATGCCTTTGGCGTACATAGTTGCAATCATCAGGAGAAGCTTCAACTGGGGAGCGATAATCTCAAAAAAACAAATCATTTGTATACAACGGGTTCAGATGCCGAAGGAAGGGGAGGCACCTAGTTTCTACATGGCCTCGTACCTTCTCAATGTCATGTGTGCAAGGAACGTATTCGTCAGCATGAATCTGTGTTGGCATGTTGCAGAGCTCCCAATCCACATCTACTTCAACATACTATTGTATAATAGGTACAAGAAATATTACACACTCATCTGTAATGAATTCATCTCTCGCATTCATTTTATTATTTTTAAGAAGGAATTCCCAAGGCTATTTGTGGCAACCAAGAAAAGCATAGCCAAGGTAGGACATTGGTACTTGCATGAACAATCAACCTACATCAGGGTGTCTGGGGCCACCAGAGCACCACATATCCTACCCACTCATGTCCCATACCATCTCTTTTTGGGATAAATATGTTATCAGACCATTGTATAGAGCTATAATGCCACATTGGTCAAAGACAAGAAAAAAATTTTCATACCCTACTGTTTTCATATAGTATTTTATCCGGTGAAGGATACTGCTCAAGACAAACAAGAGGGGATTAACCAACTGGAAGGATGATTCTGCAAGCACGATCATAAAGGCCTCGTCCCCCAACACTCTTCGCAAGTATCATCCTACTGGCCATATGCTCATGACAATTTTGAGGACGGAATTTTCACAGAGTGTGCCCATGATTGAGATGAGGTGGTACAAAGGATGGCCAACCTAAACATGACCACGTTCAAGGCCATGATCATGTATGAACAAGTGGAAATGATAGAGCAGTCAACTCAAGAGGCCCTTAGAGCCATGAAAGAAATGAGAGCAATGGAAACAACAGAGGCACAGAGAAGGGGATGGCTCTTGATAGAAGGGGAACAAAGAATCATTGATCAATCAAAAAATGACCCTAATCTGGTAGAGATGGAGAGGTTCCTAGCTCATTACCCAGTCGAAAGTCAAGGGCAACAGAGTTGCCCAGAGCCAATACAGATTGAAGAAACCACCGAGTCAAATATCCTTGAAGATCCACCACAGGTTAGATCACCAGGAGAAGTTTCGGCTTGGCCTGAGATAGTGAGGACATTAGGGAGAACAAGTATACCAAATTACCTATTTGATTTAATAACCATATATGATGATGAGGAGAGTTCAGAGGTGTCCCTTGTCTCTCTAGTGAAAATTATAGAGGAGAAAGGACCTAAGAAAGCATCCACCCCAGGTCCCGATGCTTCAATTCAGAGGCACCTACAGAGAAAGAATGAGGTGGAAAGTGACTAGGATGTTGAGCCACTCGACATACTGAGAATTCTAATGGGCAGCTTGAGGGATGAGCTAAGATCAAGTGAAAAAGAAGGAGAAATTCCACAATAGGAAATCTGCGCAACAATAGCCGATTACCAAGTAAGTACTAAAACTTCCCTTGATTCCTCAATTTTGAACAATACCTTGCCACCCGATGAGAAACAACCAAAGTCCAAGCCATCGAGACATAAAGAAGAGGTTCAGGAACCCAATCTTGAACAAATATACACCGTCGAGACCCTGAGAAACAATCTTACTCGGGGAGAACAACAAATCCTCGAACCTATTCATGAGGTCACTGATATAAAAGAAATATCCTATGACCTAAAGAGGAAAGCCATCATGAAGAGAACCACTAAGAAAAGTATGCTTACTTTGGACAGTTCGATCCTCATCACCACAGAGGAGAAATTGATCAACACAGAGCATGCCAAGACGTCCGATCTTATCGGCGCAGGGATGGAAATCACATATGCCACCCTATATAGAGAAAGGAAATATGAATAGGAGTTGGTATTTTCACTAAAGGATTTGGAGCATCTACACCATTTGGAAAAATACTCTCAGGACTCCACATAGGCCATAGTATTTTTGAGAAGCGAATTCCAAGATGCCTACAACAAATTCACGAATGAGCAACACCTTTTCACTGGAGGGATAGTTGTCTTCCAAGAAGACACCCTTATGGTGTTGGCAACATGAAAATACATGGAAATATGGTATGATATAGGTGGAAATAATTGATTATATCAACACGATTAAGAAGGGATGAGACACTGAAGAGCATGACATTCAGGTGCTAAGGGACAACAACATCGATCATATAAAGAAGTTGACTGAATACTGGGTGAATATGGACCAAGAAACTCAGTGGGATATTCAAGAGAAATGGGTTGATTGCGAAAGAAGATGGACCAAGATCAATCGGTGGATGAGAGACATCGGTCTCCCAAAATTCGGCTCACCCGAGGACTTTGTTGACTTGCATGACATAGTCAAACAATGTGCAGAGCAAGACTCATCATGGACTACAGAGATAGAAAAGGTGGAAAACATGGCACCAGGTCAAGTACAACAATTCATGGAGAACTTGATCAAGGATCAGACAATGTTTACAGTAGTTAAGTGTTAAAGTGGTCAAGTATTGGGCACATGCAGTAGAAATAAAGGAGATCCTTTCGGCCTCGATGGACCAACATAGATTTCCATATGCCAACACATGCGAGGAAATCCTCGTCAAATGGTCAGAGTATGAGAAGAGTCATCCACTTAAGTGAAACCATTTGATGACTCTTAGAAGACAGAGAGATGGAAGTGCCATGTGGCGATGTTTTGTTTTACTTAGCTTGCACTTTGATAGTTATTTTTAGTTAATGATCTTTTATAAATAAGAGGATTGACCTTTTAGAAAAGGTCGATGGTTTTTGCAAAGACCCTTATTTTTGGGATTGTATAGAACTATTTCAGAACTAAATTAATTGAGAATTCCTATTTAGGACCAGAGAGTTTTTTTTTTTACATCAAAGGTGTGTGTGATTGGATCTTAAGGAGGAATTACTTCTGACTTTATCTCATGAATGGTTGTTGTAATGAGTAAGAGTTTCTGAATCTATTGATAAGTTAGCCAATCAATATTTTTATAGTTCTTATCTCTAATGATGGAAATAAAATCATTGTGTTAATGTGTGATTAATGGTTAGAGCTAAGGAAACTATTTTTTTTTCCATCATTTTATTGCATGTATGTTTTCTTTCGATAATTATATCTCAGTCAATAATTAAAATACCAACAAGTTGATGTATTAGTACTAGGCTTGTCACAGGTATGAAAATCATTTTCTGCATGCTGGAGCACGAGGGTTATCCCAAGCTCATTCTTCTTCAGTAGTTACGATTTCCCCTTTACCTAGCTGGTTTATACTAGCACAAATATTTTAGCAAACCCATCTATTAAAATAAAATACAAAAGAGAACATTTAAACTGAAGGATACATTTTCATAAGAAGATATCCTATCAATCACTACGTAAAGCCCATCGATTATTTGGTCGGATCGATAGATATGGAGAACCATTCCACTATCAAAAGCTGCAGAGTCTAATTGTGCCTTGGTGGTGGTTTTGGTTCTTGATGTTGAGTTAAATGGATTTAGGATCCCTCAACAGAATTGGCTCTAGAAGGAGTGCGATGAATAAATGGCTAACAATATTTTTGATATAATATTCCACACAACCTATAGATTCAAAACAATCCACATGCATGGCTAGTCATTCTCAAGACATCCCACACACATTGAGTACTCCTGAAATGAGTAACTCACCCCAGCAAAAGGAAGAACATTTATTGCCTGAATACCTTACACTCTTCCCCATGAGGAGTTGAAATAATTCAAAAGAATCACAAGAGCTTACGCCCAACAAATTGGAGCACTACCCTTAGCTCCATTACTTCCTCATAAAAAACAAGTAAGCAAACCAGTGGTCGACACCCCCGACCAAGTTGTTTTTCACACAGTAGAAGACTTGATATATTTCACCCTCACTGAGATCGAACATCCCCTCAATCTAATCCCTAAAACACCAGTCGATAACTACTCTGAGCCTGACAATTTTGAATTTGACGAAGAAGGGTTTAAGTCAGAACACTCAGTTTCGGAGTCTAACAACATGGAAGATAAAAATGATCATAATGAAGAAAGGGGAAACCCACCTCAGAACAATCAACCTTGGTTGGCCAAAGATGCTCTGGAAATCGCTAAACGATTACATAACCTTCCCTGACATCCAAAAATGTTACTCCCTAAATTTGACCCAAAAACCTCAGGATTGCCTGAATACCATATCAAAAAATTCATACTAGCTATTAGACTAATGAATGTCCAACATGAAGATGTAGTATGCAGGATTTTCCCCTATACTTTTGAGAACTCGGCCTCCACATGGTATTTTAACTTCCTTGTAGGGTCCATAACTAGTTGGACAAAGTTTCAAAAGTATTTTTTAGATAAATTTGTAGAAGAAGCCACTACATGCGCTTTGATGGTTGAGTTGTTCACCGCCACCATGAGTTCGAAGGAGAAGGTTAAGGAGTTCAATGAATGATTCACCACTATCCTAAAAAAATTTCAACCCAAAGATAAACCCACTCAGTAGTTGCAAATTGAAGTATATGCTAATGCTCTCCCTGCTTCCATTTCCTTGTTTGTAAAAAGGGATGCCAAAACAACCCTAGCTAAGAATTTCAAGGAAGCCAAAACAATAGAATTCCAAATGATGGGATGTAAATAAGGCTAGGTCTCATTAGTTAAGAAGGAATATTAACCTCCTCCTAGGAGAGGACTCATGTTGAATAGACCCCTAGGGAAACAAATAGAACAAGGTCCTGAAAAAGGAAGTGGAGACATAGAAGACCTACAACGAATGATAAAGAAGTTTTCAAACAAAATCATAAACATGAAAAGAAGTGCATGGGAAGGAAACCAAGGTCAAAGGCCCTATAAACCCTTTTTTTAAATAAATCCATCGTTCAAAGAAATTGAACCTCCCCTAGCCAACTTAAACATCGACTTGGGAAATGTGGCGTCTGACTCTTTCTATACCTATCACTAAGAGAAACATTTTGAAACAGACTTCCCACAGTGGGTGCATGCCATGAATTTGATGGCCAATCTATTTCTAGACGAGGTTTCCCTTACCAAAAAATCAAGTGGATCAACTATGAATATTGCTGACTAGGAAGAAGTTGACCCACCGAAAGAAACAACCATGCTTCTATGGGACCCTGACCTACCGATGCCTTTCGATGATCTATTTGAGGTTCAAGAACCACCCACAGAGGTCTTATATGTGCAAACATGAAGTAGGGGCCACCCGGTTTCAAACAACCTTACCAGTTCCCACACTTTGAGAAGAAAACAAATGTTCGATCACCCGAAAGAATATGTTGTCTCCCAAATAATTCCTATAAACATCCATACATGAGAATCGCCCAATCTAGACTACAACATAGTAGAAGATTTGAAAATATTGAAGGCAAATATGTCGGTCATGGACATGTGTAGAATCCCCCAACAAAAGGACTTTCTGTTAGAAGATTTGAAGTCAGTAGAAATTACTATAACAATCAAGGACCATGGAGAAAATCCACCTTTCACAGATCTGAGAAATAAGCCAACTGTGAACGCTTTCTCTGAATATAAGAAAGGAAATCCTTTCCTCCCACCGTTCCTCTTGACATTTGAAGTTTTCAACAAAAACTTCCTTAATTGTTTGGTTGACTCAGGGGCATCCTCTAATGTTATGCCATTATCTATCTGCAAGAAATTAAACGCAGTCCCTCTTAAAAGTGATAAACATGTGATACAATTGGATAGAACCCAGGAGAAACTTATGGGAGAACTCAAGGATGCCATGATCAGAATGGCCACACACCCAAAAGTTGTTCAAGTGATTGACATCATTGTAGTAGATATCCCAGAAGCTTAAGGATTTCTACTTAGTCGAGATTGGTCCGAGAATTTGAATGGATACTTTAGCATAGACTGGGCTCACCTATGGTTTCCATTAAAGGGGTACACAAACATGATCATGATTGATAGGGAAAGGTATCTCAAACATACTGTCACTGATTTAGAATCCCTTAACGAACCTTCTTCGACATATTTACCCGTGATAGGAAACTATTCCTGCAACTCTGATTTCGGTAATTTCTCACCTCTCTCATCTGATGTCCCTCTTACTCAAAACTCTGAAATGAGTTTTCAAGAAATTTTTTCAACGAATGCAGAATAAATCCTCTTCTGTCAAGAACCTCTGTTAAAAACCATAGAGAAGATAGGAGGAAAGGAGGAAAGTGGTAGGAAAAAAGAAATTGATGGTTTTCTCTCACAAGTGTGGACCTTGTACTTTTATGGGTCTAAGTCATAAGAGGGATCAGGAGCGGGGTGTATCCTCATTGATCCCAAAGGTAAACAAAATTTCTTATCTTGCAGAGTAGAATTTGAATCCACAAACAACACCGTTGAGTATGAAGCTCTAGTACAAGGGATAAATAAATCCATAGAATTAAACATTAAAGAACTAAAGGTTTTTGGAGACTCTAAAATCATCATTAGACAAGTAAGGAACACTATAAACTGAAGCTCTCCCCATATGAGGAATTATCAATAGGAAGTGCACAGACTAATAGAAAATTTTGAAGCCTTCAAAATTACAACAGTCCCCAGAACAAAGAACACTCTTGTTGATTCCCTGGCCACTGCTACCTCAAGGCTATCCCCTTTAGAATACTATGAAGCCTCCCGGTTCACTATGGATCTACTCTACAAACCGTCGGTGCCCAAGAATATGTCTAATTGGAAGGTGTTTGAAGGATATGAACAGATCATAAACTTCTTAACCAATCAAGGAAATTTTAAAGATTTGGCTATTGGCGATCAAATATTTCAGTAGCAACTAGTAGAAACTGATCCCCATGTACAAAGAGATGAAATAGATCAATCGACTGACAAACCGAGGTTTCAAACGATATGGAAAGGGGTAGCCAATTTAGAAAACCTTTTTGAATTAAGGGAAAGATTTAAGGGATCAACAAACACAAATACAGGGATTTCCTATCCCATGTATGAAACCATAAATCTAGGAACCCTGGAAAACCCTAAGAATACAAATCTTGGCAAGACAATATCTAAAGAAGAGAGTAAAGCCTATCTCAAGCTATTTAGATAATATAAAGATGTTTTTCCATGGTCCTATCGAGATATTAAAACTTATGATACTCACACTATCCAACACACAATATCGTTAAAACCTGAAGTAAAACCCTTCCAACAGAAGATACAGAAGCACCACCCATCCCTGGATCCTCTCATGTGTCGGGAGTTGAAGAAACTACTAGATGCTAAAATTATCTTTTAGGTTGGACACTCTTCATGGGTAGAAAATTTGGTTCCTATGAGGAAAAAATATGGGGAGATCCGTCTGTGTGTAGATTTCAAAAACCTCAATAGAGCATTAGAAAATGACAACTACATAGTCCCATCGATGGAGAAAATCTTGCAGACCATGTCTGGTTCTAAGATTTTCTCCCTTCTGGATGGTTTTTTCTGTTACAACCAAGTTCTAGTTTCAGAGGAAGACCGATTGAAAACTACCTTCTGAACCAAGTGGGGAACCTTTGCTTATAAACACATGTCATTTGGGTTAATCAATGCAGGGAAACCTTCCAAACGGCCATGGACGTAGCGTTTTGGGGACTAATCAAAAAATGTGTAGTAGTTTATTTGGACAACGTGACTGTGTATTCAAAGAATAGAGATCATATCCAACACCTAAACCATATTTTTGAAAGGTGTAGGAATTATTGTATATCTTTAAACCCTAAGAAAACTATCTTTGGTGTCGAGGAAGGGAAACTATTAGGTCATATTATATCTCAAGAAAGAATTCGTATAGACCCAGAACAAGTTAGGGCAATAGCCCAACTTCCATTACCCCAAAACAAAAAGGCTATGCAATCCTTCTTTGGGAAAATAAATTTTGTGAGGAAGTTCACCCCCGATTTCGTTGAAACTATCAAACCCTTACAAAAAATGATCCGCAAAGATGTTGAATTTAAGTGGGATGATGAACGTAAAAGTGCTTTCAACAATATTAAGACTGCAATATCTCACTCTCCAGTGTTGTGAAGTCCCAACTTTAGAGAATATTTTTTCCTCTACACTTTTGCCTTCGACCAATCGTTAGCTGCATTATTGACTCATAAGGATGATGAAAACAATGAGGTTCCAGTCTCATTTATGAGCACTAATATCCAAGGGGCTGAACTAAATTGCCCTGCTATAGACAAACATTCTTATGCGGTGTACAACGAAGCAAACACTTCAGATATTACATCCTAAAAAACGACACCAAAGTTATTGTGCCTCATCCTGCAGTCTGATCCTTATTCACTCAGCATGAGATGGGGGAAAGAAGAGGAAAATGGATGGGAGTAGTCCAATAATTTGATCTAGATATAAAACCTTCCAAACTGGTTAAAGGACAAGGATTATGTAAACTATCAGCTGAAGCCCAGGATCGAGTAAATGAGGACCCCGAGTGGGAGAATGAATTGACATTATGGTGTAGTGAAGCTTCATACATCTTCCCAAGGTAGGAGTCTTGGTATGAGAAATTATCTTATCTCCTGCACCATGGGACTTGCTTAGAAAACCTAAATCCCAAGGAAATGAGATCTCTCAGACTAAAATCAACACAATATCGTCTCATAAATTTGGTGCTATTCCACATTAATTATGATGGGGAAATTTTAAGATGTCTTGAACGAGAAGATGCAAACAAGGTTTTGAAGGAGCTCCATGATGGTCCTGTAGGTGGACACTTCATAGGGAATACCACCACTCACAAAATACTGATAGCCGACTATTATTGGCCTACTCTGTTAAAAAATGCTCACATATATGCCATGAACTATAAAAATTGTCAAGTAAGCATAGGGAGGGAAAAGAGAGCAACTATCCCAGTCCAACCTGTGGTCGTCTCTAGACCATTCGAGAAATGGGGGAGAGATATCATAGGAGAAATTACATCGCTTTCTTCAAAACAACATAGATACATACTGACTTCCATAGAATATTTCATGAAATGGGCAGAGGCCATCCCTCTAACTCATGTAAATGAAAATGTGGTGATCCAATTCAGAACAACAATTGATCACAAGATTCAATATGCCTTCCATCATTGTTTTCGATAATTCCAGCTACTTTTCTTCCACACTATTAACATAGTTTACTCTAGACAAGGGAATCATAATAATATACTCTACAAACTACTATCCATAGGGGAACATAGTGGCAAAATCAACCAATAATAACCTAGTGAAGATATTAAAGAAAATAGTTGTAGACAACTAAAGGAATTGGCATAATTCACTTCATAATGCCTTATGGGCTAATAGATTAACACCCAAATAAGCTATAGGGAATTCCCCATACTTTCTGGTATATGGACAAGAATCCATTCTCCTGAATGGACTATATCTTCCATCTCTTTAGCTTGCTCAGGACTCTAGAGGAAGAACCTCATTGGTTATTCAACACAGAATTGATATCCTCCTTGTGCTAGAAGAAGATAGGGTGAAAGAGATATCAAATTCCATTTCTCATCAACAGATAGTTAAAAGGTGGTTTGACAAACATAAGGCCAAAGAGAAGAATTTTGAAGAAGGAGACTTAGTCCTGAAATGGTCCAAATAGAATGAGATAAAGGGAAAACATTTGAAGTTTCATAATCTATGGCATGGACCCTTTTAGGTAGCCAAGAAAATTGGGGCAGGAACGTATTGGTTGCAAAATCTGAGGGGGGAACCAGACGCCCTCCCAGTGAATGGCCAATCCCTAAAACAATATTTATGTTAAAAACAAAAATGTGTGTGTTTTCATGACATTTTGTTTTTTGGTAGGATGATTGCAGAGTCCTTCATTTGTTTTTCTTGTTATAGTGTTTTTGCGCTTTGAAGTTTTGTTCCGCAAGGCATTGGTTGACCTTAGTTCATGCAGTATAATGAACTTTGTTCCTGGCTCATGCTTACATACAACACAAGAAACGATGGAAGAATTGTGGTTGTTTTAAAGGAGTTCTGTATCTAACCTGTGCTAATAAACAACCTTGGAAAAGTGATGAAGTGTCCGCCTGGTGGTTTGGTAAAACCTAAAGGGAAATATGGTAAGCTGGAAAGGACCACATGTACCTCAAGACAAAGATAGAATTTTTTTACCTTAACCATCTCATTTTGCAAATAACAGACATCGTCCTCTCCTACTCGCTCAAGGCATTATGCAAAAATAAAATCAATTATATCAAATGAGTGCAAAGGAGGAGAGGGTATATAGATAACTTCATTGGGGCTACAGATGCTCACTAGCAGTGGAGCAAGTTATGTGACGTCAGGGTGACTCGGTCGGGGCTATGGACATTCACTGGCAGTGGAGAAACACCATAGAAAGTGAATGATGATAACTAAAAGGCCTGGTGCTAGTGAATGATTTACTCGACTCTTTTCAAAAGAGGGCATGGGTCATGGTTAAAGGAAACAAAGGAGGAATAAAGGTTGAAACCCCCATAGGTAGGCGTGGATTCACCAACCAGGGAATTTCAAATGCAAGGATAGAAGAGGATCTGATAAAAAACCAGTTAAGTTCTTCACCATGTTCTGCATCAGTTGATCCTGGGGAAGGAACATAGATTATTTTTTCTCCCAGTAAGTCGCCAGTTTTTGAGCACTCAACACACCCTAAAGGCCTTATCAAATTTTGTCACTTTTTGGGTGCCACTTGTTTTCTTCACTGTCTGATTCTATTTCATTTTGGGAAATGGTTTATCTTTGCTTGTTTCAATCTCTCTTATCAACTAGTCAGTTTTGTTTGAACTTGTGAAACCTCATGTCTAAAATACCTTAACACTTGAATTAAGAATTGACATCTAATCACGACACCTAACATGCTCAGGTTCGTCATCAGAAATAATTCAAGTAAGTAAAGGAACGACACAAAAACAAGAGTTTTCGAGTGTCGATCCTCACAGGCATCGACAAAAGGCGGTTTTGGTTTGCATAATTTATTTGCATAAAGGTTCGAGAGATAGTCAATCCCCTTCGACATCGACAAAATAAGAGAAAGATCGGCATTAACAAAGGACATTAAGAAATCACCTATAGTCAATGCCTGATGCACTTTATCGGGATCGAGGAAATCCAAAAAGATCACAACAATAATTTCAACCACAATAAAGTTATCTCCGATCGTTGATCCCCGATGCGTTTTTAGCACTAGGACTTTTTCAAGGGAGGCGACCTGAAGGCACTTGGGTAATTTTATCGCTGATCATTGATTCTTGACACTTTTCAGTGTCAGAAAGATAGGATTGGGTTGTGGAACGTATGGATTAAAGAAAACCCAGACTCTGATTAACATGAGGAATTGAAGTCATTGGTCTCGAATGCCACATGTCTTTATCACGAAAGAGGGTCATACGCTCTGGTTTTATCCCAAGTCATTTTGGTTCCCTAGGTCCTAGTCACACCTCGTAGTCATCTTTTCCACGTCAACACTGCAAAAAAATGTCGATCGACGTCGGAGCTCTTGCAGGAGGATATCAACGAAAATGTTCACAGCACAATCCTGACCCCCGATCCACCAACTAAAAGAGCAGAATGATGGGATGTTTGCGGCATAAGTTACGATCGAATTTTGGACATTTAATGAACTAGTTAATTCCCAATCCCACATTAGTTTCTTCGTGCACCGATTAGACAACAACATTTTGAAATCGTCCATAGACCACATTACTACCCGCGCTTGCATTGTCAACCCACGATGAATTTAAGTTTAAACATATCCGAAGATCTAGGAACATATTTGATGAAATTACACTCATAACCTAAATTGAATTTCTGATGCAACAAGGTAAGTTCATCCCTATTTAAATCTCTAGAATGGTTTTGAACAAATTCATTATGCGCTTAAGTTGAATTCTAGAGCATCTGAAGGAGAAAAGTGAGCATCGCAAGACTGCACTAACTCTTTGATTATCTAAACCAGGTTTAACAAGCTTCATAGGTATGTATCCAAGTCAGTCAGTTCATTGGTTATAATTTGTATATGCACACCCAATTTTATTGCACAATCTCTAAACTATGTTATAGTTGTAGGTAAAATGTCACAGAGAAAGCCAACCACCAGATGCTCGCCAAGAGGACCAAATATGAAAGAATTCAAGATAGGTGAAGGTTCTTATCCGAGGATCGCGAGGCAGTTGGAGTACACTCCTAGGTTGGAGCTTTTCATCAAAACAATAATGAAGAAATATTTTGTCCAGCCTCCGGCCATTGGTGATATAGATGCAAGCACTGAATCCAAGTTATCTCTCCCATAGTGGGGATATATATTCAAAAGAATTAGCTGAGAACAATACCTAGAATACATCCCACATAACGACCAAGACGTAATGGCGCTCAATGACCAGGTTTTCTTGAACATATGACGACCATATTTACACATGGTGGCAAGCATAACCCCCGTTTTTCCCTGCATAGAGGTTATGAAATGGCTCATCAACCACACTGATGGGAAAAAATGCTTGATCAACAATGAGAATGGAAGATGTGTTGGATTTTTACTCCCGACATAAGTCCAAAAATACTATAAGCTCAGGGACCCAGAGGAGCGGCTCAACAGGGACTTTGTGGTGAAGTTCTATGAGTTCCATGACACCAGCTGGGTGATGGCCTCATGGTGGAAGGAGGACAAGAAGTTCACTAACCGGAGATATGGTTGGTATGGAATGAGTAATTTGAGGGAGACATACATCTAGTTAATGGCTCTCATCTTCTGGTTATATGGAGAAAAGGACCGCTCCAAGGTTTAAGAAGCGTGGATTCCTTTGGTCTCCATAGTTTTGATTGCCAGGAGAATATTCAACTGGGGAGCAATAATCTCAAAATAACTAAGCATATATATATATACATAAGGCTCAGATGCCAAAGGAAGGGGAGGAACCCACTTTCTACATGGCCTCATACCTGCTCCATGTCATGTGCACTAGGAACATATTCATTGACATGAATTTGAGTTGGCATGTTGCAGAGCTCCCGGTCCACATTTACTTCAGCATGCTATGGGAGAACAGGTACAAGAAATATTACGCACTCATCTGCTATGAATTCATCACCTGCATTCATTTTATTATTTTTAAGAAGTAATTCCCAAGACTATCTGTGACATCCAAGAAAATAATAGCCAAGGTAGGCCATTGGTACTTGGACAGATGCCCAACTGATGTCAACCCTTCGAGAAAGTTCAATAGTGAATTCTGGTAGCACAAAGGTTTGGTTAATGGACCCAAGGTTGTTTCATTTATAATGGTATGGGTTTTAATATATTTAAATGTAAGACTATTCTATATTGATATTACATGTCATTCCATTTCCAGTGGTATGTCAAACATCACATAACTCCTCACAGTTATAGAGTTATGGCCATGAGAAGTTGGAGAACCTAGGTTTGGGTAATGGACCCAAGTTTGTTTGATGGATAATGGTATGAGTTTTGATATATTTGTAGGAAAGACTATTTTGTATGGATAGTACATGTCATTCCATTTCTGGTGGTATTTGGAACATCACATAACTCCTCATGGTTAGAGTTATGGCCATGTGAAGTTGGAGAACCCTCACGAGTCATCTAGAAGCCCCAAAAGGTCAATGTAGTCAAAGTGGTTTAAGATATTTTAGAAGGTAAAAAATAAAGTGAAGTGATGAGTATACTATAAGTCAAATTGAATACAAAATAAATTATTTAAATAATAAAGTTAATGGATAAATTACTAAGTGGACAAGTGGTTAGAAGTGGGTTAGCCCTAAAATAAGGAAAGTGGTTTAAGATGGTTAGAAGGTAACCCCTTGAGGTAAAGTGAAGTGAT
>ML778232.1:3746885-3824660 GCA_009831015.1 Picea engelmannii | reverse complement strand
AATTCTTTTGATGATGCTTTCTAAGGTATGTTATTTACAGGTCATCTCACCATTTTCGAAATATTTTTTTTTCTAGAATGAATCAGACCGTGAAATTAGCAGGTCATTGAGGAAACATATCCAAGTATTTGTGATACAAATTTCAGCTGGTGGGTCATTGTATTTTTGGAGTTACACGCCGTGGAAAATAGGCTTTGTGGATAGTCTTGAAACTCTTCTGAAACAAGACTTTTAGGTAAAAAAGTAATAACTTCTTCATAAGAGATCCAAATTTAGTAAGACCAAATGTATTGGTTAGATTACAATATTTATTATTCTTTTTACAATTTTCAGATCCATACAAAAAATATTATGTGTGGTGCACACTCTACAAGTTCGCTCTCTAGAATGAGACATAATTCAACAAGATATGCCATTTTTTCTATAACTCCTTTTCTGAGAGGTTCCAAGTAGTGAAATATGGAGGAATTGCATAAACGACATTGAAGAACATTGTGTACCATTTTCAGATCTTCATTCATTACAAGTACATAGTTATGATTATTGCAAGTTAGGGTTTTTGACTAATCCAAAATTAGTCATGTGAGACTAAAGTAAAGTTTGATGAAAATAATAGTCTCTTGTCGTTAAAGTTAAGGAAGGTTTGTAGGTATGTGATCATATACACCATTTCTATTACAAAGTTACAAATCGGATTTGGATGGTGAAATTGATGAGGGATTTTGGTTAAGGTACATGTTGGGTACATGGTTGAGACAAGTAGTTGATGAGTTGGCACATACATGAGGTGTATAGTTGATGATGTTGGTACATCTTGATGAGTCATAGTTTGTGTGTATTTGATGCATTATTGGTACATATTTGGTGCATGGTTGATGCACTCATTGATGGTACAAGTTGAGGTATAGGTTGGTGAATGCTTGATGCACTTGTTTATGGTACATGCTAATTACAAGTTGTTTGGTACAGGTTGGTGCATGGTTGATGCATTTTCTTATCATACAGGTCGATTACAGGTTTTTTGGTATAGGTTGTTACAGGTTTGTTGGCTGCAGGTCAGTGGTACAGGTTTTTATAGTGGTATGTCTCAGAGTGATAGTGTGATAGTGGTTCCATCATTCTACTTCTACATCATGGAGGTTGGACGAGGTAAGGACAGGTGATTGTAGCCATCTTCTGGTTGTAGCCGAAGAACATAGGGGGTTGTAGCCTCCTTCTGGTTGTAGCCAGAGAATTGGGGAGTTGGATCTTCCCTCAGGTTGTATCCTGAGAAACTAGGGGGTTGGAGCCTCCTTCCAGTTGCAGCTAGAAAAAAAAGGAAGTTCGTGCTTCCAATGAATGTAATTCTTAAAGACATATAAGAAAAATAATTCTGTGGTTTTCTCCCGCTTTGAGTTTCCACATAAAACACAGGTGTACTTTGTATGTGTGTGATTGCTCATTTTTTCATTGTTTATTTACTCTACGACTATTGGATGGTAATGCTACATTGATATAGCACTTGCATTTTATTGTGAAAAAGGGATTAAATTGCTCTATTATTGATTCACCCCCCCTCTCAGTAATCCAATAGGGCTCAGAATAACCTATAAGCTAACCAATTATCAAGAATAGGACACCTAGAAAATGTTTCAAAGGCCACAAAAATAGGGGAGATCTCAATGTAGCGATGAGTCACTATTCATTTAATACTTAGGTGATTTTTAGGTAAATCATAGTTAAATCATCTTATTTCAAATTAATGATGGGATTCGATGGAATTTTATGAAAATGGGGTAGATAGGACCTTACCATAGGTTTACTATGATAACCATGTGTACCTTAGGACTAATTTATGCATGCTATGAATGATTTGACTTATTAGTAGTTCAACCTTAGGTAAAAACCCATAACGCCAAGACTAAACATCAAGGTAATTTTTAATTAAAATGGTTTGTGTGTTTTTTAAGAAGAAAAAATTGCGCAGTCTACTTCATCAATATATTTTATGTTACCATATATACACATGAAGCAAGCAATAAAAGATTATATGAATGGTTTAGTCATATGGGCACTAACCCTTGGAAAAAGAATTTATGAATATAAATGAGGAGGTAAAACTCTACACCATTACATTAAGTACAAAAAGGTATAGATCAAAATCTCATGACAATAGGAGGGAAGGAATCTTGACAATGAAATGTTGAAATTAATTCCTCATGAAATTGTGGTATAGTTGTGATGGGTTTATCAAGATTCAGGAACAACAAAAGGAAAATAATTTTTTTTATGGTAAAATTTTAGTTTATTTAAGAAGATGTGACATTATCTGATTAATAACCATATTGAATTCATTTAAATCATCAACAATAGACACACCTTATGACATCATCATATTAAATAATTACTTCATTAGAAATACCTTGTTCGAAGCGAAGGGTTTTTCATATAGTTTATCCAATGCCTCCATCAGATCCTCCATTGTCTTTTCTTTCGAAATATTGAAAGCCACCAATGCTTCCAGGCATAGTTGTATCATTCCTAGTGCCTTTCTGTCAATAACCTCCCATTCTTCATCCTTCATACTCATTGAATGTTTTTCTTTTCTTCCCAATGATAAGTAAATATCCTTCTGATATAAATGATCTTCCATAATTGGTATTTTTTACTATTAAATTTATCAACCCTAAACTTTCCATCTTCTGTCATTTCTCCCACTTGAACCAAGAACACTCTTTTTCTGCAAGTTACCTTTTACTTTGATATCAATTTGTTAGAGTTAGAAGTCACTCCTCTCTTCGGGACCTGTCTTGCCAAATGATAAACCTTAGCGGCCCTCCTCCAGGCCTGCTCCTTTGTGACCAAGCGCTAAAACCATGGTCCCAATTCTGGGTTCTTTCGGCACTTCGGGGTTCGGGGTTCCTAGATGTGAGAAGATGAGGGACTTTTACCCTTCGAAATCCTGAATGTCGATATGCCGACGTGACTTGATCTTGCTCCATGCGTCACTGGATCGGACGACCCTGATTTTGTCTTGAAATATAGGTGCTTTCTCTGACGCTATACCTTAGGTAACTTGGTAGCCCCGAGATCCTGGTGACCATCGATCAACTTTATAGATGGGTATCGGCTACTCGACAGCAAAACTTTGCCCACTCGCTTGACTTGTAACCTGAAAAGAGATTTTTTTGTGCTGCGCTTGGGCGCTTCTTGTGCAACCTGCAGACCTGGATACTTTTTTGCCCAAGACAAAAATTGTTGCTAACATTTGGCTCCATGGGGGATAGAGTCATCCCTGTGATTCTCTAAGAACTCATTTGCAGCTTCAGTGCCTTGCTATTGGGCTATGGAGTCAAGCTCAAAGTGCCCTTGTAAAAATACATGCCGAAAAGTAACATTAAAAGCAAAACAAAATAAACATACATGCTCAAAAGAGCTTATTTATGTACAGCCTAATACTAATATACTTTTTACATGGGGCTAGGTGAAAGAAAATTTCCACCATAGCCGATCAAGTAACTTCCTGAATGGAAGCTCCTTCCTTCTGTCGATGATTACAAACAGGTGGTGTAACCATGACAATAGAATGGTTACGCTCTTCAAATTCTCCTTAGAGGATGAAGTTGAGATGAAATAGGGTGGCTCCAAATTGTGAAGGAAATGAAACTCCATGTATTCCTTCACAGGTTCATAGGACCAATGGCAAACTCCAAAAAATTGGCAACAGACAGCCTCCTCTGCTACACAGTTGTGGATGTGTGGTTGAATATTTATGGTAAGCATAGGTGGGTGGAAAACTGACGTAGATTGAAAGTTCTCAGGCAGTGGCTGCTCACTGACTAGCTCTGGACATAAGGAAAATAGCTACTCTGGTTCTTCTTCTTTGCTCTCCCTCGGGTCAGATTCGTATTCATCATAAATAGGGACCATGGGTAAATTATTCTCTTCAAACTGCTGCTCGGTGACCTTTGTGCAAGCTGTAAACCGCACCCTTTTCTGGTCCTCCTCCTACTCTCCATAACTCTCCCAGGGATCAGATCTGTAATCATCATAAATAGGATGCATGGGGTTCTCTTTAATCCTAGGTAAAAATATATCATGGAAAACCCCTTGAAGGAAAAGAGATGAATCCTCTTCCACAACCATCTCTTCTTTAAAAATGGAAAGGTCTTCGTCATCATAAGAAGGATTGCTAGGAACAGCTGCTTCAACCCTATATCCAGGTGAGCCATCTACTATAGATCACATCTTCTCTATAAACTCGTAATTTTCACAAGAGGCATGTTGATCTTTATGAGCATCTAAAAGAATAGATGCATCTGAAATGATGTCAGATTCTTCTATTCTAGGGATAACAAAATTAATATCATTCAACCCCTCTATATTTTCATAGCAAATGATTTCCTCCACAGTAAAAGCTTCATCATAAACATGGTCTTCAGGGCCAGCAGAGGATTCATGAAGTGAAGAAAACTCCTCACAACAGTTTTCATACAAACACTCAGATGGAAAGTAATCTTTAAAAAATGAATGGAAAGCTATATGAAAACCTTTCAAAGAGTGGATTCTTGCAGTGGGAAGAGATCGACACCAATCAAGAGCAACTCCCTTTAATGAATACCTAAATAGCTTAATCTAGACATCTTCATGCGTGATATTAAGTCGATCAATAACTCCATGAAAGTCCAGTAAATGCTCAGCTGGTTCCTCCAAACTCTTTGYGTGAAATTCAGGGAGGAAATTTTCCCATGTCTCTATCAGGAAGTGCATTAGGAAARCCAACTATCTGGGAAAAGTCACAGAAAGAAAACCTTTGAGCTAATATTTTCTCCATATCAAACCAATGGAGTCGCTGATTGATACTTGAATCATGGAGTCGCCAGGTGAAATATTTATAGCTTTGAATGTGCCTGGTCCTTATTCACCATCAAAGGCCATATCTTAACGTTGTCATTACCCCAGGAAGCTTCTCAGGTTGAGAAAGCAGCTGCTGAAACCTTCTTGAGAAATCTCCTTTGGGTCAGCTTTCAGGTGTGCTAAAGTAGCCACAACTGACACAATGATGTGGAAACCTTGGAGTTACCACAGTGGAGTCGCTAGGTGCACAATAGAAATCTTTAAGGGCTTTGATACCTGATGCACCTTCAGAATCAGAGGCTCAATGTCGTTCAATCCCAGGAAAAATATTCAACTTCATCCCCGGCAACGATGCCAAAAATGTTAGCATTAAAAGTCACTCCTGGATTGCAACAAGAGTAGATCCCAACGCCCATCATTTTATGTCACAAATAAATTTAATGGGTGATCAAATGGGTAGAGACCTAGGAAGGTATCATTCTAACTCAAGGACTAGGCCTAGTATGTAAAGAACAAAGGAAGTCTTGATCTAACTTCCATCATTGAGTTGATTGTAAAAGGAGCAGATGGAAGACTTGGTGAGATGAGTGAGCAAGACTGCCTCAGGCATCAGGCCTTTCAACAACTTGAGGAAGAAAATCTCAGAATACAAGATCCTCTTGGTTCTGAGCTTTGGGGAACTGAAAGGTGACTTGGATGGATCCTCCAATTCCAAATCATTCAACGTTGAGAAAATACAAGAATTGATTAGAGACAATGCAACTATTACAGTGATCCAACCTGCATCATCCTATAACAACACAACTCGACTACATCCTCCAATTCCGAGTTGTTCTAACACGGTGTAAACAAAGAGATGGAAAGAAGTTGAAATTCATAAGGCAAGAAGTCTCAAGTGCCAATACATAACCAGAGCAACCAATGCTTCGTTAAAACTTTACAATCGAGATCCTAGCTCAATCATCAATCCTTTGAAAAATATCAAAACAAAGTATATATACTCCTAAACATTTTCCCATCAGAGGCCTCCTAGAATTTTGGGATGAGGCGTCTCTTCAATCAAATCTGGCTTGCACTCCTTTGTCATACACCACCTTAATTCTGCTTGGCTCACGCCAGGGGGTAGCTAAGCCCTTAATTGCTGAATTAACGTGCGCAGGCTTCCCTGGTGAGTCGAGGAATCGACATGGATTCTGTGGAAAGAATCAGTACATGGGACCATCTCGGGCAAACTTCCTGCTGGGACATCCATACCTTGCAATTAACGAGTGAGGTGAGGTTTCAACCACCCTCTCTCTTCTTCATTTACTCCGAGTAGGTATCAGGGTTGAGATCAAGTTGAACTAGCACCTGGAGAACATGATGATCCCTTCTGCAGCTAAACCTGGTGCCTTGACCCTTCATGTAGCTCTTTCTATTGCCTTCAAGCGACTACGGGCTGTGACCTTGTGCTTATCTTCAAAGGTGCTTTCGACGTTTCGGGGTTCGTGGATAGGAAGGAGTAGATCCTTCCTCTTCGAAGTTGCGATGGGTGAAATGTCGAGAGGGCCTAATGGGTGCCATGTGCCCCTCTCTAATATGACGGTCCTGAACTAATTCGGTAATACTGTCGGCCCGAGTCTGGGATGTCTTCAGCGCTTCGCATCTTGGGGATATGAAAGAGTTTCTCCTTGCACTTCGAAGTCACGATGGGTGAAAAGGCAGAGAGCCTAATCGCGCACCACGTGTCCCTCTAGGATGAATGGCTAAGATCTCTCTCGGCTCTTCAGGACCCGTCTTGCCAAATGATAAACCTTAGTGCCCCTCCTCCAAGCCTACTCCTTTGTGACCAGGCGCCAAAACCATGGGCCCGATTTTGGGTGCTTTCGACACTTCAGGGTTCGGGGTTCTGAGATGTGAGAAGACGAGGGACTTTTACCCTTCGAACTCCCAAATGCCGATATGCCAACGTGACTAGATATTGCGCCATGCATCACTAGATCGGACGACCCAGATTTTGTCTTGAAATATAGGTGCTTTCTTTGATGTTATACCTCTGGTAACTTGGTATCCCCGAGATCCTGGTGACCATTGATTAGCTTTATAGATGGGTCTCGACCGCTCGACAACAAAACTTCGCCCACTCACTTGACTTGTAACCTGAAAAGAGATTTTTCTGTGCTGTGCTTGGGTGCTTCTCATGCAACTTGCAAACATGGGTACTTTTGTGCCCAAGAAAAAAATTGTTGCTAACACAATTGTTAGAAAAAAGAGGATCAAAGAGAAATAAAATAAAAAAAGTTGCAAATATAAAACACATAATATACAAAATACAATAAAGACATAGATATAAATGGTTCACCTAGTGTGGGCTATGTCCACCTGATAAATTTCCTGGTCCTTCATTTATTGTTATCCAACAAATGAAGGGATACAACCTACAACACACCCACTACAACTTCCTCTTATTTCTCTCACATTCTCCTCTCTCAGAATACAATATTCACTCACATACACAGCCATAAAAAAATTCCCTCATACATAAAAGAGGGTTTCCTTCTAGGAAAAAAATCCCTAATGGAACTTCTATCATTGGATCTACGACCTTATAATGAACAATCTATATTTACTACAAAATTACAACATTTTACAAGACAATATTTCCAAAAATTTATCTTCGGGGTGCTACCCCAAAACCCTCGCTAGGGGGGGATCCCCTAGTGAGATATGTGGGGGAAGAAATCCCCCCCACACACCCCCATATGGAAAAGGGATGTAAATATGGATGAAACATGACTTATGAGTTAGGAAGATAATCGGGCTGCACAACCAACAAAATGAACATGACAGCGGGGGATTGAGCCAAATCATCTATAAGGATATATTTTTGTGCTTCCCTAGCAAGGAGGTTTTCTACATTCCTATGAATATGTGTGTGAGGTAATCAATTGGTTGATTCAGTTCTAGGATGAGGAATTGTTATAGGTGGTTTTGCTAGTAATTGGGGTGAATCTGAGGTGTTGGAAGTCGAGTTAGGAGACATACCGTACTAACAATTGTGAGTTTGTAAGAGGATTTCCTTCTCAGTGGTGAGGAGTATGTTGTGGTCTACCAGATTTCCAGGTTAGGTGGATTCGGGCCAGGTTATTTTCCCATTTGTTGTGGGGGAGGGGAAAATTTTGGCGGAATGTTAATGACTCTATGATGAGGAATTAGATTTTACAAGACCACTGGTGTTGGGGGTTGCAAGTAATTTTGAGGTACCTGCAATGGGCCCTGTGGGGTAGGGGTTCATTGTGGATTCATTTCTTCTTACATCCATTTGTAATCAATAATATGGGGGAAATGATGAGTGTAATGATTGTATTCACCACATAGTGTGAAATGGAAATTGGTTATGAGATTGTTGTTTTTCCCTTGTCATGTTTGGCCATTATTATTGCCTCCTTGGGGATTTTGGTTACCATTATTCTAGTTACCTCATACTATGGGGTTTTTCTATTGGGGGTTTCCTCCTTGTCCTTGGTTGTTGTTATTTTTATTCTTCCCCTTCTTCCAATTATTATTGGATTTATTAGGGGGGTTTTCCAGATTCAACTGTTCAAAGGATTCAACTTGTTGAATGGGATACGGTTGAATAAAAATTACCCCTTCTTGTTGTTGTCCATGTGGTGGGGAAACGGGTTGAGAAGGACCAAGAAAAGGGTAATACATATTAACTTTATGAGGGGTTCCATATTTATTGTACGGAGTGTATGTGCCACTCCCACTATTGATGTTTTATAAAGGGGTAGGTGGTGGACCTGGAAGTGGTGTTTGTACCTAGTTGGGTAGTGGTGCAGGTATGTGTCCTCTCGTCGTGGTAGTAGGAGGTACCATGAAAGATGGTTGAGGAATGGGGAAAGGATAGTATGGGAAGCCCCCATATGGATGGTGGTATTTATTGGCCTCAAATGTGGGTATTGACTGAGCATATGGGTTAACATGGGCCATGGAACCAATCAACCCATCTGCAGCATGGGATTCTCCCAATTTTTTGTGGCTAAAGGGTAGAGGACGAGGAGAATCGAGTAGTATGGATTAAAGGTACCTCGATTGAGAGTAGATGAGGTAAAATTGTTGAGCCTTTGATATGTGCTATTCTTCTTTAGTTTGAGGTAATGTGGTGGCCACATCTTTGGTTATGACCAAGAGTAGTGATTTAAGGAACCAATCTAATCATTGTTAGGGGGTGGTACACACATTGCAAATTATTATTCTCTAGTGACATTCATGAATATGATCAATGATATGGATGGTTGTGGTTTGTTTGAATTTAGAAAGAATTTCTAAACCGGTGTTATGACAGGTGGGGAGTTGAAATAAAGATAAGAAGGCTTTCCCTAGTGATTCAAAGGTCGCGTGGGAACCTGACTTATCATCCACATACCATTTGGTGGATGGACCAATGAGCATTCTCTGGAACAATATCAAATGAATGGAATTGTCCATGATACTATTGGAAGATCACCATAGGTGAAAGGACATGATATGATTGGTTGGGTCTTCGCTTGATTTTCCTTCAAACTTTGAGATGTCATAGGGTAACTTGGTGGCCATGTTGGGAAACGTAGTGTCATGTAAGATTGGTTCATTCATTAATTTGGTCAAATACGGGATGTTGAGTGATGCCAAATATGGCATGGTGATTTGTGTTCCATCCTTGGTGTGTGAGGGTTGAGAAGTAGTTACTTGCGAGGAAGGTTGGAAACTTGTACCTTGTAAAGAAGGTTGGGCTCCACCTCCTTCTGATGAAGGACTAGTGGATGGGGTTTTTTGGATATTGTCTCTGAGCAAGGTAGAACCAAGCAAGGTTGATCCTAAAAATATTTCACTCATAGGTGTATGTGATGGTTGAGTTGATGTGTCAGCCAAATTGGTGACACCTACAAATATTGGAGGAAGGTTCTGCAGGTGTTTAGAATGAAGAGGATTCTGTGATTCTCCTATGATTCTCTACTTGATAAAGATGTGCATGAGTGGTGATGACATAAATAAATAAACAAGTGTTTTTTATATTGCTGGACTATCTCAACAATGTCATTTGTTATAACCCTATATTTTATAGGATTATATGGTGATTGAGATTTCTTCCTTCGAGGATTTTTTGTGGGAAATGATATTCCATTTTTCAAATAATTTCCCAAAGGAAAAAGTGAAAAAACATAAACAGGGTTTTCCATTTCGAATTATACCCTTATTTGATTAAATTTGGCCATTTTAGCTTAGGAAAATAAAATTATAATGAAAAAGGGGGAAAAAAGCAAGTTTAGCACTACCCAACACATAATTTTTATCCTAAGTTTGCAATGGATAAGGTGATTTGTCATGTAGTGGGTAACTCACGGAAAAATTTTCATCGGAGGCATCCCGATTGCCTAGATTGACGGTCCTCATACCATTTCAGACCCCCCCGACCCTTCTGCCTTTAACGGTGTGAGGGGGGGGTGGGACTTAGGATAGCGTTTAATCTCCCACGCTTATCTCAATGGAGGTAATTATCACTGTCGATATCAACAGCTCTTGGGAAATCTCAGACACCCCCGACCTTTCTGCCTTTAACGGTGAGGCGGGGGTCTAGAATGACAATTTTGCCACAACAGGCCGACACGTCACTTCGGGCTTCGGAAGTTCTGGGCTAAACATACCATATAAAATTTTGGAGTGCCCAGGCTTTGTATTGTGGCATATGTTTCCATGTACCTTCTCTCAAGATCAACGACTGAGATCGATTGCGGGGGGTGAAGTTGTGCAGGTTTTAATTTTGAAGGGTGGTCCTACAATTTAAATAGTGGTTTCCTCTCTAGAATACACGCCGGCACTAGGTTCATTGCGGAATGAAAAGAGGGTTTCCTCAAACCACTTTCGCGTGCCCATGAAAAATGGAAAATTTCTCTCCCTACTCAACACCCGTCCTCCACTCACTGTCTCGCATGTTCATACCCCTTTTCTCTCACCTATCACCTCACCTCCTATATCTACTTACCCCTCTCACCACACGCCACCTATCCCATCATTTCCAATACAACATACACCTCCTCTTACCCCTATCTCTTACACTCCCACATCCACTCATCCCATATCCCTATTTGACACTTGTCCCCATGTCATCCTATACGTAACCACTGTCCTCCTCCCAAAACTATTTTTGACCAATCATATTCCGAGGAAATTTCCAGGATAACAAAGGAGAATTGTGAGAAACAAAAATAGGTTTTTTCTCATCATGGACCAAGGAAAAAAACCTCTTTCATTTATTCTACAAGTGTCACGGATTGGGAGAATCAAGAGCATCTTTGAGGCCTATTTTCAGGATTTAGTTTCTGCCTATTTTACACATATTTATCAAACGCATATCCTGGATAGATGGAGAGGAATTTCATAAAAACGAGAGAGGTTTTTATTCATGACAAGATGATATACACCCCCCCCCCCCCCCCCCCCCCCCCCCCCNCCCAAGATTTTACACAACTATCTCAGATTGTGATATTCAAAGATCCCGTTCGACCCCATTTTTCAGAATTTTGGGGGCAAAAAGTCAAAAGGATAGATGGCAAAGAGAAGAAATTGAAGGCATAGATCAACCACAGATCCCACAAATAAGCCTGAACAACTCAAAATTTATTATAACCTATCCATATTTTGTGACAAAAATGTTTCTGATTTTCTGTGATTGTAATAGTTGGTTTAAATTTTCCTAAAATAAATCTTGATCTGTTATGACATGATAGCTTGTAAATAAAATTATAAATACTTCCCATTTCAAAGTATGAATGGTTGGGACCTGTTAGTAGGATAGGAAAAATATTGTAAAGCAGTTCATAGAGCCCCTTTAATCAAATTTTACTAATACAAGACAAGATTTTCAATATTCATGTGGCATATCTATTTGGTGAAGTGTCTCTTGTGTAATATGTTTTCCCTGTTACATATTGTTTTCTTTCTAAATTATTCAATATAATATTAAGAGAATAATTTGTTTAAAAGTACACTCTGCTTATGGATTTTGGATAATTTATATGTTTTCTACTAGAGGATTAGTTCCATAATTCTTAATTGCTCTGCTACAATCCTTTTTCCTCACCTTTTGTTTCATATCCCTCAACAATTTCAAGAATTCAACAAAGGTGCCTATCCTACCCTATAAGTTTTCCTATAGAACCTGCCTTGATTGAATTAGGCCTCTTTTACTGCATTTCCCAATGGCCTTCCCTTCTCGTTCCAACCAACAATTTAAAAGCCAAACCCTGTACTATCATAACTGGCCTAAAATTCCCAACAAACAAAGATAAATCTTATAGAGAGATCCCTCTCTAGGTCTAGGAGGGATAGATCCTGGACTCCAAAGCGGTTTGTTGTTACCTTTGTCAATTTATTCCTCAACCTAAGAAGTTACAAAGTGCTAAGATAATAGTGGCCATACTGGGGAATGAACATTTCATGTTCCTCAACAAAGTGTTCCATATCATATTACTAATGGTGGATAGTGATCAGACACTAGAAGGTTGAATCATTCACTTGATGCCTCCAATTGATTTCAAATCAAGGACTCCACTGGAGGAAGAACCTGAAACATGGCAAGACAATCTGTAAATATCAGGTATTTAAGTTGGGATTTTATCCAAGACATAATAGGATTTATTTTTAATTACTTATTATCTTTTCATGATCCTATTCAAGACCATATTTCTGAAATTGATATTAATTGTATTCAACTTGATGAGCCTCAAGAGATCAAGACTAATTTTACAGCCTCTATACATACTCATACACCTGTTAAAATTCCAGATAGATACAAGCCTCTTGTCTTACCTTCTATACTCCATGATTTCCCTCCAAATTATCACAAATACATTCCTAGGTTTGATGGAGAATATGGTAACATCACTACTGAGAAACATATTTAGGGTTTTGAAATTTTTCTTGATCTTTTTTAAGTTGAAGAAGATGATGTATGTATTAGAATATTTTCTTTGTCTATGCAAGGTAAAGCTAAGGAATGGTTCACAAACTTACCAGCTGCAAGCATTGGTGATTTATGTTAGTTTGTGAAAGTCTTCCTTGATAAATGGGTGATCAAGAGAAATCTCTTTCTCATTTTAGAAGAATATGATCATTTGAAAAGACAACTAGGAGAAACAATGCAACACTTTTCAGTTAGGTTTAATCAAGTTTACCATTTAATCCTGATGATATAAATCCTCCTCCTGGTTTATCTCTCTTACAATATCTGGATTCCTTTGATCCAAAAATGGAATTTCAATTGAGAGAAAGGAATACCACAACACTTGAAGAAATGTAGAACAATGCAATAGATGTGGAAGCTAATTCGTTGATAAAAAATTCTAAGTTGAAGGTAGAAGAAAAGGAAAACACAGAGAAGTAGCATCTGACATCTTCAGAAATGAAAGTTGACATTTTTTCAAGGACAATGGAAGATTTGATGCAAAAGATTATCATAAGAAATAAACTTGTTGTTCAAAAACACCATGTCCCACTGGTTGTTGAAAAAGAAAAAGTCATTGTTCCTAAACATTTTGACGCTTATCCTTGGTATCATAGATCTGAAAATGATTACTTTATGTACTCACTTAATGCCATGGACAAAGATGAAATTCAAAATAGGTTTGTGGAGGAGAAATCATCTGATCTAATGTGTATGCTTGATGACATTTCGTATATGGATGATCTACCAAAGTATGATGAATATGATGATGACTACATAAAGGCTGAATCTTCAAAGCAAACAACACCATGTTTTTGGGAGGAAGAAGTTCAGTTGCAACAACTCAAATATAACAATCAACCTGTGCATATTAATCATGATAGAAATGAGGAAAATGCAGAAAATTTTCAAGTAAGTGAAAGGTCTTTGCCCTTATGTTTCTCCTCATTTCAATTTCTGAGAGGAATCTATAAGAAAGTAGACCAACAAGTTTTCAACAATAGGAATGGATAATTTTTTGATATGTCAGTTGAATATATCATCTGTGATATGGAAGTTGTTCTAGCTCTAGAATCATAGCCCTTGAGTTACATTGATTTTAAAAACACGGATGAAATGATGCAGCATAATTCTATACCATTAAGTTTTGATTCATTTCATTTTTTGAAGAAAAATGCTACTAATATCTTAGAAGCAAGGACTGGTAAGCATATAGAAAATCATGTAGCCTCATTGGAACCAATGCAACAATCTTCTCAGTTTCTCTAGGATCCAATAGTTGATGTTTTGGATGATATGTGTAGCCAAAGTTTTATTTCATTTGCTAGCTATGAGCTTATAGACAAATATGATAAAAACTTGATGAGGTAACTAGATTCATGGTCTTGTTCAACATGAGTTTCAATACAAGGCTCTTCTGAAAATTTTCATTTAAATCATAAGTTGTATGATGATGTAGATAACATATGTACAATACCCAATGATGACCTTGAATTTTCCGAATTCTTTGAATACCAAGAAATAGGTCATGTTTATCATGATCCCATAGCTATCTATATGGAAGATTTTTTCATTTCAGGATTCCAATTAATTTCCAGTGCCTCTTTTGTTCCCCATGGTTTCAAAGATCTATGTCATAAAAGTCAGGCTGACAAACAGTTTCAAGGACCATTACCAGAGTTGGTTCTCATGATTGTTAGAAACAGAAAGGGCATAGTTAGTGGATCAACTATTGGATTGGCTTCATTGGCATTTTTCCATTACCTAATTGAGCAGTAACTTCAGCAAATTACGGTAGGAGTGTGTGAATAAGCTCATCTTCACAAACATTCCTTTCAACAATTTTTGTTTATCATTTTGTTTTCAGTTTTCAGTTTTAGAGTACAGTTCATATTTCAGAGTGGATTTGATTCAGTGAAGGTTTGGAGCAAATGATTGATTAATGTTTGGTCACAAAAGTTTTTCATGATAGATCAAGTTTCATGTTTTGGGATCAATCCAACGGATCAGGCTACTTAGTCTATGGTGTTCTTGGCACCTCACAAGGAGAGCACCATCCCCAAGTGGAGCCAATTTTATAACCCTATATTTTATAGGATCAAATGGTGATTGATATTTCTTCCTTCAGTGATTTTTTGTGGGAAATGATATTCCATTTTGCAAAGAATTTCCCAAAGAAAAAAGAGAAGAAAACATAAACAAGGTTTTCCATTTCGAATTATATCCTTATTTGATTAATTTGGCCATTTTAGCTTAGGAAAATGAAATTATAATGCAAAAGGGAAAAAAAACAAGTTTAGCACTACCCAACACATAATGTTTATCCTAAGTTTGCAACGAATAAGATGTTTTTTTCGTGTAGTGGGTAACTCTCACATAGATTTGCATCGACGACATCCCCATCACCCATATTGATAGTCCTCATAGTAGTTCGGACCCCCCCGACCCTTCTTCCTTTAAAAATGGGGGGGGGGGGATCCGAGATAGTGGTTAATATCCCACACTTATATTAATGGCAGTATTTATCAGTTCCCATATAAATGACTCTCAGGCAAGTCGGGACCCCCTCGACCTTTCTGCCTTTAACGATGAGGGGGGGGGGTTCAGAATGATAGTTTCCCCGCACCAGGCCACCATGTCACTTTGAGCTTCGGACGTTCTGGGATAACCATACTCTCCAATATTCTAGATCTCCCAAGCTTCGAACTGTGGCATCTGTTGCCACATACCTTATCTAGATATCAATGGTCGAGAGAGATTGTGGGGGGTGAGGTTGTGCATGTTTTAATTTCAAAGGGAGGTCCCATAATTTAAAACGTGGTTTCCTCTATGGAATATGTGGAGCCACCAGGTGCATTGCAAAATGAAAAGAAGGTTTCCTCAAACCACTTTCTTGTGCCCTCGCAAAATGGAAAATTCCTCTCCCTACTCAACACCTTTCCTCCACTCACCCTCTTGCATGTTCATACCCCTTTTCTCCCTTCTATCACCTCACCTCCTGTATCTACTTCCCCCTCTCACCACATGCTACGTGTCTGCTAATTTCCAATACCACCTACACCTCCACTTACCCCTATCTCTTACATTCCCACATCCACTCATCCCATATCCCTATTTTACACTTGTCCCATGTCATCCTATACGTAACCACTGTCCTCCTCCCAAAACTCTTTTTGACCAGTCATCTTTCGAGGCAATTTCTAGGATAACCAGGGTGAATTTTCAGAAACAAAAAGATTTTTTTTCTCATCACGGAATGAGGAAAAGTAAACTCTTTCAGTTTTTCTACAGGTGTCAAGGATTGGGAGAATGGAGAGCATCTTAAGGGCCTATTTTCAGGATTTATTTGTTGCCTATTTTAAACATGTTTCTCAAACACAGATACCAGATAGATGGAGAGGAATTTTATAAAACCGAGAGAGGTTTTTACTCATAACAAGCTGATATACAAAAACCTTCCCCGGATTTTACACAACTATCTCATATTGTGAGATTCGAAGACCCCTTTGGACCCCATTTTTCAAAATTTTTGGGGCAAAAAGTCAATAGGACAGATGGCAATGACCATATATTGAAGGCACCAATCAACAAAATATCCCAAAAAGCAGCCTCAACAACTCAAAATTTATTATAACTTGTCCATATTCTGTGGCACAAATATTTCTAATTTTCTATGATTGTAATAGTTAGTTTAAATTCTCCTAAAATAAATCTTGATCTGTTACAACAGAATAGCTTGTAAATAAACTTATAAATACTTCCCATTTCAATGTATGAAGGGTTGGGACATGTTAGTAGGATAGTACCAATATTGTAAAGCAGTTCATAAAGCCCCTTTAATCAAATTTTAGTAATACAAGACAATCTTTTCAGGATTCTTGTGGCATATCTATTTGGTGAAGTGTCTCTTCTACAATATGTTTTCCCTGTTACATATTGTTTTCTTTCTGAATTATTCAATAGAATATTAAGAGAAGAATGTTTAAAAGTACACTATTTATGGATTTTGGATAATTTCTATGTTTTCTACTAGAGTATTAGTTCCATAATTCTTAATTTCTTTGTTACAATCCTTTTTCCTCACCTTTTATTTCACATCACTCAACAATTTCAAGAATCCAACAAAGGTGCCTATCCCGCCCTGTAAGTTTTCCTGTAGAACCTTCCTTGATTGACTTAGGCCTCTTTGACTCCATTTCCCAATGGCCTTCCCTTCTTGTTCCAACCAAAAATATAAAAACCAAACCAGGTACTATCATAACTAGTCTAAAATTCCCAACAAACAAAGCTAAATCTTATAGAGAGATCCCTCTCAAGGTCTAGGAGGGCTATATCTTGGACTCCAAAGTGGTTTGTGGTTACCTCTATCAATTTCTTCCTCATCCTGAGAAATTACGAAGTGCTAACATCATTTACAACTGCATGTAATCAATGATCATATATAAAACAACTAAACATGAAAAAATGTAGGGTAGTTTGGATTTTGTCCACATGTGGGGAAAAAAATGAAAATGCATGTGTACTAAAATAGGTAATGTCCTTCCTCTAAAAATAGCACTGGGCCTTCCAAAAGCACTCAATAATGGGGCATGAACCCACTGGAAGAGGAACTAGTGAAGTTATGGGCAATCAATTATAATGAGGAGTGAAGGGGCATATCTCGAAAGTACTAGCGATATTCCCCAAAAACCACTTAAAATATGATTGAGGTGTTATTGCATCCCACAACCACCACCTGGGAGGAAAAAACCTAGATTTAAAAACTTAGATACCTCAATCAAGTGTGGCATTTATATTTTCAGCCTAAGAAATGGGTCACGGGATAGATTATTTCCGAGAGTTGGGTGACTCAAGGAGGCACACATAGAACAACTTCCTTGTGTAGCAACACTTGATTTATATTATTTCACTTTCCTATTTCACAAATTCTAAGTTTCAATGAGAAATGATAACGGGGAGTTATTTGGATTCCTATCCCTGGAATATTAACTTAGACTACCTACTTCTTTTATGTTTCTCTTGTGGAGGTTAAAAATGAGTTGCTTAATGGTTGTTTGTATGACTTGAAGTGGGATGAGAGATTGGGATCATCAACCAATCTCGTTTATTAAAATGGTGTGGAATTTGTTTTTCCAAAGACAAATGAATCCTTTCGGATCCAACTAGATCGGTTGTGGGTGCAAGGAGGAGAGAATACCACAACTTCAAGTATTTGATAGAGATTTTTGAGTGTATATTGTGGTGCTCTTATGTGGTCAAATGTTTTTTAATAAGTTAAGTTCAATATTTTAACATGTGGACATTATTTGGTCCTTTACAATTCTTGTATAACTTTAACTTGCTAAATTTAAAGACAATCCTTGTGTAAAAAATACCTATATCACTAACATAGTGGACATGTGGGTCCTTAATTTTGATCTCTTAAGCTTCCTAGGATGTTATCTAATATAAGAAAACTTTTCAACACTCTTCCTATATGGCAAGCGTGTTGGCATGTATGGGACCTTATAATTTTTTTTAAACTTCCTAGGTTGTTTTGATTTTTTTGAAATAAATTTGAAACTATCCTAGGATTGTAAGCATGTGGGCATATATGGGCCCTTTACTCCTTTAAGATTATGTTTTAATTGTACCCAATGGGGGTTTTGACCTCTCCTAACAAAACAAAAAGAGGCCTCTCCTATTTATTTGATTGATTAAAGGGAGATGGAGCTTCTTAGGATACGTTTGTCTGATTCCCCCATATCAAAGGTGCAAGGGAAATAGAATACTCAAGAATACAAAAATTACCTCCTAGTCCCAATTTAGTTGATAATTGCAAAAACTAAAAAACTTAAATCTAGAGCTCAAATGCTATACTAATACATCCATGTGGAAACAAATAAAGGGAAATATTGTATGGTTCCTTTTACCCCTTTAAATGTCTATGTTTAGCTAAGTATCTATGCAAGAAAGAACTCTAAATATTATTTGTATGGCTTTACAAAGTGCTAAAAATAAAACCTAAAACTACTTGGTGAAATTAGGCACAACAACCCTTACAATCAATGATAAAGAATACTTTCGTGTGACTTTGAGTTGTGATAGTTGTGCATAGTGTTAATTTTGGGCTTTCAGTGTGAAAATAAAAAAGGAAAAATGCACATCTCAGTGAGGTCTGTGCGTCTATTTTTCCTGAACCCGTGTAAACATAGTGAAAGGGAAAGATACAAAATTTGAATTGAGTTATGTTGATTAGAGGCTCAATTGTTTCATCTAAGAGATGGACTGGGATAGTTTTTATCCCTACAAACAAAAATTGTTGAGAAAGAAAGATCTGATGGCCTAATTGTGGATGATTTTGATCCAAATCCCTAGTGGAGTCACCAATATATTGTGGTTGTTTTTCCACTTGGGTGAGAAAAAAAATTCACTTACTTGGATTGTTAGGCCAACAAGGCAACACATAAAATGGTTAGTTTATTAGTGGATCAACCATAGAGAAATCAAGGAAATAAATAACAATAAAATAAAACTAAACTAAACATGCATATAATTTCAAATCAAAACTTTCAAATGAGACAAAGGGATAACCCCCAATGGGACTGATCTTTGAATTGATAATTGGCATAACACTTTTTCCACACTCTATGCATCATGCTTTGGTGGCCTACCCTCTCCCTTTCCAGACTTAGTTTCGCCATCTTTCTCAGTCAAAAGTCAAAAATTCAAATTTTTATACATATACATGGGCTATAGTTATACAACATGTGTATATGCAGGTTGCTCCTTTACAACCTGTGTACATCGAGTTTTGTGATAAAAATTAAAAATATTTCATATTTTCCATGCCAAGTTATAGGATCCATGATCCTTGGCCTTTCATATGTTCGAAATGCTCTGATTCAACCCTTCAATTCCCTTTGAAGGTTATAAATTGTGCCATATACAAGCCTTGAAAAAGAAAAGAGAAAAGTGGAGAGCAAGTTCACTCTAGAGAATTTTTTCCCCATGTTACATCCTTGAGTCTGCATCCCTTAGTCATTTAAGTATGAACTCTCCTTTTGTTTATCCCCCAAGATCTCCCTATCCCATCAAGGAGGAACCCAATTACTCCTAGAACTTGTGATATTTCCTTGTGGAGGATTGAAGTGGTGAAGGACCAGGTGGACATACTTAGTTTCTTAGTTTCAACGAGTTTTTGATACATAAGGTTGTCACTTATGTGCTTCTACTAATTATGTTAATATAAATACCCTTTTTGTGTCCAATTGTGTGTTCAAATTGTTTCTATTATTTTCCATGGGTAAATTTGTTATACATGTTGATGGATTATGCTATTTTATATGCTAACATTTCATACATTTTCCATATGCCTGTGTATCTGGGATGTTGAGGACAAGTTGTAGGTATAAATTATTGGATTGTGAGATCAACGATGGACTCCTATGAACTTTTGAGAGAGCTAGGATTCTATCCTTTCTTTTGTTGGCATTTCCATTTATCTACCACATTTGAGATTTGAGTTGATTTCTTGGTGTCATTTTGTCTGTTGTGGTCCTACCCCAAGCCATAAAGATTTATTCCTCGTAAAAATAACACCTAGGAGAAGTATGGGAACTTATGAGTCCCTTATTCCTTCTTCAGAGGGCTCTCAAGTCCCCCAAATACATATATCTCTTTCTTATAACAATGGAAATACAATGGTGAATACTTGATGGTTAAAATTCTAAAGAGGTGAGACGTAGAACAATAGTTATGAATGCTCAAATATATCTAAGAAAAAGATGGCTTCTCTAAAACCAAATGAAAAACATAACAATACTCAATAATCTTCTCTTTGTTTACATTCCTTGTTCATGTATTTATAGGACCAATGCAAGATTTTTCATAACTTTCTTGTAGTGTGAATTGCAGACCTTTGAAAGTACTACCCATCCCTTCAATATCTCCAAAGCTATATCTTGGGCCAATTTTGGAGTCTTATCATGAAACACTTCGACTTGGAAGTGGATGAGGCACGACCAACTGCATTAATGCGTCATTTCCACATCATCATCAGTTCTTGTGGAGAGAGCCACATAGACCTCATTATTTTCACATATCGATCTATGTTGGCTCTCGTAGATGTGTGCAATAAGGATTTGAGGAAATTACAGTTAAATTCAAGGACTATTTGTATCGTTTTGGTTGCTTGTTAGATAGGTTCTGTAAATTCTTGATCTATGTTGATTCATATGTTGTGTTGGTACTTTCTTCAACAATTGCTTGTATTGTTGTGAGAAATATTTTGGTGATAAAAACCTTACCTAAAAGGCCTTGGGTTCCTATTGCACAACCAACACACATGCTATGGAAAAATGCCAGAAATAGATTTTGAAATGGGAATATAAGAAAATATAGTGATCACCAAAATTAATCAAGTTGGAATCCAAACTGACTGATGGAGAAACGAATTAGAGCATTATGTTATTAATAAAGGAGGAACTATAGTTGGTGTATATTTCAATGATACAAGACTTCCAAATATTCAAAATATAGGGCCATGAGTTGTTGGAGTTACTTCACACACACCTAGGATTGTTTCTTCCTAAGGTTTTTCCTTGGTTTTTAGTCATTATTAGTCATTATTAGTCATTATCCAGTATCCTATATTTTAGGGGAGAATATTCCACCTGGAGAATATTCTCTTCATTTAACACTTCAATTTGACTAGTTGAGTTGAGTTTAGATGTTGCATTGGTTTTGTCACCATTCAACATTGGGATCACCACCATGCTAATGCGCCCTTGGCTTGGGATCAAAACTAGATTGGCACATTACCCTTTATTCATTGATCTACGCATCACTACACTTTGTTCAATCAGTTAACTAAAGACTGGTTGACTAGTTAACTCAGCTAGGTGGCAGTTCACTCTCGTAACTTCCTGAGAGACTATACTAGGTGGCAGTTCACTCCTATAACTTTCTGAGAGACTATACTAGGTGGCAGTTCACTCCCGTAACTATTGGTGTGTGTCCAGATCACTCTCGACCACCACTATGGAACAATGGTTCTCTTCCAATGCGCATTGATTGATTCATATAGAGTATATCTTGTGTAAATTATTCAATATTCATTACGGTTAATGATAATTCCTCTATTATTTCTCTCCATCTTCTTCTTTCTCAATTTCTCTATGCAAATGTGTGTAGTATTTTCTATCTAGATCTATTCTGTGAAGGTTCAACACATTTACATGGTATCAGATTTGACAGTCTACTAAGAAAAATCTACACCAAATGTTTTTGCAGGTATAAAATATTGAAGATAGAGGAAAGACGGATTTCCCAAAAGAATTCATTCTTACACCTTACAACTACTTTACATGGAAGGAGAAAATAGTCATACATATTTGAACCAGAGGATTGTACAAGTTAACTTTGAATACATATATAGAACCGACATCAACCATATAAATATCCAATTACTTAAATCAAATGGATGAACCATTCAGAACAATTTTCCGTCTTATTTCTCTCAATCTCCTTTTTCACATATCTTCTTGTAAGACTCAAAATGAAGCCTAGACCATATTGGAAGGGATCTTTGGAAAACATGATGATATGAGGGGACACATGATGGAGTTGTAATTTCTCACATTGGATCCAAAAATATTTGACAATATCCGAGATTTCTTTATAAAATTCAAGGATTTATTGTCACAACTCAAAGCTTGCGGGGTTGATACATCTAAGGAGGAGAAACAAATGGCTCTCACAATTCTCTCCAAAATTGGTTTTGAATTCTCCGTGTTCGTGTATGCATTCCATTCATTCAGATTCACCTTCAAATCCACTTGGAATATGTCTTCTCTTGAGGACTTTATCGAATCCCTGACACAAGAGCAAACCATGCTCATCAACATGGGAAAAATCAAAGGCCCAAAGGTGCATGCACTTACTATGTAATATGGTAGACATCAATATCATAAATATAAATATAAAGGAAAAGGGAAAGCTCATGCAAATCTAAAAAAAGAAGGGTACTCAAAATCCTTCAGTGATGCCTCCAGATCCAAAAGGGAAAAGGGAAGAAAATGGGAGAAATGCACATACTTTCACAAAGGATTCCATCAAGAATCCACATGCATGAAAAAAAAATAGATATAATGAATCAAATAATTCAAAAAAAAAACCTTGGAGATCGTATCCCCGAGGGTGCCAACAAGAAGAAGCCAGAAGATGAGAATCCCAAGAAAGGAAATTCTAGCCATGCCTTGATTTCCATCAACTCCTCTCCTGATGCTTGGATCATAKATTCAAGAGCATCACATCACATGGTTGCCTCAAAATAAGTCTATTCTTCATTGGATGCATGCAAAGGTCCTCCTATTCTGATGGGGGACAACTCTTCAGTCGAATTCACTGACAAAGGAAGGATTGAACTCACYGATGAAAGCTTTGAGATGTGTTGCACATTCCCAAACATTCCGTCAATATTCTCTTTGTGTATCAGATGACAAATTCTAGCACCGAAAATAAAGTCATATTCACACCAAATGTAATGGACATATATGACATGAAAACCCACCCCAGGGTTGCTACCAATGAGGTAAATCATCAATCTATATTGTATAAATTTTCTTAATTTATTGAACTAGACTCTGCTTTACTACTTACCCATGCTGATGAAAGTAGTAGGATATGGCACAAAAGGTTTGGACATTTGAATTTTAGATATATGAAACATCTTAGCAAGAAAAGATTGGTTGATGGTCTACCAGACATCCATATCTCCAAGGGAGTGTGTGAGGGATGTGTTCTTAGAAAAAAACCTCAAGAGAAATTTGACAAAGGAAAGTCTCAAAGAGATTCCGCGGCTTTAGATCTAATCAAGAGTGACCTTATGGGTCATTTTCTGCATTCATCTATTAGAAAAGTGAGATTTTTTCTCATTTTTTTTGACAATTTCTCACGTTTTATATGGATTTATGTTCTCAGGAAAAAAGTATGAGGTCTTTCAACACCTCAAAGATTTCAAAGACCTGGTTGAGACACAGTCCGGAAAGAAAATCAAAGTCCCCCGAACTGATAACATGGGAGATTATGTCAATCATGAGATCCATAATATTTTTCATGAAGCATGGATTTAGTTGTAGCACACAGTTCCCTATTCTCCGCAACAAAACGAAGTTGCTGAGTGGAAAACCAGATCTCTAAAGGAGATGGCATCTTGCATGTTGCATGCAAAGTCACTACTAGAGAGACTATAGGCCAAAGCACTTAATTTTGCAACATACATTCAAAAAATATCTCCCCATAGATATATCAATGATAATACCCCCTACGAGGCTTGGAGTAGCCTCAAACTGGAAGTGACCCACTTTCATATTTTTGGTTCACGTGTATGGGCCCAAACTCCCTCTGAAAAGAGGAAGGCACTTGATCCAAAGAGAACTGAGTGTATTTTTTTTGGATACCCTAATGGTGTGAATGGATATAAACTTATTGATCTTTCCTTGGGATGACTCATCATTGAGTGAAGTGTCCAATTTGAGGAAAGTGTTTCTCAAGTACCTCATCATCTGCATGAAGACACCTTCATTCTTCCACTTGTCTGAGATGATGAGCATGCACATGCCAACTTTTCTTTAGATGATAGTTCTGGTTCAAATGACTCTGATGATTCAGATATAGAGTCAATACAGTTAGATGCAAAGTTAGAGCATCTAAATGTAGTTCCAGAGCTAAAGCAGAGGCCCAAGTGGGCACAAACTAATCTTCATGATGCAGGGGATCTCGTTGGTAATGAAACCAATACTAGGAGGACTCGATATGATTTCGAGGAGCCTCATGTTTCACTTATTGCCACTAAACCATTTCCCTTTAGGAACATTTTCTTGGTTCAATATTTAGATTCATAGTCTTATGGCGAGGTTGCTAGAAATTCCTTTTGGTAATTCACCATGCAAGAGGAGTATAACTCCCTCCTCAAGAACCATACTTGGGATCTAGTTCCCCTTCCATATGGAAGGAAACTTGTCATATGCAGATGGGTCTACAAGATCAAGAGTGCAACAAATGGACAAATTAGCAAGTACAAAGCCAAGATTGTTTCCAAAGGCTTTTAGCAAGTACATGGTATTGACTATGATGAGACCTTCTCTCTAGTAGCGAAGATGGATTCCATACGATTGGAACTTGACATTGTGACAACCAAGGGATGGAAATTCCATTAGATGAACATGAAGAATGCATTTTTTCATGGTGATCTCTATGAGGAGATCTATATGGAGCAGCCCTAGGGATTTATGTAGGACTCATCTTTGGTCTGTTGATTGAATAAGTCCCTTTATGGCCTCAAGAAGGCTCCGAGGGCATTGTATGCCAAGATGGACTCCTACATGTTGTCACAAAACTTTGTACATTGTAAATCAAACCCAAATGTCTACATGCTCAGGATGGTTGATTCACTTCTACTCTTAGTTTTATATGTTGATGATTTGTTGATCACTGATTGCTCGACTTCAATGATTGTTGCAGTCAAGAGGATTCTACATGACAGGTTTTTCATGATGGACATGGGTCCACTACACTTATTCCTTTGACTCAAGATTAGTTAGGATTCTTCATGCATCAAAGTATCTCATGCCATGTATTTAAGAGATATCCTTGATAGATTTCACATGACAGACTTAAATTCTGCTCCGAATCCTTTCCTATCAGGAGTCAAACTTCAGGATGGTGGGGACACTTCATTGGTTTACAACACACTATATAGAAAACTAGTGGGGGGCTTGTTGTATCTCACACACTCTAGACCAAACCTCTCCTATGCAGTTGGCGCAGTTTCCAGTTTCATGCAGGAGCCACATGAGCTACATTAGAAGGCTGCAAAGCGTATCCTTCGATACGTACATGGCACCATCACCTATGGGATTCATTATGGAACATAATCTACATTAGATATCATTAGGTTTACTAATCCCGACTGAGCTGGCGATAACATTGATCACAAGTCCACATCTGGTTACTCACTCAGTCTTGGTTCTGAGCTTATCTGTTGGTCAAGAAAGAAGCAAGCTTCCATTTATCTATCTTCAACCGAGGAAGAGTACAGAGGGTTGGTTAAGATAACCATTCAGACTATGTGGCTACATCATTTTCTCACTGAGTTGGGCATTCATTTTCATTGGTCGATCGTCATCTTGTGTGACAACTAGAGCACTCTCAAGGTCTGTAGAGATCCAGTTCAGAGGCAGCGGACGAAGCACATCGAGGTCCACATGGACTACATCCGGGACTTAGTACATGAGGGGATCATCAACCTACAATTCCGTCCTTCAGCAGAATAGAAAACATACATCTTCACCAAGACCTTCATTGAGAAAAATTTTCATTCTCTACGAAGTCATCTTGGAGTGAAGGACACAATTGCCTAGCAACTGTATTTCTTCTTTTTACATACATTGTACTTTGAGGGGGAGGGGGGGTTTCCCATGAGGTTTTCTCTCTTCACTCATTTTATTTCATTGTATCTTTTTTATTTGGGTATCTTACATGGCCTCATTGCCAGGACCCATTCTTTATTTTCACCATAATGATGTTCAGGGGGGGTGTTGGAGTTACTTCACACACACCTAGGATTTATTTTTCCTAAGGTTTTTCCTATATTTTTTAGTCATTATTAGTCATTATCCAGTCTTCAGTTGACACTTCATTTTGACTAGTTGAGTTGAGTCTAGATGTTGCATTGGTTTTGTCACCATCCAACATTGGGATCATCACCATGATAATGCGCACTTTCCTTGGGATCATCATCAGACTAGCACATTACCCTTGATTCCTTGATTTATTCATCACTACACTATGCTTAGTTAGTTAACTGAATACTGGTTGACTAGTTAAGTCAGCTAGGTGGTAGTTCACTACAGTAACTTCCTAAGAGACTAGACTAGGTGGAAGTTCACTCCCGTAACTACTGGTGTGTGTCCAGAGCACTCTAGACCACCACTATGGTGCATTTTTTCTCCTCTAGTGCGCATTGATTGAGTCATACCGAGTATATCTTGTGTAAATTATTCATTATTCATTACGGTTAATGAGAATTCTTCTATTCTTTCTCTCCTTCTTCTTCTTTCTCAATTTATCTCTGCAAATGTGTGTAGTATTTTCTAGCTAGATCTATTTTGTGAAGGTTCAACACATTTACATGAGCACCTAAAATTGACCTTGTTTTTCAAAATGAATTTTTCAAGGGTGTTGTTGAGATGTTCTCCAATATGTTTGTACCTATTTTTGATAAAGTTATGAAAGGACAAAAGGCACGAGGTTGATCTATAGTTTTATTTGTTTTCTAATATTTTGGATGATGAGAAACTAACTAAGAAGTTGTAAAACACCATTATAAATCTCATATATATCGAGGAAAATGAGAATGAATATATTGATGCTAATTCTCTTGAGAGGTGAAAACATATGATGAAGATAATGAGGAGGAGAACCAAAAAAACGTTTAGAATGTATGATTAGATGGATGGATATGACATCCATTATGTGATATTATATCTTGTATATGATGTTAGTATTCTTCCTAAGAAGACATCGGAAGCCATGGGAAATCCATAGTGATTTTATTCCAATCGCTACAACAATCGCTACAACAATGTTTCTCATTGGTAGGTTGGATAACATAGAAGTCAATTTTTCCAGTGTGAAAATAATTGATAAATTTGAAGCCATAGATATTATGGATGACAAAGATCCATATCCAATACTGTTGGGGATTTATTGGGATTTTGACAACTTCGTTGTACTCAATTTGAAGAAAGAAACAATGACCTTTGAGGTTGATGGTACTATGATATTCCAACTCTTAGAAGCATATCAAGGGCTAAGGTATATTGAGACAACTAAGGATGTTATGGTAAGAGATGTCCTAGATCAAACCAATAACTTAACATCTAGGAAGAGAGACGATTATATCAACCCTATAATAGATGGATTAGTAAGTTTGAGGAGCATGCATTCTTTTGATAATAAGTTAGAACAAGATTTGAATGAGTGGAAAAAAAAAAGAAATGAGATATAATTAAGACGATGTGATATAGTTAAATATATTTATTGGACCAGGATTGGGTTGTGGAATCCACCCATGTATGACAAGACTTCGAGCTTAAAATATTTTTTGGGTGTAATAAAGAATAGAGTTGTGGAAGAATAAATAACTTGTACTCTAGATGTTTCTTTGAAAGATACTCCTAGAGTATGGAGGGCCACCCATAAAGAAGATTTACCCACTTGGGATGAATTAAAAAAAACCATGGAGGGCCACCCATAAAGAAGATTTACCCACTTGGGATGAATTAAAAAAAACCATGAAACACAGGTTGTCCCTACTCCTAAATTTGAATTTAAAGAATTATATTTGACGAAGGGAAAACATGTTTTGGTTTTGGAAATGTATGAAGGTATAAAAAATCCTTTCATTCATGTAGAAAAATGCATTGAGAAGTGTTAAAGTGAAGCCATGAAACCTCGTTTTTTGGTCCATATATTGTTCCATACTAGATCGAAGAAAAGGAATTGGGTTTTCATGAGGACGCTAGATCGAAGAAAAGGAATTGGGTTTTCCTTTAGACTTAGCCTTTTGAATATATATATATTTTTTTAAATTAAATGAAGAAATTGTAGTTATACAAGTTATTAAATAATTTCAATTTATTGATAATATGTGAAATAACCATTTTCCTATTATTTTTCCTTATCATTGGGATATAATGGCTTTTCAAGAACCTATCAACCTCTTGGATCTGTATTTTTTTATTAAAAAAGGATAATTAGAGAAGAGAAGATGCAGATGACTTAAATGAACTGACACACCTATATTTCAAAGAATCCAAATAATTTATAGTGATTAAATAAAATAGTGACGATATTAATAGTAAGTTATATCACTAGCCTTTGGAGTTACAAAAAGTTAGTATTGGAAGTGAAGAGAAATGTAAACTGGCCTCTATAGGTGACTATTCGTATCAGGAGACTATGTATAAGATTTAATCCCTATTGAAAGGATATGGAGAATTATTTTCGTAGAGTATTATTGAGATGGAATGGATTTCAAGTAGAGTTGGGGGAGATGAGTATATATGTTAGGATATATTTTAATCCCACTAAACATAAGCCTTATTGTATTAATCGCATGACTAAGGAGAAGGTAAAGATGGAAATCGAAAGAATTTTCATTTTAAGATTAACATTACTAGTAAATGACTCCAATTGGATCGGTGACCTTGAGGTTTGTGTTTACTTTAGAAGCTTGAACTCTACTTGTGTGCATCATCCTTTTTCAACTCCTTTAAGTGATGAGGTGCTTCATCAATTCATGGGAAAAGAGGCTTACTCATTTGTTGATGAAATTTTAGAATATCATTAAGTCTATATTTCAGAAGAGGATACGAACACCACCTTTACTAAATAATGGTGCTCCTTTTCTTATAATGACATTCCATTTTAACTAAAGAATGCACCCACTGTCTTTTCTTGAGTTCTGATTGTATCCTTTAGAGATTTCATTCACAAGTTTTTGGAGGTGTATATCGGTGATTATATTGTATATAGATTATTGGAGAAACATATTGGGTTGATGAGGTTAATGTTTGATTTATGTAGGAATCTCCATATCAATCTAAATTTGAAGAAGTCATATTCTATGTACCATTTGGAATTTTGTTGGGACACATTGTCTACAAGGAAGGAGTATTGGTGGACCTTGCCAAGATTTCTATCATTGTGAATTTTCTTGCCCCAACTAGTGTTAAATAGTTGTAGTATACTTTGGGAAATATTAGCCATCAGATAACATTTACCTACAACTATGCCTCCATCGCAAATCCTCTAGAGAAGTTATTAAAGAAAGATGAGTTGTTCTTGTGGACCTCGGAATGGGAAGCTTCCTTCAATCTACTCAAAGAAAAATTGGTAGAAAATTTGAGCTTGGTGTTTCAAAATTGGAATGTAGAATTTCATGTAGATGTAGATTCTTTTAGAATAGAATTAGGAGTAGTTATTACATAACCAAAAGAAGGAAATATGGATCACCCTATATATTTTTGCAAGTAGGAATATTTCACAATGTGAGTGCTACTGCATCACCATATAACATGAAGAAATTTCTATGGTTTACGCTATGCAAAAGTTTAGACACTATCTTCTAGGAGGTCACTTTAAGTTTCATAGAGATCATTCCACATTCAAATACTTAGTTAATGAGCTTGTTCTGGAGGGTCGAATTTGTAGGCATTTTCTCTTTTTTTAGGAATTCTCATTTGAAATTGTCATTAAACATGGTAAGAATAATGTAGGTCCTGGTCACCTCTCTAGGCTTGCATTAGGAAAATCAGGTGGTGTAGTGGATGATCAACTTCCAGATGCAAATCCATTCAAAGTAGAAGTTGTCCCTAGCTATTTAGTAGAGATTACAATGTTTTAAAACTATTGATACTCAACATTATTCCACAACTTAAAAGTGTCACTTAGTGGTAAGAGTTTCATATTATCAATTAAACATAGGAAAATTATACAAATCGAGGATTGCTGGTATTATTTAGTGGTGTATGATTAATCATGAAAGGAAGGATATTATAGGGAATTTCATTAGGGATTTTTCATAGAGAATGTTGGAGGAAAGGAAACAACTTGAAAAGCTTTACATGTTGGTGTTTAGTGTCCATCCATATTTAAGGAATTTATGGAGTATGCTAGAACTTGAAATGCATGTCATTAAGTAAGTAAAATTTCTAGGAGAAATTAAATACCGTTGAATCTAGAAAGGGCTATGCAACCTTTTGAGAAATAGGTTGTTGAATTTGTAGGACCTTTTGAACCTCCTACACATCATTATAAAGATTGATATATGTTGTAAGGGCTAGTTGACTCTGACTACTAGACCCGACAGTCAACAAAGAACTAGTCGATCAACTATTGAAGTCGAAAGTATAAGTCGATTGAAATCCCAACTAAACGAACAATCCATGTAGATAAGTAGTTACAAATGCTCGGTAACTGAATATGTACATATAAATAGACAATCACATATCAGATAAAGTGTCTATGTTGTGTTGTATTGACTCATCTATATATAATAACATGTTTTTCTTTGGGATTCCACTACTTTGTGTATGTATTTGTCTATATGTATGAGTATGTGATTCTATGCTTGCTTCTATAGTGGACTATTGGCAACAATCCCATAATTTTCCCTAGATTACAACAATATATCATTACCACAATTTATTGTCTCACTGGATGGGTAGAAGGTGTGTCTACAAAGGATTTTTCCATTGATATTACAAATGGATTTTTTTTTGAGATTATTATCACAAGGTTTGGATTCATAAGAAGTTTGGCTAGTGACCAAGGTAGGCACTTCTTGAGCATAACAATAGATATCTTGTCTAGGTAATTTTTTTATCAAGCATCACAAATTATCCTATTTCATCCTTAGGATAATGGGAGTATGGAAGATTTTAATAGTATTTTAGGGAACAATTTTACTAAAGTGTTTTATGCAGAAAAATATGACTAGGATTAGATATTTCATGTAGTTTTATGGGAATATAGGACCACTACTGAGAAGTTACATAATGAGACACCTTTTAAATTGGTGTATAGTCATGAGGTTGTTGTTCCTATATAAGTTTTGTTTCCTAGACTCTATATTTACCATGCTAACAATATGATAGATGAAGAGTCAATTGTGGAATGACTAGGTTGATGTAGCTAGAAGAATCTAAGTTTAAGGATTATTTTTAGCAATATATGGAGAGAGAAATATGGAAATAATGTCATGTTCACCATATGAATACTAAGTCTTTTGTAAAATGAGATGTATTTCTCTTATATGACATCAAATATTTGAAGAATATTGGAAATCTACAAATTCACTAGCTGGGACCATTTATAGTTGCAAAAATTAGGGACTTGGGTGGAATTTACTTGGCCTAACTAGATGGTGTTATTAAACCTGGATGGATGGATGGTGCTTTCCTAGATTCTTACATTGTTATTATATGAATAATTTTGAACAATTTATTTAATAGGGTGTTGCATAGGTTAGGATAATTTTTTGATTTATTTTTTCTTTTCTCTACAAGTTTGATTCATGTCAACGTATATAGTCTTAGTTAATATTTAGGTTTTTGGGTGTTTGTTTATTTGATTTAAGAACTAGTAATCACTTATGGTTTCGGGGGAAATATTTTTGTTTATTAAGTCAAGTCAATCTCTTTAACTCAATTCATGTTGAAGGTTGGGACTTGGTTTAAATCATATTATCATTTAGTTCATATTGGTAGAAAAATTCTTGGGGTCCTTACAAATTGTTATTCTTCCAGTTGAGTCAATCCATTAGGGCTTTTCTAGTCATGAAAGGGAAATAATATGTTATATTATGTTGAGAATCTAATTGGTTAATGGTAAGGTGATAGCATGAAATCTTATGGGTTGATTAGATGGGTCCAATTAGTGAGTGGGTGAAATTTTATAAATTGGGTGGTAGAAGTTATGAAAAACATGGCGTGTAATATGTCACACACTTGGCCACATATGGTCACTAGTCCCTATGGTAAATGTAGCTACAATATTTAATTATTCCCACCTTTAGTCAATTCATCACTCTATTTCTTGTTTTCACAACTATTGTTTAAAATGGGGCCTATAATAGTTGCATATTTTTTTATTAGAATTAAGAGACAACCTCACTTTCAACCTGTAGTTTCTATTGTGCACCAAATAAATATCTCATCCATGGGAAGGGTAGAAATTGCTAAAAAGTATAAATAATCCATTCCTCATGAGTTCTATGACCAATGAGCTGAGATTATAGGTGATGTTTATGGAAATGTAGAACATACTTAACTTGTGAATAATGAATTCATAGATGGGGACCTATTCCCTTACACAAAACCCATAATATATATGGAACACCTTCCAAAAGAAATAGGTGAAGTTTCTACACTATGGAAGCCTACATTTTAATCCCTTAAGAATTACACTCTCACCAATCTATTCGAACTTCCAATGTTTGATAGTGTGGGGGAAGTGGTGAGGTGAATTTTTTTTTATGATCAATTAGGTGCATGGAAATTATCTTTGGTTGTGTTTCCCCCCGGGTTGTGTTTCTAGGGAAAGTTTGCATAATGCACCTTATTGCACCACTATATTCCTTTGAGCAAGTTCTCATGCCATAAGTGGGGCACCCTCAATATTACCTAAGGAAAGAGTCTTTGTCTATCACCCAAGGAAAAAATATTTAATAGATGAATCTTATCCTGTATCTATAATAAAAAAATGGTGCAACAAGTAAATATATTCTATTGATTTTGAACAAGAATAAGATGCTAAATTTTAATTTTGAGGAAATTCAAAAGGGGTCCAACTAGCAAGTGGTTTTAATAAGATTCAACAATAAGAATAATATTCTGAACTTTGGGCGCCAAAATCTAGTTAGGATGGGAAAATAACTCATAAATAACAAATATGGCTAAAGGAGGAGGTAACATTACTTTCCTAGCACATATTCAACATACAAAAAATGAATGGGCATGAAAAACATATATTTATTAGCTTATTCAACATTATATAAGATAGGAAATCAAATTTATTAGCTTATTCAACATAAATAAAACAATTTGTTAATCAAATAGTAGTTCTAATGTTGAGTACTACATAAGTTGTAGATATGAAACAACCATTCTACTAATAAAACAATGAACCAAAGTTTGGGATTACAAAATTGGTAAGTTGAGATTTATTTTTTCCCTCTATAGTTCCTGCAACATAGAGAATGCTTACAATAAGAATGAGAATGAAGGATATGAGAAGTGGAATGAATACAAATCCATTTGATGCCTCAAAATTATTATGCTCCATGAAAATTTTCAATTTCTGATGATTTTCTTTGTTTCACCCTCTTCCTAGTGAAAATCCCCCCCCCCCCCACCTAGTTAATCTCATAAATGCAACAAACTCCCCCTTTAAAAGTGAAAATTCTCTTACTTATACACTATAGGGAAAATGCATGCTTGGTATCTTGTTTGGAAAACACCTTTAGGGTCACTATTTTCTCTTAATTATTCAATCTCATGGGATGGTAATCAAACTTTTTATTAAATCATACTTAGGGTTAACCACTCTCTCTTAATCCCATGAAGTTAGGTCCATGCATGTGATTTCCATATTATAAAAGATTATGCTACCCATGTGAAGATTTATTGTTAGGTGTCTTCTCCTCATGATTCCACCTATTTATCTGGAGTATGAACCCTAATTTTCCTTTTCAATCTAGATGATTTTGAACACATTTGAACTTCTATAATGGGGGCCCACCTTAGAAATTAGGTAAGAAACCAAGCAAGTGGCCTCACTAGGGAATTGATTGTGATCTTGAAATCAACCATGAAAACCACTCAAACAGTAGGAAGGGGCCTCAATTAAGTAATCAAGATTGATATTGAAATTGGTTGAGGTCACCACTCAAGTAATGAGAAGGGGGGATTATTGAGGAATAGAGAATAATCTTGAAATTGGCCATGGAAACCATTAAAACAATGAGAAGGGGGATCATTTAAGTAATTAAACCTGATATTGAAATTGACTAAGGAAACCACTCAAACAATGAGAAGGGAACATGATTGAGGAATCAATCTTGATATTGAAATAATTTAAGGAAACCAATTAAACAATGAGAAGGGGGCTTGATTCCCCAATTGACAAATCAATCCCAATCTTGAAATTAGCTAAGGAAACTAGTCAAATAGGTGAAGGAGGATATTAATTGGAAATCAAACTTGATTTGGAGATTGTTCTTGATTTGTAAATTAGTATGAAAGAAACATTTAAATGAGTATGAAGAGTTTGAGTATTTAGATATCTAAAAAGGGTTCTTAAGTATAAAAAGTTAAGGGAAAACTAGCTAATTTTGGAGGAAACCCGGAGTATGTGAAAACTATGAAGGTAAGGATTTATTTTGAATGTAATTAGAAATGTTGTAACACACCCATAACGGGGCATAAATATTTTTTTTTATTTTTCCTCAATTACTCGAATCCTCCATCCATGGTCTCTAATCCTGGTCAATGGACCTTCAAAATTCCTGAGCTAAAGAAGCTCTTATGTTCCCTACTGGAATCTCTAAGAATTCTATCCACGGGTCTTGCAAGACTTCACCTGTGAGAACTAGCACCAGATGCAAGATTCCTCCACATGACCACCAAATGTGACCACGCGCCTATCCAAAAGGTGCTTCACGACCTTAGACCTTGGGTGTTTTTCTATGGGGCAAACCTGATACTCCCGATTTCTGATTTCTTGATTGGAGAATTCTCTAGGTGCTAGATCCTTCTGCTAGGCTCCTTCACTTGAGATGCTGGGAGATAACCTGGGGCCCAGCTACCAAGTGCTTCGGGACTTTGTGTTTCATGTCTCCCAAGAGAAGTTCATTTCTCCTCTCTAAAGTCCAATATGCGAACTCACTTCAAGACCCAATCTACGGTCCACACTCTCCCTTCGATCAACAATCACGATCAAATCATGAGTTCGTGTCTCAGGTATTTGGATGTGAGTCCACCTTGAATCTTTTGGTCCCTGATATTTCAATAGAGTCAGATCAATGGTCCATGACTGTCTGTGATCCTATGGTCCAGATAAACTCGCGAGTTCAGATCTCGTAAGTTCTCAAGATTCTGCCTTTGAATTTCCCGATTTATGACTCAGTGAAACGTTGAACTCCTACCATGTGTCCTATCCCGATGGATGGATAGCATTGTTGCAGCTCCCAACTCCTCAGGTATTCACCTCTTGACTTCTCTGCAGGTTCTTCCTCCAAATTATGTGAATCTTTTCCATGTGTCCTTTTAATCCAACGGCTTAGAGTCACCTCACACCTTGCCCTTTGCAAATTTTAGATTACTCTCCCCTATTTCTTTCGATAGTCGAGTTCTCGAATTCTAAGATCTACTTCCACCTGTCAGCCCTGACGATGGATGGTTCCAATGATTTTGGAACTTTGGGACTTGGCAAAGTCCACTCTCTTGTATACTTTCGAAGGTTTTAACCCTTGTGCGCCTTTCCTGGATCCAACGACTGTTGGTCCTTGCACTCATATTTGACGACCCATATCTGATCTCCACCTCCACGCTCTTCTAATTGTTTGGACATGAATTTCAATGGCCCATATCTTTCATAGTGCTCAATCCAACCACCACTATCGCTTCTCCTCCTCAGATTTTACTTCTTCCCTGACTTGGAAGATTTCATAGGTTCTGAAGGCCTCGACCTTCAATCTACCTCCTGTGAGCCCTGATATATCGGTATGGACTTCCACTTTCCCTCCCAGAGCTTACAAACTTGAAACAAGTTCGCCCCTTGAACCTAATATGCGCTTTTGAGAAGCTCTTATCTCTTATGAGCTTGGTTCTTAGGGGATATCGAGTTCCCACATACTCCTTGCGTTAATATGCGCACGTTAGATCGACGGTCCACGACCTTCCCTGATCAAATGGTTCAGATCACATCGCAACTTTAGGTTTCAGAAGTTTAGTCGCACCAATGTGTGATTCTCCCTATGTGCAGACTCTGATCTTGCCAATCCAATGGTCAAGGAGGGTCTGATAGATCCTTGGATCTATGGTCTAGATTGCATCGTGACTTCGGGTTTTAGATTTTAGAGAATCTGTCCCCTTCATGATGATTACCAACATTCCTCGAACTTGCGAAGACAGAAGGAATAGAGGCGTTAACATTTGTGCTCCTTCTTCAAATATAACGATCATGATAGACCTTGGATCCTCCCGAATGGATCTTGTTCATTCATCTTCCAATCAAAAGGATATTTCCTTCTGATACTTGAATATCGCTATCCTTCCCAAGCTTCGTCAGTTATGAAGGACCTAAGAGCATTACGCTCTTTCTACTGGACTTAACACTTAGAATAATTTTTGGGTACCCCTTGCGCTCATTCATCAAGTCTAGAACTTAAGTGGTTCTCACTTTCTGCCTTCCTCACAGAGAGCCTATGCATATTTACACTACCTCTCCTGAGTGTAACAGACTCTGTCCTTCAAGGGACCCAGAATGATCAGGAGGGTTGACATACATTCACGAAACCGTGTCCAAGGTTGACGAACATACAACTCATGACTCTAGCTTAAGCCACCATTGGACACAAGCATTTATGAGTATAAAACATGTCCTATCCATATGATTTCCTACTTGTCTAATTTCACATTCAGGCAGATAAAAAAGAAGGAAATACAATATAAATCATTAAGCAAACATAACCATCCCTTCAACATTCATAGGATATCTAAATTTAACTCACAGTACCACTTAAATACACAAGATATGTGATTACTTATCTATTACAGGTGGTAGCCAACTAACTGACTGTGGGTGTTCATCATTCCACCCTATCATAGGCTCAGAGGCATTCATTCTTAGAAATCTAGCCACCCCCATGCCAAGCCATGATATCACCAAGGAAATCTCACAGTTCTCAAGGATTCTTTCTCTATTCAACTTCTGCTCGAGTTCTATTCTCTGCAACTTTAAGAGATTTCTCTCTTTTATGGCCTCGGCGAGGTTTATCAGATTCTCACTCTGCATCAATATTGCGGCCTTATATTCATTATCCCCTAGAGTGCTCCACACATCTCCCTTACGATCTTACACTCTCATCTGGTGTCTTTTCTTTGGTTTTCCGTGTGTATCTATCTTACCTCCCTTCTTTTTGGAAGGTTCTCGACCTATCACATTCCTTCTGTAAGAAGGAATCTCAGGTCTGCAGGTCTCTATGGTACTTCGGGTTGACATTTGACAGCTTGAACATGCTTTCATTCATGGGGGTGGTTGATAATTCAACCACCGGTCTTTTCTTCATTAACGGATTTCTCTCCTTGGGATCCGAAGGAGGTTTGTCATCCTCATCAAGGTAAATTTGAGTTTATTTGGTATAATGATCCCTCTCGTATAGTTTTTAGATTCTTCCTCTAGTGATATCATGGCCAATACTTTCAAGGCTTCACCCCCACAGTCAGTTATTGGAAAATCAAACAATAATACATTTACACAGTTCCCATACCATAGCATGGTAATCCTATTTTATGATTAATTACAAGTTGGGGGAAACAGGGTGTTATAATTACCTCTCCTTTAAAGGAACATCGTCCTCAACGTTCTTTCTCAAAAAAACCTATCATGCCTTTCTCATTCAACTGTTTCAGAAATATTTATCCATCTTTCTCGGTCAGGTCCTTTTTCATACCCTTAATCTTTGTCACTTACTTTTAGAAATTCTAGGACAAAAAGTGCATTAAACATAGTTTCATGTGATAACATTGTATAAAAAATTCTATGAACAATTTTCTAATCTTAACACAATAATTATAAGTGTAGCTTGTGGGTTTGTATCCACATGGTTGTCTTGTTATCTAGGCTCACTATTTTTCATTGTCATACCCATTGTGTGTATGATTCCATTAGTTTACAAGAACTATCAAGGTCTCCTCTTCCTTGCAGTCAATCACCCTGCAGGCCCAGGATCAGGCATCCCCTTCACTACTATACAATTCCTCGGGTGATCCATCTTGCCTTGACATGTTTTTCTCACATAGGAATAATTCCAGAGACTTTATTGGGCCTTACAGTTGAGGCATCCCTTTAGATTTCTCCACTGAGGTGTACTTCTAGCTTCTGTTATCTCAACACAATATATTCTAGGAAATCATGGCTTACCACCGGGTTCTCATGGCTCAACAATAGCCATTTTTTTTTTTTCATAATCTATCCTTTTTGGACAGATCTTTTCTTATGGCTCAATGAAAGTTAGGGATGAAGGTTACTCTCCTTCTCACCTGTATCATAGGTATACATAAATTCATGAGACATCATTATAATTTTTAAATTCAAAATTTTCTTGTAAATCTGTCACCAACAGATTTTCCAAATTCCACATTTTGTTTTCATATTTGTTCCGCACATGAATCAGAGTCATAATTATGGGACTTTCCTTCCCATAGCAGTTTGAATCAGAAGGTAATTGTTCTTCCTTATGGGCTCACAATGCTGACATATCCAAGACCCCTTTAATTCCTGCACTTTCAACTTCAATCAGCCAAACAAATTGTTAGTCTCCCATGCACATATATTTTGTTATATCTTTACAACATCATCACAAACAATTTCAAAGTTGTGCATACCAATAATCAATTCACTTTCTCAAAAAGGAAAATACCATTCCTTGCAATTTGGCTCAACAGACAATTGGTATTCTTTATGGGCTTACATCACTGCCATATCCATGACCCTTTTCTTCCTGCAATTCATTCTTTCCATAGCCAAACAAACTATTAGTCTCTCATGCATCCATGTATGTATGTGTGTGTGTGTATATATATATATATATATATATAACCATGCATACTAACAGTTCATCACATATGTATAAATATGAAAAGGGAATCCCATTACTTTCCTATGCCTCATTTCAACATACCAAACCTTTCAAAATGTAATTCAACATTTTAAAGGATTTAACAAATGTGTCAGTATTCATGGCCACATTCATACCCAATGCACTCTTACATTGATTTCAATTTTGTCACACTTTATGACAGGTTCTTGGGCATGGTGTGTTGGAATTTACCCAACCTCTTCACCAGATAGATTATTCATTTTCATTCACTCTTACATCGGGACCATGCTTCCTGCTATAGGCCGATCATGATCCCATATCAATACACATGAAACTCAAAAGTTTCACATGAATGCATTTAAGCATTCTTCCTTCATTAATAACCAGGGTGCCAACACTATGGCCACCCAATTTGTTTTCCTTCCATGCTTCCATAATGTAAGTAAAACATTGGAAGGCCCTCCTTCCTTACTGAAAATTCCATTGTTGGCCCTCTTATTCAGCATGCATTCCCTCAATGCATTCCATGCAACGTGCTAACGATGAGCGCCTTTATTCCCATAGAGCCAGTCCCCACGAACACATTCTAATGTAGAGTGCTAAACTCTACCTTCCTTGACTTGCCTGGAGGACTTTGTTTTTCTTTCCATGTGATCAAGAGTTGTGACCTCAGCTCTATTCTTTTCAAGTACTACCTTTTCAACTCCAGTGTTCGGGTGTATGATCCTGGCTAAACCCCTTGTCTACAAATCAATGGTGAAGATCCATCTTCCCCAAGATCCAGTGGTTTCAAGGGATTACAGAACCTCAACTAGTCCGTGGTTTAGTTCTCCTTTCAATATCCATTATATATGCGGGCCGTTGATCTTATCGAACGACTAACGTTTGATCCGTTAACTCTAGAGGACCTCGAAATCGATATGACGACTGATATCAGTTTCCTTACAATGAATGAATCACGTTCATCTCCTCTGTCAAGTTCTCGATTAACTTGATTCGATCAGGGTTTTGTTTCACAATCTTCACGATCTCTATCTGTAGTTGATCAAAGGGATTTATACGATTTCCTATTAAAGGTTTTTGACCCTTTTTTTTTAACAGAGATCATTTGGTTCAAATTTTATTGCATCATACAATTAGTCTTCACTACCATAGGTTCACACCTCCATCACTCAAGTTCTCCTTTCCGAATCATACCCTACTTGGGTATCCATGGCATACAAGTTCCCTTTTAAAATTTTGTGCATAACATTAGAAAATAAAATATTTCAGAAATGATTCTTACACAATCTTTTCATACTTGTTCTTGGCTTCTAGAACACTCTTTCTGATTTTTACCTCATCAACAATTCTTTTAGTGGGATTCTTACAGTCCTTGTAACAACTCTAGTTAAATAATTGCTTAAGGTTTATTAAGTTTAATTAATTAAATAATTAACGATCCTAATGTATATTAGTTAAATAATGATTATTTATTAATGATATTATTTATTTATTTATTTATTGATTAATGTATATCGATTGATTAATTAATTAATTAATCAACTCATTTAATGTTTGGGTAACGAATTAAAGTTTAATGAATTTTAAATTAATTAATAGAAAACTTAACGTATTGAGGGATGGTTGGCATTGAATGGAGGGATAAGGTGGATGGCATTGAATGAAGGGAGGAGGCAGTGAATGGAAGGAGGATATGAGGGGGCAGAGGCATTCAAGAGAGGGGGGACTTTTTTATTTTAGGGGGAAGGAAGCATTTTTTTTTATATTAAAGGACTGTATTTTTTTTTGGTTTTGGAGTTGGGGTGGAATGTTACAGGGGAGCATCGGTTGCTGGGATTTTTGGGCTCGAGGGCCAGGAATCCTCATGGAATCATGGATCTAGGGAGCCGTATAGGCTCTGTTCCTAGCTGGCAGGGAGGAAAGATTCGATTTTGGGCAGAGTTTGGGCAGAGCAGCTTGGTCAGAGTTTGGGCAGAGCAGCGAGGATAGACAGAGATGGGAAAATAACATTAGTTAGAGGTATGTATGTTCATTATTATGCTGTGTTAGGTGGTTATCATCATACTGTTGAATATGCTTATATGTTGAATAATGAAATTACTTATACGTTGAAAGAAATTTTATGATTAAAATTATGAATTTTATTAGGCTTTGTTAAATAGGGTTTTACACATGGTATCAGAGCTCATTTTCAAAACTGAAACCTGGGCTTGACCACCCACAACAAAATTTTGTCTTTGTGCCAATTTGGGTTGTTACAATGCCACCATTACAATAATCAAATATAAAAAGAAGAAGGCTAATGCCCTGCAAAACCAACTGTAAAGTGAAGGGAAGTGCTATCAATAATGAAGGAAGGAGAGTATTAATGAAAATACCTTTCTACCTAGAAGTTTGGAGAACCTTGGAGTACAGAGTGACATGTAGAGAAGGTAGGAACGTGACATTTGTAAATTTCATAGCAAAAAGCCTGTACAAACAATAACTAGGCTCCACACACATTCACTAGGTAAACTTTCTGCCTGCAACCCTGTAATGATAGGTATATGCCTAGAACCTTGTAATGACATGTAAAGAAGGTGGGAACCACAACATCGGTAAGGAAGTTTCCATTTTGTGAGAAACAGATGCGTGGGAATCGGATTATAAAGCCTCAACCATTCATTCAAACAATTTCTCATGTGAGACTCAGTTTAAAGACTTAACCACTCAAACAATTTCCCACAATTTCCCAAACTGATGATTATACAGAGTTATAATTTCTCAAACTAATGATTATACAAAGTTAACCACTCAGGTCTACAGATGTTGATTTTTCTAATTTTTGGCTAGGTTTTGAGTAAATAAAACAGATAATATCATTTTAAAACAGATAATATCCCGAAAGAGAACCAAAACACCAGATTTCAAACCAACTAGAAAAAGACCAGATAATATCCCCAACCAGATTTTGAACTAGATAACATCCCCATAAAAGAACCAACCAGAAAACAACCAAAAAAAAAAACCCCAAAGGTAGAACGTTTAGACTAAGGCTTACGACTTAGTCACCAAAAATCCATATGGAAAATGGAAAATTTAGAGTCAATAGTTCTACCTGAATCAGGGAATATAAAACATATTTACCATCTCTCTTTGTTGGAGTGGAACCTTGCTTCTCCTGAAGGAAATAAACTCGCCGAAAAGGTTAGGTTCGTCAGATTGAAGCATTTTCTGGCAAAATTTCCAAACTGGTGTCAATGATTCAGGAACTCAACGATAGCTTCCAACCCTACAGTGTCAGAATATCCATCCAACTATCTTTACAAATGGAACCTGAAATCAGTTGAGATAAGCTGCGTCTGTCACATTGTTTAACCCTTGACTCAAACTCTCAGTTCCTTCTCGCACCTACACCAACACATAGCACAAAGCCCAAAAGTCGAGTTGTAGAGGAAGCCTTTGTGCTCTACATGTCCACAGGTGCACTACACACCAGCATTAAGCACCCAAAACCTAGTGGCCAAGCACCTGCAATCAACGCAACGTAGGTTAGCATCAACCAGAACACACAAATTTAAGTTAAAAAAAAAAATCCCAACGCCCAATATCAAATGCTAGAGCCTAGCGGCCAAACACCAAACCAAAAAGAAGCCACGCAAATACCAAGCCCAATGCCATACAACAAAAGTCGAGGTTACATGGGAGATCAAACACGACACAAGTCAATTAATGAAGCAATAATATACAAGCCAAAACCAAACACAAGTGATAGCCAGCGCCGAACACACAGGGCATGAGGGCTTAGCTCCCTCTGCAGATCCATGCGACCTGCAAACAAAACACAGGACAATCAGAACCAAAATAACATATAAACCAACACACAAGTTATCAACTAAGACAAGCCCAACACACAAGCGCCAAGCCTAGCCATGAGGGAGGAGACCATGGAAGAACTGATTGTGCACCAGCTCAATGTGAGAACCACAAAGGTGATGCAGAGGGAACAACCATGGCGGTCAACCGTGTAGCCAGGGACAAAAAAAAATGACAGGGAAAATGAAGGGTTAGGTTTAGATAAGGAAGGCGTTGGAGGAAGTAGGGAGGGCACGTGGACTTCATGTGTGCCCACACCTCTTTTTTTTTTTTGATTTATTTATTTATATAATTTTTTTTATTATTTATTTATTATTTTATTTTATTTTATTTTGATTATTGAATTTTTTTTTTACATATATATTAATTCACCATTCTTTTATTTTTTTTAATTATCCAATTTAGATTGTAAATACTTATTTAGTTTAAAAATTCTAATTATTTAATGAAATCCAAAAAAAATAATAGCGTTTAAGCTTTAATTGAGTTTAATCCTTAAATTAATAATAAAAGTTAATTAAGCTTTAATTATATATATATATATATATATATATAAATTTAGGTTTAAACATATATAGGTTTAAAACTAATGTGATTAATTCATTAGTTCTTAATAATTAAACAACATTAGGTTGAAAATCACCTTAATTAGTTTTAAACGCAAAGTATAAGGACTTAGACCAAGATAAGCGGGAGGGGGCTTCATGCGTACTAGGCAGGTAAGTTAGAGAAATTAGCGAGTATGGTGCAATGCTAGTGTAGCTACCAGGTGAGGGAGTTAGTATTTTCCTTAGGCAAAGACATCAAGCTTAGATGCTTAAACCCTAACCTAGCCACTTCCCCTAAAGAGAGTAACGTCTATTTACAGACAAGTAAAAAAAACTTACGCCTAACCCTGTTTTCTAGTTTAAGTTGTGCAAATGTGAAATGTCCTTGAACTCACCTTGACAACTTTGGTTGATGAAGATTAAATTATATAGGATGGTTAGGACATGAGGAAATTGAGATAGAGGGGCATCATCATAGGGATTGCCAGTGCTGCCACCACCATTGCCTGAACTAGCTCTCATACTACGCTCTTTGGAGGCCATAAATGAGACTTTAAAGGGGCGTCAACCAATAGGGATCGAAGTGGATCCCCCACCATCTGGAATGGGTAATCTAGAAGCGTCGAGGGATTCAGGGGGAGGACCTCCACCCGAAGACATCACTAGAAAACTGCAGAAGATGAAACTTCCAGAGTTTGTCGGGGGTTGTGCCAATGAACGTGCAGAAGCATGGTTGGAAGGAATGACAAGGTTTTTTGCATTAAGAGACTATGCGTCCACCTCAAAGGAGAAGATAGAAATTTTTCAGTTGAGAGACAGTGCCTTGAACTAGTGGGGCAACCTGGAAAGGAAACTGCATCTTACCCCGGACACCGTATCTTGGGAACTTTTTGAGGAGAGGTTCCAAAGGAAATATCTACCAGCTTACTAAGAGGAAGAACAGGTGGGAGCATTTCTGTAACACCCTGTTTCCCCCAGTTTGTAAAAATAACTATACTGGCCAAGTATTGTGGAAAACTAAAAAATGTGAATGTGTGATGTAAATAGAACTTGTGAAAAAGGTCGATGAATGTGAATAATATTGAATATATATTGCAGGACTGCTGAGAGGGGAATATGCTGAAAAATAGACCACAATGGATGGATAAAGGTGGTGGAAGGCACTTGGAATGGTGGCGTTAACTTCCACCAAAAACCAATGCCATATTTGGTCTTCACTAGCCCAAAGAACAAAGAGCGGCTCGTTGGCCCGAAATTAATTACTTGCAGGTTGGTAGGTGGATGGATCCTCATGCGTAATGAGGGATGGGGGTAAAATGGCCCATCATTGGGGTCCTGACACCTGACCACCATGAGGGAGATTGTGCCACATGCAACCTCACCAGAAAAGGAAAAAGGCAGGAGGAGTGTGCAATTACGGGCATATGTGAGGGAGGAAGAACTCTAGAAAAATATGCAGAGTGAGTGATAGCGGAGAAGAAGGAGAGTAAACTTCATTATTGGTCACTAGAAGACAGAGACACAGTCTCACAATATTGTGGTCTCAGCTCAGGGGTGGCTAGTGGTAAATCCGTTGGGAGTCGCTGAGCCTATGGTTGGGTGGAAACGAGCACCCCTCTCAGTAGTTGCATCACCTCTAGTGTTTTTCTGATAAGTGTTTTGTCTCTAGCATCTTGAAATATATATACATATTCTGACATTTATTCTCATAAGCTGTGAAATTGTGACTGATTTCAGTGCAAGAATGTCTGTATGGTGTTTTGATCAGTACTGGTAGTTGCATGTTTATAATGGAAAGACTACGTATGGATTTTGTTTTCATAAATCGCTATTTATATGCATATTGATCTAATTCAAACTTCACGTCTAGTTCTCGAGAGAGAGATACCCTTATCTGCCTCAGATAGTACCTTGGGTAAACCTCCGCATAGAGATACCCTCCTTGAAAATCCCATCAAGGACCTAGAAAGAAGATGTGAAAGCGCAAGGCCTTAGTAACCCTGCATGAGGAGGAACAATCCTCTTGAAAGACCAAGATGGCTATGTAGGGATAAGTATCATTTGACGGGCAAGATCCTGTCGGAAGATCTGCGGTCCCTCATGGCCATTAGATTGGAAGGAGAAGAGGGGGAATTAAATGCCTCAACCCCTTTCCTTTGTTTTTACGAGTAGCAAGTAGAGACCGAGACCCACTCAAGTCCTAGACTTGATGAAGGAGAGCAACAGTTGTGCTTAAGACTCTTCTAAGAGTCAAACCCAGGAGAAAGAGTGCAAAGCTCCCAAGTCCCTCATAGTTGACGAAGCTCAGGATGGATAGCACCTGGTCAGATGCACAGACCCTGTAGGAATTCACAGAGGTCGAGGGAATCTTTCACGGCTTCAGAGTAGGGAAGCTCGGGAGGGATAGTGTCATTTTTGTGCATGGAGCCATAGTTGTGAAGGTCACAGAGGAGAATTAAAAACCAAGACCTTTGATACTTAAGAAATATTCCAAGGAGAAGAAAGAGAAGTGCATGCTCAAGGAAGAGCTACAACTATCGTTATATTAGCTGGAGAGAAATAGATCTGTGTCGTTGAAAATGTATGTCTAGACGTGCATAGAAGAGAGAAGAAACAGATGGCAGAGACACTTCGAGATAGAAGTGGTGAACAACCGATAACCATTGGATCTTGCAGAGTTGCAAGGAGGTTAGGGTTGGGTGCTTCAACCCACGAAGTCATGAAGTGTTGAGAGCCGAGGCTCGTTAGAACACGTGGCACATCCATCAGGTGGGGCCTACGTGGCAGACAGGTGGACACACGTTGCCTAGGAAGGAGTCAACATTTTGTTGAATTCTCGCATCTTGGAGGTTCGCAAGGTAAGAGCCTAAAGTTTGGGTGCTCCAAGTCGTGAGTGGTGAAGTCACAAGAGGATTAGGACCGTCCATCTGAGGAGGACATGTGGCAGAGATCCAGAGATCTCGTGAACTCGGAGGTTCGAAAGGTAAGAGCCCAAAGGTTGGGTGCTCCAAGTCGTGAGTGGCGAAGTCACGAGAGGATAAAGACCATCTATCTGAGGAGGACAAGTGGCAGAGATCGAGGGATCTTGTGAGCTCAGAGGTTCGCAAGGTAAGAGCCCAAAGGTTAGGTGCTCCAAGTCACGAGTGGCGAAGTCGTGAGAGGATCAGTACCGTCCATCCGAGGAGGACAAGTGGAAGATATCCAGGGATCTCATGAACTTGGAGGTTCACAAGGTAAGAGCCCAAAGGTTGGGTTCTCCAAGTCGCAAGTGGCGAACTCACGAGAGGATCAGGACCGTCCATCCGAGGAGGAAAGGTGGCAGAGATCTAGGGATCTCGTGAACTCTAAGGTTCACAAGGTAAGAGCCCAAAGGTTGGGTGCTCCAAGTCGCGAGTGGAGAAGTTGCGAGAGGATCAAGATCATCCATCCGAGGAGGATAGGTGGTAGAGATCTAGGGATCTCATGAACTCAGAGGTTTGCAAGGTAAGAGCCCAAAGGTTGGGTGCTCCAAGTCGCAAGTGGCAAAGTCACGAGGAGTGAGACAACCGTTGGATCTAGAGAACAGGAGGACCATTGGATCAGGAACTTCATCACCTATCATGCATTTGGGGGTTTGGAGGTTGAAAGGAGTCATTTATGACCTCACGAGTAGTGAAGTGGCAATTTGCAAGCAATGCGAGAGGAAGGTCAACCATCATTCACTTTCAAGTCTCGGAGGATCGCATAAGGAAGGAACGAGATTTCAACCATTGAACTCACGAAGCGGAGAATAGTGAGAGGAGCTAGAATTTAGCCTAGCCGATGGTCATGCATAGAGGATGCTGATAGAAAGAAGCTATACCTGTTTCATGATCTCAGGTATCGGTGATTGGTGAAGAAAATTCAAGGGTCTTCGACTCACGAATCGCGAGGTCACGAGTTGTGAAAGGCGCTTGCATTTAGGCGTGTATGTGGTCCTATCAAAATAGGGACTAAAGAAAGGGAGCTATTTCTTTGTCGTTAAGCAGTGGGTAGATATGGATGGCCAGAATCTGCGCACCCAGATCTACGACTAGGGTTTCATTCTGGAACCCCCTCACCATTCTACCTTTAAGATTGGACTCACTCATATCGCTAAGTCACGAAACACGAAAAGGTGCCTGGTTTGTTTGGCCTATGGTCCTAACCCACGATCATAGGGAGGTGAAGAGGGAAGAACTAGACTATGCTAGGGCCCCGTAGGACTTCGGGGATTCTATCCCTTGAGGAAAAGAGAAAATTTTATTATGCCATAGTGGGTGTGTTACAATTTCATGCTCTAGTACAGGGAAACAAAACCGTAGAAGAATATGAGATCAGGTTTATGGAATTGATCAAATATGTTTCATACATGGATAATGACCAACGACAAGTAGAACGATTTGTCTATGGGTTAAATCCTAAGTTAAGGGCTATGGTGTGGATGTGGAAACAATCTTCAGTAGAAAAAGCTGTAAAAAATGCGCGTTATGCGCAGGGATGATTTTAAGGATGGAAATTTATTTTAAAATGTAGAAACCTTGGTGAACCTTACTAATTCTTTATATTCCAACTATAAATAATTAGCGATATTTTTGTAAAAATATTCAAATTTCTAAGGATTTTATGTAGTTTTTATGAAATTTAGGCGATTTTTAAGGTAAAATAATTTTATCCTATAGAATTTGGGCGAATCATTTTTAAAATAGCGAATCTCGTTTTTGGAAAAACCATGGAAAATTAGCCCATGAGCAAAATTTAGCCCCTAAAATCATCCTTGGTTATGTGGATGAACACATGAACTTAACTGGAGGTACGAGACCGACCTTTCCGCATCGTCCTGGACTCGCGGGGAAGGCCCCTATGACATTTCCCAGGGGAGGGAGCTCAAGGCCACCTCCATTTGGTAATAGAGTCGCACCAAGGACAGTAGACGGAGGGATTTCAATGGCAGTGAGTGCAACATCTCGTTCATCACCAACGACACAGGCAGGTCCATGACCATCTCAGGGGACAACTAGTAGGGGCAGGCATTCCGAGGGAAGGAACTCATTTAAGAGATAGTCAGAGAATAATGTGTAGATTCAATCCCATGTTACCTATTCGGGGTGCGGAGGACCCCATTACCAGCGTGACTTCCCAGAGTTACAATCGGGATTTGTGCATAGAGAAGGAAAGGCTCGGATGGGAAGAGAAAGTGGCAGCCACCACATTTATGTAGCTGTTAATAATCGCCAGGAAGAACATCAATCCATGGTGGTGGAGTCATCAGGTACACTAAATCATATCAATGTTAAGATTTTATTTGATTCTAGTGCTACAAATAGTTTCATTTCACCATCTGCATTAAAATAGAGTGGGTTGGCATCCTATGAGCACGATGATTTTAAACAAGTCGAGATGGCCTCGGGGGAAAAAAAAATGATAGGACCGAACATTGATAATTGTATAGTAGACTTGGGAGTGTGTACTACTAGGTTGAATGTATACTTTACTACTCTCGGGGCGTATGACCTAATCATTGGAATGGATTGGTTAGAAGCCCATCGATCTATGGTATATTTTTTCGCAAAAAGGGTGCTTTGTGTTGATGACGAAGGAATGCCAGTAGAGATCCAGGGTGTACAGAGAAAGGTGTCATTATGCTTTATCTCAACTATGAAGGGTAAGCGATGCTTGAGGCAAGGGTGTTGACTATATGTAGTGGAAGCAGTGAATGAAAGGAAGGGGCCCTCCTTGGATCAGTACCCAGATTTGTTAGAACTTAAGGATGTTTTTCCGAACAAGTTACCAGGGTTACCTCTTGAGAGGGAGCTTGATTTTAATATTGAGCTAAAACCTGGTGCATAACCAATTTCCAAGACTTCGTATCGGATGACAGCACCAGAACTTTGTGAGTTGTAAATGCAGTTGAAAGAACTATTGGACTTAGGGATAGTAAGGCCTAGTATCTCACCTTGGGGTGCACTAGTAATTTTTGTAAAGAAGAAATATGGTTCCTTACGAATGTGCATAGATTATAGGGACTTGAACTGTGCTACAGTGAAAAATAGGTACCCAATGCTGCGAATAGATGACCTCTTTGACCAGATGAAAGAAGTAGTGGTATTCTCAAAGATTGATTTGCGATCAGGGTATCACCAGTTAAGGATTAAGGAAGGTGATATTCCTAAAAATACCTTTTGAACTCAGTTTGGGCATTTTGAGTTTGTCATAGTACCTTTCGGATTGACCAATGCACTAGTAGTATTCATGAGCCTCATGAATGGAGTATTCCATAAGTACTTAGACCGTTTTGTACAAGTCTTTCTAGATGACATCCTCATCTATTCCAAGAACGAAAGAGAACATGAGGAACACTTGTGAGTGGTGTTGTCCTACCTTAGAGAGAACAAATTGTATGGGAAGTTGTCGAAGTGTTCCTTCTTCCATAAATAAATTCACTATTTAGGACATATCATTTCCGATGAAGCAATCTATGTGGACCCAAAAAAGGTAAAGGACATTATGGAATGGCRAGTGCCRAAAAATTCCCATGATGTAAGAATATTCATGGGGCTAGCAAGTTATTATCGAAGATTAGTGGAAGGGTTCTCTAAGATAGCAAAACCCATCACCACCTTGCAGCGGAAGGGGGTCAGGTATGAATGAACAGAATAATGTGATAATGCATTCATTGAACTCAAGAGGTTACTAACTAGTGTGCCAATTCTATGAGTGCCAGATATGGAAAAGGACTTCACAGTCTGCACATATGCCTCGAAGCAAGGGTTGGGGTCTGTGCTAATGCAGGATGGAGGAGTGATAGCTTATGTGTTAAGGAATTTGAAGAAACATGAAGAGCTTTACGCTACTCATGATTTAGAGTTGGCAGTTGTAATGCTAGCTCTGAAACTTTGGAGGCACTATCTTGTGGGGTAAAATTTTGAACTCAAAACAAACCATCAAAGTTTAAAACATCTCTTCACTCAAAGGGATCTAAATGCCAGGCAAAGGCGATAGAGTGAGTTTATGAGTGAGTATGATTTTGGTATTTCATACATCAAGGGAAAGGAAAATGTGGTTGCATATGCCTTGAGTAGGAGACCACTTGTATTCTCCTTGGCACCCTTAAAAGTCAATCTAATGGAACGTGTGTTGACACAACTCCTTGGAGACAATTGCTATTTAAAGGTTACCTCAAACCTCCAGAGTGGGAGGCAATTAGATCCAAAGTATGAAGGATATAGTCAGGAAGTAGATGGACTATTGATATATTGAGGAAGGATGTACATCCCTGAAGATGGGGATATTCAAAGTATCATACTGAAGGAATCCCATAGAGCCCTTTATTGTGCGCATCCAGGTGTGAAGAAAATGTATGCAAACATGAGAAAACTCTTCTTTTGGGTAGGCATGAAGCGTGATATAGTCCATTTCATCACCAAGTGCCTAGAGTGTCAACAAGTGAAATCCGACCACCACCACTCGATAGGCCTCCTACAACCACATGATGTTCCTATGTCCAAGTGGGAAGTCATCTCTATGGATTTTGTTGTAGGGTTACCACTCACATCTCATAGACAGAATGTCATTCTTGTGATAGTTGATAAGTTAACCAAGAGTTCTCATTTTATTCTATTTAGAGACACTTACGATGTCACTGATGTGGAATTCATGTTTGTAAGTGAGGTCATCCATTTGCACGAGATACCTAAGAAGATCATTTCAGATAGGGACTCCAGATTCACTTCTAGGTTTTGGACAAGTTTGTAGTCAGCGTTGGGGACTCAGTTGAACTTAAGCACAACTTATCATCCTAAAACTAATGGGAAAACCAAGAGTGTAAATAAATTCATGGAAGACATGCTCAAGATGTATCTCATGGATAATCAAACCCATTGGGAGAAGTACCTACCTTTGGTAGAGTTCGCCTACAATAACAGTTTTCATAGCTCCATTGAAATGCCACCCTACAAAGCTCTGTATGGAAGGCCATGCAGAATGCCATTGAGTTGGGATAGATTAGAAGACCGAGTAACAATTGGGCTAGAATTGATTCAAGAGATGGAGGAACAGGTGATTCAGATTAGGTAGAGACTAAAGGAAGCACATGATAGACAAAAATGTTATGTGGATGCACACAAGACTAATCAATGTTATAAAGTAGGAGATTAGGTTTTCATTTGTATCAGGCCTAATAAGAGTAAAATACAGTTGGGGAAGGGGACAAAGTTGTCACCTCGATTTATAGGACCGTTCAGTATCCAAGAGAAAATTAGACCTGTTTCCTATCGTCTCGAACTGCCACCCCACTTGCATAAAACTCATAATGTTTTTCATGTATCTGTTCTATGTAATTATGTTGTTGATGAATCACATAAACTAAATTGGAAGGAATTGCAGGTATCAAACGCGGGAACCCTCACGGTAGATCCATTACGCATATTGGACCATAGAGTCCGACAACTCAGGAACTGTCTGGTAGACCAAGTTAAGGTCCAGTGGGACAAGTACAGTCCAGGATCTGCTACTTGGGAAGACGCTGAGACACTACAACGAGATTATCGCTCACTTTTTTGACCACATCGAGAATATGTTTCTCAAAGCTTGCGTGTATGTAACACCACCTTTTGAGTTAGACAACCATGATTACCTGAGGCATAAACAACTTTATTTTATATCCACAGTGAAACTATTAAATGATACACTTGAACTTCTAAGACGCATGAACCTCTATGAATGTTTAATTGTTATTTATGATGATGGATATGATGCGATCTACTATGTGAATGTAAATTCTATGAATGTTTAATTGTTATTGATGATGATGGATATGATGTGATCTACTATGTGAATGTAAATTCTATGAATGTTTAATTGTTATTGATGATGATGGATATTATGCGATCTACTATGTGAATGTAAATTCTATGAATGTTTAATTGTTATTGATGATGATGGATATGATGCGATCTACTATGTGAATGTAAATTCTATGAATGTTTAATTGTTATTGATGATGTTGGATATTATGCAATCTATTATGTAAATGATAATTCTATGAATGGGTAATGTTAATTGAATTATGGGATATTATGAGATCTACTTCTAGCTTGAAAAATTTGATGTTAAAGTTGTTGGTACGCGGATACCGAATTGAAATTATGGTTGTATGCAATTACATGATGATAATGCATAGAAATGTATGATTTTGTGTTACAGACTAATCTACAGGTTATTGGCTATGAAATAGCCAAGGGATAATGATAATGAAAGTGGATGTCATGACCACTAGCCGAGAAATAATATGGTATGAATCTTTGTATGTGAAATTATATTGGTTTGGATGCATTGCTATGATATGTGGACCAGTGCAGGATTTCAGGTGGTGAGACTGCCCAAAACTTAATAGACGATGACAAAACTCCCAGCAACATGGTGCCACTGTATATTCCATTGTAGGGTGTGGACCCTAGTTATGATTAGGAGAGGTGGAGTCATTTCCCACTGTGTATCCTCTGAAACCTGAAGTCATGGGAGGATGATGTTAGCTCACGCTCCCCTAGACATGTGATGATGTCTGTCAGTTGCCTGGTGGGGAAGCTTGGTCAAGATAGTGACACTTCCTCTTACGGGTTCTATTTGGAGTTAGGTCAATATAGTTGATGCTCCAAGATATTCCAGCAGAGGAAGGATAGGAATGAAGATGGAAGTAAGTTAGGGAGGAAGGATGAGTAGAAATAGTTGAGAGTGTATGGAGATTTTTCTTATGGTGGAATTTATTGTTTTTCCTTCTGAAAAGAAAATGGATATGTATGAATATTCATAATTATGTAACTAAACTACAAATTGTCTAAATAACATTGTTGAGCTAGATAATTGTAATTAAATGATTTCACAAACATTTGATTGGTTTATTGTCTTTTATAAAATGAATAGTCTTGTTGAATGGATTGGATGCATATGGAAATTACTATAGAGATGATAGTTATTGATATTAGTACATGCACAAGGCTTGTATGTACTAGCTACACATGCATTTCTTGCACATGTACACTAGTATGTATGAGTTTTCTTGGCTTACTTACTAATAATGTTGGTTATTTGTTATGATTGTGTGAACCATGTTTCTTTTCCCTTGTATCATAAAATACTTTAAACTTCGGGACAAAGTTTCCCGAAGGGTGGGTGTATGTAACAACCCTAGTTAAATAATTGGTTAAGGTTTATTAAGTTTAATTAATTAAATAATTAATGATCCTAATGTATATTAGTTAAATAATGATTATTTATTAATGATATTAATTAATTATTTATTTATTGATTAATGTATATTGATTAATTAATTAATTAATTAATGAACTCATTTAATGTTTGGGTAATGAATTAAAGTTTAATAAATTTTAAATTAATTAATAGAAAACTTAACGTATTGAGGGATGGTTAGCATTGAATGGAGGGATAAGGTGGATGGAATTGAATGAAGGGAGGAGGCAGTGAATGGAAGGAGGATATGAGGGGGCAGAGGCATTCAAGAGAGGGGGGACTTTTTTATTTTAGGGGGAAGGAAGAAATTTTTTTATATTAAAGGAATGTATTTTTTTTTGGTTTTGGAGTTGGGGTGGACTGTTCTAGGGGAGCATCGGTTGCTAGGAGTTTTGGGCTTGGGGGCCAAGAATCCTCATGGAATCCTGGAGCTAGGGAGCCGGATAGGCTCTGTTCCTAGCTAGTAGGGAGGAAAGATTTGGTTTTGGGTAGAGTTTGGGCAGAGCACCGAGGACATATGGAGATGGGAAAATAACATCAGTTAGAGGTATGTATGTTCATTATTATGCTGTGTTAGGTGGTTATCATCATGCTATTGAATATGCTTATATGATGAATAATGAAATTACTTATACGTTGAAAGAAATTTTATGATTAAAATTATGAATTTTATTAGGCTTTGTTAAATAGGGCTTTATAGTCCTGTCAACAATATTTTGACCACAACCTTCCCATGGTCATCCTCTACTTTAGGTTTCCCATCATTGGTAACCGTCTTCCTCAATAGTTCCAATTCCTATCTATACACAACATGCATCATTAGTTCTAATATCAATTAAAATGCATGGATCATAACATCAAAATTCATAAATTCTTTATTTCACATCCACCACTACCTGTGATGGACTCAGCCTTGAGTTAGCTTTAGTTGTTTACCAAATATTCCTTAAGAAGTATAAACGTGCGTCTTGGTTAGGTACCCAAATTATGTATCCATACATATTTTGGTTTGTTAAAACTTCCATGATGTACTCAACCATATTCATAATCATCAGTCTGTTTGTAGCTGCCATAGGTATAATTCATAGTCTACATACATCTCCACTTTAAAATGAGTCAACTCATGATTGTTTACAATCATTCTCATGTGACCTTCAAGGAAGAATCAATTGCCTCTTATTATGAAAACAGAGTATCCTTGCTCGTCCACTCTTTCTTCTATTTACACTAATATTTCTTGAGGGAATGGAACACAATCCCCTTAAGATATCATCCAAAACATAACTTTCATGAATCTTCAGAATGGATTCAACCATGAAACCATGGTATTCTTCTACTATTCATTCAATCTTGGCAAGTGCTAAGCTTGCCTCACATTTCACTCTTCAAGGAAACCATATTGGGCCTTTAGTATACTTATACTCTTACATCATACATGTGCGTCACTTGCACATTTGATATCATTTGTATCTAACCGATATTAATATCATACTTCATATCAAGAATCTTCTCAATGCATTAGATCCATGCACTCAAGCATACACACACAACTAAGTATTCATCATACTAGCTTAGTTTTATCATTAGTGTTCTTTAGTTAGAGATTACAGTTGCTTACATGACTAATCTCATAGTTATAACTCATACTAGTGTTGCCTTCTTTTTATAGCAATGACCAACCAAGGTCACTCTCCCTTTTATACTATAGCAGCTGGCAAGAAAAATTTATTTCCTCAACTTCTATAGGACTTTACTCATCTCACCTTTCCTCTGGTCATGAAGAGTTATATACTCTGAGTTTAATATAAAGAAATAATTATATTGCCAAGGCTCCTACCTTATTCTATCATATTCCTTTAAGCCCACAAAGGTATTAACCATTATTTAATCAACCATCATCAGTGCCTGAGGTTCCAACTGCCCATGCTTAGAAGCAATGTCACAAATGTCAGGTCATCTGCCTTCCAGGCTTTAGCTACCCTTAACAGAAACCTACCACCTTCATCTATCCACATTCAAGTCTTATTATCAATTTTAATTATCATATCCCTAGTCAGGTAAGAGTAGTTATCACTTGACAAGAGTTAAATAAATTCTTCTGCTGAAATTCAACAAGAATTCCCAAAATCACAGGTTTAATTTGCAGTCCTTTTTTTCCTCAAGGAGCAAATGAAGATAATAGTACCTCTTTATCCGACTCTTGCATGAGCCTAAGCAGGCCAAGTGTTGTAATCATTCTCTGATACCAATTTGTAACACACCCATGATGGAGCATAAATAATTTTTTTTTATTTTTCCTCAATTAGTTGAATCCTCCATCCATGGTCTCTAATCCTGGTCAATGGACCTTAAAAATTCCCAAGCTAAAGAAACTATTCAGTTCTCTACTGGAATCTCTAAGAAATCGATCCATGGGTCTTTGTGAGACTTCATCCGTGCAACTAGCACTAGGTGCAAGATTCCTCCACGTGACCACCAGTTATGACCACACACCTATCCAAAGGGCGCTTTGTGACCTCTAACCTCATGTGTTTTGCTATGGACCAAACCTGATACTCTTGATTTCTAATTTCCCGATCAAAGAATCCTCTAGGAACTATCTCCTCCCTCTAGGCTCCTTCAATTGAGATGTTGGGCAATAACTTGGGGCCCAACTACCAAGATCTTCAGGACTTTGTGTTTCATGTCTTCTGAGGGAAATCCTTTTCTCCTCTCTGATGTTCGATATGAAAACTCCCTCCAAGACCCAATCTACGGTCCACACTCTCCCTTTGATTGACGGTTGTGATCAAATTGTGAGTTTGCATCTTGGGTATTTAGATGTGAATCCACCCTGACTCTTTCAATCCTTGATCTTCCGATAGAGTCATATCAACGGTCCATGACCTTATATGATCCTACGGTTCAAATAAACTTGTGAGTTCATATCTTGTGAGTTCTCATGATTCTACCTTTGACTTTCCCGATTTGTGAGTCAGCAAAACGCTAATCTCCCACCATGTGTCCTATCCCAATGGATGGATAGGATTGTTGTGTCTCCTAGCTCCTTGGGTATTCGCCTCTTGACTTGTCTGTAGGTTCTTCCTCCAAAGTAAGTGGATCTCTGCAATGTTTCTTCTGAATCCAAAGGCTTAGAGTCACCTCACACCTCACCCTTTGTGAAGTTTAGATTACTCTCCCCTAGTTCTTTCGATGTCTGAGTTCTCAAACTCTCAGATCTTCTTCCACCTGTCAGCCCTGACGATGGACAGTTTCGATGATTTTGGAACTTTGGGACTTGGCAAAGTCCACTCTCTTGTATACTTTCAAAGAGTTTAACCCTCATGCACCTTTCATGGTTCCAATGGTTGTTGGTCCTCACACTCAAATCTGATGGCCAAGATTTGATCTCCTTCTGCGTCCTCTTCTAATTGTCTAGACGTGAATTTCAACGGCCTAGATATTTCATAGTGCTCAATCCAACAACCATTGTCGCTCCTCCTCCTGATCTTTCTCTTTATTCCCCAACTTGGAAGATTTCATATGTTCCAAAGGCCTCAGCCTTCAATCTACCTCTTGTGATCTTTGATATATGGGTCTCGACTTCTGCTTTCCCTCCGGAGCTTACGAACTTGAAACAAGTTTGCCTCTTGGACCTCATATGTGCTTCTGAGAAGCGCTTGTCTCTTCTAAGATTGGTTCTTAGAGGATCTCGAGTTCCCACATACTCCTTGCATTAATCTTCTCACTTCATATCAATGGTCCACGACCTTTCTTGATCCAACCGTTCATATCACATCGCAACTTCGAGTTTTGGAAGTTTAGTCAGGCCAACATGCGATTCTCTCGATGTGTGGACTTCAATCTTTCCAATCCGACGGTCAAGGAGGGTCTCGATAGATCCTTGGATCTACGATCCTGATCTCATCGTGACTTCAGGTTTCATATTTCAGAGAATTCGTCCCCTTCATGATGATTACCAACATTCATAGAACTTCCGAAGATTGAAGGAATTGAGGCGTTAACGTCTGTGCTCCTTCTTCAAATCTAATGATCATGATAGACCTTGGATCCTCCCAAACAGATCTCTTTCATTCATCTTCCAATCGAAAGGATATTCCCTTTATATACTTGAATCTATCTATCCATTCTGATCTTCGTCAATTATGAAGGACCTAATAGCATTACACTCTTTCTACTAGACTTAACACTTAGAAGAATTTATGTGTACCCCTTACGCTCATTCATCAAGTCTAGAATTTAAGTGGTTCTTGATTTTTTCTTACCTTACAGAGATCCTATGCATATTTGCACTACCTCTCATGAGTGTAACATACTCTGTCCTTCAAGGGACTCAGAACAATTAGGAGGGTCGACATGCGTTCATGAAACTGTGTCTAAGGTCGATGAACATACAATTTGTGAATCTAGCTTAAGCCACCACAGGACACAAGCATTTACGAGTATAAAACATGTCCTATCCATATGATTTCCTACTTGCCTAATTTCACATTCAGGCACATACAAAAGAAGGAAATACAGTATAAATCATTAAGCAAACATTAAATTCCCTGCAACATTCATAGGATATCCAACTTTAACTCACAGTACCACTTAAATACATAAGATATGCTATTACTTATATATTATAGGTGGTAGCCAACTAAATGACAATGGGTGTTCATCCTTCCAGCCTACCATAGGCTCAGAGGCATTCATTCTTAGCACTCTGGACACCCCCATGCCAAGCCAGGATATCACCAGGGAACTCTCATAGTTATCAAGGATTCTTTTTCTATTCAGCTTCTATTTGGGTTCTGTTCTTTGCAATTTTTAGAGATTTCTCTCTATTATGGCCTCGGCGAGGTTTATCATATGTCCACTCTACATAAATCTCATGACCTTATATTCATTATCCCCTAGAGATCTCTGTGCATCTCCCTTATGAGCTTGCGCTCTCATATGATGTCTCTTATTTGTTTGTTCGTGTGTATCTATCTTACCTCCCTTCTTTTTAGAAGGTTCCTTACCTATCACATTCCTTATGTCAGAAGGCAGCTTGGGTCTGTAGGTCTTTGTGGTACTTCAGGCTGACATTTGACAGCTCGACAATGCTTCCATTCATGGAGGTGGTTGATAATTCAACCACTGGTCCTTTCTTCATTAATTGATTTCTCTCCTTGGGATTCAAAGGAGGTTTGTCATCCTCATCAAGGGAAATTTTAGTTTATTTGTTATAATGAACCCTCTCATATAGTTTTCACATTCTTCCTCTAGTGATATCATGGCGAATACTTTCAAGGCTTCACCCCCACAGTCAGTTATTGGAAACTCAAACAATAATACATTTACACTGTTCCCATGCCGAAACATGGTAATCCTAATTTATGATTAATTACAAGCTGGGGGAAACAGGGTGTTACACACGTAGTTTATTTGGGCTCAAAAAGGTGATAACATTATCTCCATCTAGAATATGGCTCCTTCCTTTCAGGTGCCAAAATCCATACTTTAGGGTGAGTAGACCAATTCCTTAATCCATTCAAATATGCAGTCCAAAAATTAATTCTTCTCAATATACACTTTTGGATAATGGAATGTTGTGCTAGAAATAATGATGAAAAATAAAATTGATTTCTAGAAGGCCAAGAGTAAAATGTAGGGAATTGGTTTAATAAAAACAAAAACACAACTACCTAAATTATCTGGAAAATAGGCTCACTAAGTGATGTGGCACAACCAATAAAACCATATATGTAGTTTGATGATGCTATGAGACTTGTGCATGCATAGGGCTGATAGGATGGTAGATGTCATTGGGATTTGAGAAATATAAATACAATGAAAAACATCCCCAATGACCTTAAGATGTTTTAATCAAGGGGAAAAACCAATGCAAGAATGAGAAAGATCAGAGAAAAATTGGTCACTACATAAAGAACAATGTGAATAAGTGGGAATAAAGGGAAAAAATGAATGAGTTAACCATCTCCTATATCTCCTTTACTGCTATACTTTATGGAAAGTTTCCTCCTTCCATGCTACAACTGGATCTTCATGAAGAGTCACTTCTTCAATGCATTTGGGTTTAGAAGTAAGTGTGTATGATCCAAATTATTTTCGGCACGAAATGAGAGCGGAGATATAATAAAGAAATGAATAGAGATATCGTAGATATTCAATAATATAACATAAATGTATCAGAGATGCAACCATAAAAATAGATATACAGTAATACACAATTTCTACTAATGAAAGAAATGTACAGAGACTGTAAAAATACAGAGTGAAAGACTCACTAGAATGGTGGCAACTTATCTCTGGGAATAGATGTGACGGCTACTCGCATTCGCAAGAAGATGATTACAATGAGGCTCTGAAGGCCTTTTTACAATAAACAGGAATGCCAAAATCCCTAGACATCCAAAAACCTAACCCTAGGATATGAAGCACCAAAATTCACGTGGGCCCCGTTTGGGTAAGTTAGTACATCAACCTCCCGGGGTCGTAACTTTTGTATACGATCTCCGTTTTAGGTGCATGATATCCCGTTGGAAAGGTATCATTGAGGAGATTTATTTTGGAGGAAATATCGAAGGAACTTCCATATTTCTCCCCATTTTCCCAAAAACGTCTTTTAGGGCCTCAAAATGGTCTTGGAAGTTAAAAACTGCTAAAAATAGTAAATTACAAAAATTGCCAGAAAACTATTTTGAGCCAGTTGGAAAAGGTGGGTGTCCACCGATATCTACCTAGATCAGTGTATGACACATTTTATTTGTCAATGAAGGTACGATATACATGTTTTATTGGCTTCCTATATGTAATATTATCCCAAATATTCTCACCATCACCATTATCGTCAAGGATACCATAAAATTTAAAACTCATATTTTCTAACCTTTGTGAAATTTTTTACTCATCTCTAGATCATTATTATGGTTTCCTTGGAAACCCTTGTTGTTATGGATTCCTGTGGAATCTTCTTTATTAAGCTAAATTTCCCTTAATCCTTCATGATTAGGTTGAATATTTATGTGAAAGTTTTCCTCATGGTAATTGAGAGCAACTTAATATACTTTCACCTCAAGCATGGAGCATTCATCACTCTCTTCATCATGTTTAATTTTTTTTGTGTGCTAAGAATATTGCCTTCTTGGTTAGTAGCCTCTATGTTAGAAATAAAATCTAATGATCATTCATTAACATCAATATTTTTTTGGAGAGAAATAGGTTCATTAAATGTCACATTAGTTTCATGAGCAATGATATTCAAATCACCCTCTTATTTTCTTGTATCATTGGTTACCAAAAATTTTCACAAATAGAGAAACGTGAGCAATTTCCATTGGCCTTACCAATTTCTTCCCCAACCTGACATGTTGGCCCATAAAATTTCTCAACCTAATCACACCCTTCAAAATTTACAAACACCCGCATTGCATCAAGGTTTAAAGGCCCATTATCCTAAAATTTATGTTCTATATATGAAATGGGATAAGAGGATTCCCTTGACAACTAATTTTCAAGTTTTAATGTAACCCCTAAATATTCCCTCTCATCTTCTTCAAATCCTCACAATGTTAAGAGCATCTCATGTAAAAACAAATCCACTAGGTATGGAGTATATGATGAAGCCTTAAATTCTTCCTCATATCCACTTTCCTTGAGATAATGTAGATGAGAGTAGGCCAATAGTTTAGAATATAGAATGCTACCTTCCATCTCTAATGCATCATTGAGAAGGGAATCGAGATTTGATAAATTCATTTCTTCGAGGTATACTGAAACATGAGAACTTTGGAAATTAGAATAAGTTGTTATGGCAACAGATTTTGAAGGCCTGACATCCTTAGGGATTCCATGATAAGACATGACAAACCCATCATTGATTGTTGTTTCACCTTCCAAGTCATCCTTAGAGAATTAAATTATGTTAAAAGTTGGAAATGATACTTGTCTTTCACCACCAACATAGGAGATGATCATGTAATTACCCCCAAGTGGATATGGATTTTATCATCAATTGCCTAAACTAGAATCTAGCATCCCCTTCCAAGGAATGTATAAAGAGACATATGGAAACATCTGCATTCTCAAGAAGGAGGTTATCAATCAAATCATAAAATGCTATGATATGATTATTACAACCTCTATAGTCTCTTCTTCTAAAATTTGGAAGGGTTTTTAGATATCCATTAGGTAAAGATTGAATGGTTTTAGGAAATATTAGGGGTCTATATTTTGTAGTCAACTAAGTATTGACATAGCTAGGCTAATTTATGGTCATGATGACAACTAGTGAAAATGATGAATCATGGTTTTCAACATTAGGGGTCTTTGAGCATAAGGGTTTAGGGACAATAAATGGAGAAATAACATCCGATGTCATTTAAGATTGAGATAGTGTAGATTTGAGTAAAAATGCAGTTTTAAAAAGGGTATTTTCCCATATTGTTTTATATCAAATAGGTAGCAATGAGTTTAAGGATGATATTTAATGTAATATGAAATATAATCCTAGAAACCTAAATTGAAAAAATAGTGTCAATACAAAGCTAGAAATTGTAGAGATATGATTTTATGTGAGCTCGATCGAGAATTGTGAGATGGATGTCGAGTCACCAGGTGAGACAATTTTTCCTCAAGAGCCATTAATTTCTCACCAAAATAATTAGATAATTAATAGTAATGGGAATAACACTTCATTCCCCACTAGAGTCATTAGTAACTTTCCTTCAAGCCACAAATCTTCAATAATGTAAGATGTTTTGTATCATTATTCACTAGGTTAAAAACCAAGTAAACAAATGAATGATGCAGACACAAATATATTTTTCATCAGATCCCAAGTATAACATTATCCCTAAAAATGGCCCCATTTCCTATGGTTTCCACTAGGTTATACATTGTCTCTCACATAGGGGCCAAATTCCAGGGCATAGTGTGCAATATACACTTTCCTATGCCACTTCAGGCCTTTCATCTAGTTCTCAGGGTAAGGGGGGTACTCTCAGTATTTCTTAAAGAAATATTTTTTATTTATGACCCAAGGACAACCTATTTAAGAAATGAAGATTAGTCTAGATTTACAAGAGAGAAAATGGTGCATGGAGTCAATCTCTTTTAATTATTTCGAATAGGAATATGTAGTTGAATTTTAATTTAGAGAAAAAATTAAAATGGGGAAACCAACAATGGTTTTTAATCAGATTCAATCATAGGAATTATTTTCTAAAGAGTGGGAACCAAAGGTTATGTAGCCTAGGAAAATAACTCAATTAAAAATATGGGAAAACAATGGGAAAAATAAACTCCCTATAACATATTCATCGCACAGATAACCAATGGGTAAGAAAAGCATAGTTTCATTACCTTATTCAACAGTATAGAAGACATGAAACAAGAGAAAACCAACATAACCAAGTTGAACTTATTATTGACCAATGGAAATATCCTTGGTCTTTATTTCACAATAAATCCAAAGTTTGTTAATCAAATCACAGTTTTGTTGGACACACCGACTACAATGAGAGAGGGGGAGGGGGCGGGGAGGGTGAACACTGTCAGAATATTTTTCCCAAAACTTCCCCTTCCCAAAACACATTAGTTAGCAATCATCATTTACTCATTACTTATTGTTGTCATTTACAATCAGTTAAATGTGAACATATATCAACAATATATCATCAACAAATCATCACCACAAGGAACACAAGGAACACAAGATGTGTGTACAATTTTATTTTTATTAGGGACTACAATCCTTGGGTTTATCAACAACAACTAAATAGAGTAAAACTCTACAAGAGAACCAACTCTACAATGCAAGACTAAACTTACACCGTCAACACCAACTGAGATGAGGCAACAATCCTCAGCATATATTAATCTGTGAACATGTACATGACTTTTCTTTAGTGCAACACACGTATGTACATGCCCTACTAATAGTACAACTTGTGTATGTATGTGGCTAGTCTATACTAAAACCTGTGTATCACTTTTGATCAATTAGGGTTTTATTTTCATCACACACTCAAATCCTCTACAACCTTCAATCACATTCTCTTCTATCTCTCACTGTCCAATCTGATCCATAACCAGTCACAACACATCCAAGCTCTCCAACAACTTACTCATCCTCTTCAACAATAAACGATGAATGCCACTCAATCATGTATAAGAAATTGACATATTATAACAATCATATCAACACTAAATCATAAGAGTGTTTCTCACTCCATCAACCAACACAAACCACATCAAAAAAACCATACCAAGAATGCCTTAATCATTCACTACACAACAAGCAAGAGTATCCATCAAGATACCAATGTAACCATACCAGAGTTTCTATGGAAGATCTGAGCCCATATAATGCATATATGGAACTTGCTTCAGTCTTCAAGAGCCTGGCACTAGCTCAACCACAATTCATCATGACTTCATCCATCGTACGTGCCCTTTCCTCATTCATCCCATGTATGTACATGCCCTGGCTCACTGCAACCCACATATACCTCATAAACTAGGGTTTCTGAACTTCTGAGACTTTTTCCGTCATGATCTCAGAATTGAAGAAACTTTTATGCATCCATGAGATCCTCCATATCTCCTCTCTCTCAGAATAGATCTTCAATACATGCTCAAGAGATACACAAGAGATTCTTATTCACAAGAGACCCTTGCCACTTATTTATACTCTCCAAGTAGCTTCCTTAGAAGCATCTTCTAGGTCACTTAACCCACTTCTAGGTCACTTAACCCATTTCTAGGTCACTTAACCTATTTCTAGGTCACTTACCCTATTTTAAGGTTAACCACTTTCCATAATTAGAAATTTCTCCATTTAAATATTCCTCCTTGACTTTTTCACTTTTCTTTACCATTTAAATAATAATGTCGTCTTTGCAATATCTTTGACATATTTGACCTTTTGTGGCTTCAAGCCTACATATGAGGGTCCTTCATCTTCGTAGGACAATAACTCTCAAACCATGAGGAGTTATGTGACATTCCACATACCACCAAAAATGGTATGAAAAACATTATCCATCTAGGATAGTTTCACCAACAACTTCATTGATCTTCATCACATTATTCCACATATAAGAATGGGTTCTCCAACCATACTTCTAGGATAACTCAACCGCAAAGCGTCTTCCCATGAGGGATTTAAAAATAAGGGGACCACTTTGGAGTTCATCCATTTGTGCACCTTATCAACCATGATAAGACAATAATGACTCATCTTTACATCAATCCAACAATGCATCATATACCAATGAAACACATCAATCCATATTCATCTATGCATCATGTATCAATGAAATCTCATTGATCTATCTTCATCTATGCATCATATCAATGACATCATATGACTATGATTTTACTTGACATCAATCCATTCATATCAAGGAAAATACATATTACATTAGTGTGCTATGACAAGACATCAATCAATCAATCAATCCTTTGTCATCAATCAATCACTTGACATCAATTAATTAAACCTTTGGCATCAATGACAACATGATCCAACAATCTCCCCCTTTGGCATCAATGACAACATGATCCAACAATCTCCCCCTTTGGCATTGATGGAAATACCAACATTGATGTCAACACCAATCATTGATGTCAACATGTAGACAAGGCATGTTGTACATTAATAGTCATCAATCACGTCAATGTGACTATCTCTCCCCATCAATACTCATCAATCACATCAATGTGACTATCTCTCCCCCTTTGACATGAATGGAAAAGGGTCATTGTCCTCTTGGGTATGTTCCCCTTGCTTGAACTCTCATTGGGGTTGCTCCCCCTACCTGAATGCCTTTGATCTTCATCCAAATATTCTCTCCCATTTTGAACAAGGGATATCACTCTAATGTAATGTTGAAGATACATCGTTCATGCTCTCTCTTTGACCATCTCTCCCCCTGTGACCATTTCTCCCCCTGGAAATATGCCTATGTTGTCTTTCTCGAAATATAGGGCTCTTTCCTAGTATGCATCTAATAAATATCCCCTCCTAGAATCATGGGAAGAAGAATTACTCCCCCTATGGGTATGTCTCCCCTTATCTTCTCTACAATATGAACAATATGTTACCATATGACAATACCTGGACCTTTCCATGCATCAAACTCATGCCATACCAAACATCACGAAGAAAAATATATGTCAATGAATGAACAAATACATCATGTACCAAAACATGTGCCAATAGTATACCAATCATATGCCTCCATCAACATGCCAACCATGTGCATCTACCAATATGCCAACCATGTGCATCTACCAATATGCCAATAATGTGCATCTACCAATGGTGTACTTTTTAGCCAAGTACTATCATCCAAACATATACCATCTATGAGTGTACCAAACATGTACATCAACAGGTATCACCACTTGTACCAAGCAAGTACATTAACCATGCACCAATACCACAAGAATATGAATCCTCATACATGTATGCCAAATCCACAAAACATGTGCCAATCAAACTGCTAGTAGGTGCCTCTACCAATGTACTAGAAGTGTACTAATAATGCATCAACTATAGATCAAGCTATGACTCATCAATGATATACAACATGATCACCTCATCAAATCACCGACTACATGTCCCAATATGTAGTCCAACCATATGCCAAATGCATATCCATCAAAATACATCATAAGATATATAACATAACCAAGGTACCATAACTTCACTATCATAACAACCATTGTTCTTCAACAGAAAAAAATGCCTCAATCAATACTCATGGGTTAATGCCGAGCATCCAAGATATCCTTTTATTTTACAGCATCACTTTACATAATCCAATATGTAATCATGAAAACATGCAACAAACAATGTCAGAGCCTGCAACAAACTATGTCAGAACTAGCAACACAGAGTTATAGCATCACATCAAGATGTAACCCATGTGCATGGACCTTTTCCCAAGGCTTTACCATATATACACGACCTTCTGTACAAACATATCGCATATTTATGTGACCTATTCAAGGTCAACCTACATAATTACTTGAATGTTACCACTATCACCCATGTATGCTTCAAAAGATAACACACTTGAGCTTCCCTTAACGCTTCCATTCTGCTCTGGTTTTTCAGTCTTCTTCACCCACTTCTGAAGGTGTCCCTACTTCTTAGAACTTGAGATTTGTCCTTCCATTTTTTCAAATATGTCTCCCTTTCTTACTTCATCCCTTCATCTAGTCATGCTATATGATGTCCTCATCATGGAATTTCTTCTTGTGTTCGAACAATCCTGGGATTTGTGTCCAAATCCACTACAACTGTAGCATCTCATGATGTGACAGTGAACATCAATGTGTCCTACTTGATCACATCTCCAACACCTTATGGTGTTATGAAATATTCCATTATTTCTCCTTGCATAAGATCTACATTCCAAAGCTGTGTAACCATATTCATTACATGAGTAACATTGACCATGAAAAATACTTTCATACCTTTGCTTTGGTGTACATATTTTTTGAGGTGTAAGGATGGCTTCTTGATGTCTTCCTTTCTTTGTTCTTTTGAAATTTTCTTTGCCTTGTGTAGACGGTTTATTTGCAACATTGTCTTCATCCTTTGAGAGTGAGGAAATTACCTCATGATTCCTTGAGATGCTTGCTTCAACATGTGTAGCTTCTCTCGTGTATCCAAGACCTGATTTATCATTTGGTTATCTTTGAATTTCCAAGATCTCATTCAATATTTGTGAGCTATTCAAGAATTTGTTTGTGTTCTCTACTCTATTTATAAGATCAACAACTTCAGCTTCTAGCTTATGACATGACTCTTTCTTTTTATTTACTTGATTCTTTAATAGTTCCTCTACCCTTTTGGCTTGCTCAATTTGGGTCTTGATATGGACAATAATTTCAATACTTTTTCTAATCTCATCATCTTCCTTCTTATCTTCTTTTTCATTCTTTATTCTTGTTATCTTTTCTTCCTTTTCTTCTAATTGAGTCTCATTACTCTCTTCTTGTTCTTTGAGTAGTTCCTTTAACTTCAAGATGTGCCTTTGACTCTTCTTAAGAAAATTTTTAGTGTTATCCGAAAGATAGCTATAATATATATAATAATGGTCATTGTTTTATTCATATAGACCCTCTTCAACTTTATTTTTAAATTCTGATAGTTCTTCTTCTATTCTTTCCATAGGATAACCACCATCAAACTCTACACAAACTATTTCTAGATTTTCTTCTTCACTTGTAGAGAAAAATTCAACATCATCACATTTGCAATCAAGGGTTTGTAGAGATTCTTTACCTTCATTTGAAATTTCTTAAAGATATTCCTCTTTGCCAACATCATCACATGATTATTTGACTTCATTTGTCTTGATGGAGTTGTTTTCAATATCTTCCTTCTTGCTTTGGTATGTCTCCTCTAGCTTTAGCCATAGATCCTTGGCAGAAGTGCATTGTCCCATGCTCTCTTTGACAGGGCTTGAGACTCCACTAAGAATGGTCTTGAGAGCCAATGCATCATTCTTCTTTCCTTCCCTTTGAGTTGCAAACTTTGACTTATTCTTCAAGGAAAGTGATCCACCAATGGCTTCCTTTCAAATACCTGCTCCCATTTCCTTCAAATGCACTCTCATCTCTATTCTCCAAGTAGAATATTTTTCCTCATCAAGGATTGGAATTTCATCATCCATTTGTGTTCCCATGGATCTCCTCCAAGCTTGTTAAGGCTTATAGTGAAGGCATGTTCTGATAACAATTTTTGGACACACCGACTACATTGAGAGGGGGGGGGGGGAACAATGTATGACTCTTTTTCCCAAAACTTCCCCTTCACAAAACTCATTAGTTAGAAATCACCATTTACTCATTACTTATTGTTGTCATTTAGAATCAGTTAAATGTGAACATATATCAAAAATATATCATCAACAAATCATCACCACAAGGAACACAATATGTATGTACAATTTTATTTTTATTATGGACTACAATCCTTGGGTTTATCAACAACAACTGAATATAGTACAACTCTACAAGAGCACTAGCTCTATAATGCAAGACTCATCTTACACCCTCAACACCAACTGAGCTGAGGCAACAATCCTCAACATATATCAATCTATCAATAGGTACACGACTTGTCTGTAGTGAAGCATGCGTATGTACGCGCCCTACCAATAGTACATCTTTTGTATTTAGATAGAAAATTTGTACTATAGTCTGTGTATCACTTCTGATCAATTAGGGTTTTCTTTTCATCACACACTCAGATCCTCTGAAACCTTCAATTAAATTCTCTTATGTCTCTCACTATCCAATATGATCCATAACCGGTCACAACACATCCAAGCTCTCCAAAAACTTACTCATGCTACTAAAAAATACAATATGAATGCTACTCGATCATGTATAAGCAATCAAGATACTATAGAAATCATATCAACACTGAATCATAAGAGCATTTCTCACTCCATCAACCAACACAAACCACATCACAACAACCATACCAAGAATGCCTTAAGAATTCACTACACAATAAGGAAGATTATCCATCAAGACAACAATGTAGCCATACCAGAGTTTCTATGGAATATCTAATCCCATAGAATGCATATCTAGAACCTACTTCAACCTTCAAGAGCCTGGCACCAACTCAACCACAAGTCTTCATGACTTCATCCACTGTGCGTGCCCTGTCCTCATTCATCCTGCGTATATGCACCATGGCTCATTACAGCCCGTGTATACCTCAGAAAATAAGGTTTCTGAACTTCTGAGACTTTTTCCGTCATGATCTCAAACTTGTTGAAGCTTTGATGTGTCCATGAGATCCTTTCGATATCCTCTCTCTTAGAATAGATATTCAATAAATGCTCAAGAGATACACAAGAGATTATTATTCACAAGAGACCCTTGCCTCTTAATTATACTCTTCAAGTAGCTTCCTTAGAAGCATCTTCTAGGTCACTTAACCCACTTCTAGGTCACTTAACCCACTTCTAGGTCTCTAAACCTAATTCTAGGTCGCTTAACCTATTTTAAGGTTCACCACTTTCCATAATTAGAAAGTTCTCCATTTAAATATTCCTCCTTGAATTTTTCACTTTTCTTTACAATCTAAATAATAATTTCTTCTTTGCAAGAGCTTTGACTTCTTTCACCTTTTGCGGCTTCAAGCCTACATATGAGGGTCCTTCATCTTCGTAGGGCCATAAATCTCAAACCATGAGGAGTTATGTGACATTCCACATACCACCAGAAATGGCATGACAAGCACTGACCATCTAGGATAGTTTCACCAACAACTTCACTGATCTTCATCTTATTACTCCACATATAGGCATGGGTTCTCCAACCATATTTCTAGGATAAATCAATCGTAAAGCATCTTATCATAAGGGATTTCACCATAAGGGAATCACTTTGGAGTTCATCCATTTGTGCACCTTATCAACCATGATAACACAATAATTATTCATCTATACATCAATCCAACAATGCATCATATACCGATGAAACACATCGATCCATCTTCATATATGCATCATGTATCATTGGCATCTCAATGATCTATATTCATCTATGCATCATATCAATGACATCATATGACTATGATTTTACTTGACATTAGTCCATTCATATCAAGGAAAATACATATTACATTAGTCTACTATGAAAAGACATCAATCTATCAATCAATCCTTTGGCATCAATCAATCACTTGACATCAATTAATTAAACCTTTGGCATCAATGATAGCATGATCCAACAATCTCCCCCTTTGGAATTGATGGAAATACCAACATTGATGTCAACATGTATACAAGGTATGCTCTACATTAATAGTCATCAATCACATCAATTTGACTATCTCTCCCCATATCCATCTATGCTCTACATTAATAGTCATCAATCACGTCAACTCACCAACTACATGTCCCAATATGTAGTCAAACCATATGCCAAATGCATATCCATAGAAATAAATCATAATATATATCACATAACCAAGGTACCATAACTTTACTGTCATAACCAACATTTTTCTTCAACAGAAAAAAAAAAATGCCTCAATCCATACTCATGGGTTAGTGCCATGCATCCAACATAGCCTTTTATTTTACATCATCCCTTTACATAATCCAATATGTAATCATGAAAACCTACAACAAACAATGTCAGAACCTACAAAAAACTATGTCAGACCCAACAACACAGAGTTATACCATCACATCAAGATGTAACCCATGTGCATAGCCCTTTTCCCAAGGCTTTACCATATATACATGGCTTTCTACACAGACATCTCATGTATGTACGTGACCTATTCAATGCCAGCCTGCGTATGTACGTGACTATTACCACTATCACCCATGTATGCTTCAATAGATGACACACTTGAGCTTCCCTTAAGGCTTCCATTCTTCTTTGGTTTTTCAGTCTTCTTCACCCACTTTTGAAGGTGTCCCTCCTTCTCAGAACTTGAGCTCTGAGAATTCATTTTTTCAAAGATGTCTCCCTTCCTTACTTCATTCCTTCTTCTAGTCATGCGATATGAAGTCCTCATCATGTGATTTCTTCTTGTGTTCTAGCAATCCTAGGGTTTTTGGCCAAATCCACTATAGCTATAGCATCTCATGTTGTGACAGTGAAGAACAATGTGTCCTACTTGATCACATCTCTAACACCTTATGGTGTTATGAAATCTTCCATTATTTCTCCTTGCATAAGATCTACATTCCAAAGCTTTGTGACCATATTCATTACATAAATAACATTGACCATGAAAAATACTTTTATACCTTTTCTTTGGTATCCATCTTCTTTAAGGTGTAAGGATGGCTTCTTGATATCTTCCTTGCTTTGTTCTTTTGAAATTTTCTTTGCCTTGTGTAGATGGTTGATTTGCAACATTGTCTTCATCCTTTGAGGGTGAGGAACTTACCTCATGCTTCCTTGAGGTGATTGCTTCAACATGTGTAGCTTCTCTCTTGTATCCAAGGCCTGATTTATCATGTGGTGATCTTTGACTTTCCAAGATCTCATTCAAGATTTGTGAGCTATTCAAGAAGTTGTTTGAATTCTCTACTTTCTTTCTAAGATCAACAACTTCAGCTTCTAGTTTATGACATGACTCTTCCTTTTCATTTACTTGATTCTTCAATAGTTCCTCTACCCTTTTGTTCACCACTTTGGAGTTCATCCATTTGTGCACCTTATCAACCATTATAAGAGAATAATGATTCATCTTTACATCAATCCAACAATGCATCATACACCAATGAAACACATTGATCCATCTTCATCTATGCATCATGTATCAATGAAATCTCATTGATCTATATTCATTTATGCATCATATCAATGACATCATATGACTATTATTTTACTTGACATCAATCCATTCATATTAAATACAATACATATTACATTAGTGTGCTATGAAAAGACATCGAGAAATTGATCATTCCTCTAGAATCAATCAATCACTTGACATAAATCCTTTGACATAAATTAATTAAACCTTTGGCATCAATGACAACATGATCCAACAAGTTCTACTATTGGGGACTATAAAACTCTCAAATCCAAAAAAACCATATAATTAGTCAAAACATGCACTAGGGGTTGGGTTTACAAATCATTTTCCTAAGGTTTCTTGTTTCCCTCTATAAATATTTCTAATTAGAGAATGCTTAAAATAAGAACAAGAGTGAAGGTGGTGAGACATGGAAGGAAGAGAAATCCATTTGTTACTACATAACTATAATGCTCTATGTACATATTCAATTTATAATGACCTTTGTCTATATTTTTTCATCTTCTTAGTAAAAAAATAAAATATCAAATGAAACAACCTCCCTCTTTAATAGAGAAAATCCTCTTAATTATACATCATTGGGGAAAATACACACCCAATATCTGGTTCAAAAGCATCTTTGGGGCCACTACTTTCTCTTGATCCTTTAATCTCATGGGATCCTAACTAAAATTTTCATTTATTCATAATTAAGGGTCTCCAATCTTTCTTAATCATGAAAATCATAGCCATGTGTATGAGTTTCATCTTGCAAATGGTTATGGTTTCCACATGGAGATCCCTATCCATGTGTATTCTCCTAATGATGCCATCCATTTATTTGGACTATGAAATCTCATTTTCCTATGAATTTGGATTATTTTGGACACATTTGAACTTCGATGATGGGTGATCACTTGAGGAATTGGGTAAAACTTTCACTAGTACATATGACCAAATTTGCGACGGTTTTTCGTTGATATTGCCACACGTATCCGTCACAATTTCCACAAAATCTAAGACTTTTTTTCATCGCTTTAATTTCATCGCTATATCCAGGATCCAGGTGTTCATGGAAACATAGATGAAATTATCTCTCCATATGTCATCACCATCAAGATGGGTTAACCCAATGAATCCTCAAAATTACGACGAAACTTAATCGCAATTACAAGGCACAACTGTGGAAATTATGACACAACTTCATCACAATTGCGACATAATTTTATGCCAAGACAAATACTTATGACACAGATGTTGTATGCGCGATGAAAAATTGTGGAAAATGGTGACGAAAATTCGTCGCAATAGCGACAAAAACTTATGTTAACACCAAACTTATGACATAGATGTTGTATGTGCGAAGAAAAACCATGACAAATTATGACGAACTTTTGTCCCTATTGCCATGGTTGTTCAAAATAAAAATTGGCTTCCGACGAACTATTGTCAATATTGCGACGATTGTTTTAAGTTTAAAAAAAAAAAATAACACGAGATATGGTATACCATATTACAATGTAATATAGTAATGCCATATTACATTGTAATATGGCATTACCATATTGCAATGTAATATGGTAATACCATATTACATTGTAATATGGCATTACCATATTACATTGTAATATGGCATTACCATATTACAATGTAATATGGTACAATTTCCTTGTAAAACTTGTATAAGATAATTGGAGAATGATAATTTTGAGAATGATAATGATGAATTGATGATGGACATACCTACATCGTTGGTATGATTAGGTGCAGTCATGCATAGCTCCTCTTGGTTTCAAGAATAGTTCATTCTCTACTAAATAGGAGCAACCACGTGAAGGTGGAAGCTCTAATTATGCCCCCCCCATCACATCACTCTCAATTTCCCCATATTAACTAATTTGAAATTCTAAAGAACATGCATCATATACTATATTATACAAAAGAAAAAGATATAAAGATCATATAAAATATATAAACACATACCTCTTCTTTTCAACAATTAAATATCAGTCATCTTCTTCTTCATCTAGCTCAACATCTGTATCAAGATCTGGTTCAAAATCGATATTGGTGAAAGGATCATTCCTATAAACATCATCATCAACGTCATTTTCACTACTATAGTTATCGATATCATCAATGAGATCGTCGTCTCCTACATTTGGATGATAAAATTCTTCAACTTATTCGTCTGAAAAATTGACTACATGAGCCACATGCTCCTGATTTGCATAATCATGATCTTCTTCCTCATTATTATCTTCATCCTCGCCTACATGATTGTAATTTACTAGTCTTCCTCTTGGATCATATCTAACAATGTATGACCAACCTGCTTTACCAGGTACCTCTGAGTAAAATGCTTGCTCACATTGACTTGGAAGAACATAAGGCTCTATACCCAGTTCAAATGCCCTTTTATTAACCATGGTAAATCCATTATCATTCTCAATAATAGTTCTTTCAGGATCATGCTCATGCATCTGTATCCTGTACCATTTAACCTCAAACAAAACAATTTCAAAGGAATTAAAATCACACTCAATTATATTCTCCAAATGGCCATAGTACCTATTCTCAGTTTCTTCCAGATTTCTTTCACTTCTAGAGGAAATGTTGGTGACCTTAAACATTGCAGTTATCCCACAATCCGAGGTTTTCATCTTATCATCCAACATTTTGATACTAAATTTACGACCATTACACCACATAGCCTTGTGATGTTTCAACTACAACATGGAAAACAAATAAAAAATAAATTGCCAATTAATAATCCTCATATAGGACTTACTAAATATATATTTCAATAATTAAACAAACCAAATACATTGAAAAATTGGGAAAAAGCTAGGAAAATTTGGGTAAAAAAATTAACTTGCCTGTTTATCTTTTAAACCAAAGGCTAAATCAACTTCCCTTGATGTAAGATCAGGAAATTGATCTCGATGACGATGGGTTGTTTTAATCATCTTACTCACCCCTTCCCATGATAACCTACCGAATTATTCTTCAGTATATTCTATCCAATGCTCCATCCAATCAAGTTTGTTTGCAATGCATAAATGTAAAGCATCCCACTCTTGAGCAACTATATGATAGAATAACAATTTAATATCATTAATTAGTTATTGTTAATAAAGGAATAATTTAATAAATGTGTAATATATTAAATCTACATCAACATCTAATAAATACCTTTCACAGTCCTCATTTTACCTTTCCCCAATAGGACCTCCCCTTCAAATTTGTTGATGAAGTCGATATGCCAAATGCGAGGCACATTCATATTTTCTGCTAAGTTAGGTATATATTGACTAATATACACCATGCATTGATATACCATATATCCATCAACCATAGAACCCTTCAGACATGCTCTTTGTCTAACAAAAGCCTTCAGTGACTTCAAGTGCCTCTCCACCATCCACATCAACCTTGTGTGTACTGGTCCACATAATTCAATCTCCTCAACTTGGTGTATGAGGTAGTGTTCTTGTGCATTGAAAAATGATAGAGGTAGATACTATTGCATTTGACACATTAGTCGGGGAATTTCTCTCTTCCAATACCTTATATCTTCTTTATGGATTTCTTTTGATGATAGCCACCTACAAATGTCGATGCAATAAAATAATATCAAGGCATACATAAATTTGCAGATAAAATATAATATGTCAATAAGTTCCGCTACAAATCACATAAGAAGTACATTTTCCTTATAAAACAATACTTACCTCATGTATTTTCCAAGTACATAAATAATTTGTTTTAGGTTGTTGTCAAAGTCGTCTGGGAGAGATAAAGGTAGAACATACTGTAACAAAAAACAAATAATTATTATTTGTTTCCAAAAAATGCATACCAATAAGGAAATATATTATAACCTACTAATTACCTTAATGAATGTATGCCAGTCATGTGTTTTAACCCCACCAAAATCACCTTTTTTAGTTAAGATATTTTGTATGTTCGACGAAAACCCTGTCAGAAGCCTAATTTTTCTAATGACCTCTTTTACAATATTGCTTTGTTGCTTTGTCAATAACCAAGGAAGACTAGTATTTTTTTCATGACCATCGCCATTAGAATTAATAATAGCACTTTGCAATGTGTGATTAGCTTCCTGGATGTCACAACAAATCTTTCCAATTCTCTCTTTGCCAGTCTTTCCATCTAATATTCTCCATAACAATTATGTTATGTTCTTCCTGATATGCATTGTATCAAACACATGAACTATTTTTAGGTGCTTGTAGTATGGCAATCTACTGAATTGCATTAGATAAATTTTCATTCCTCATGGAAGCCCATTCGTGCCTTAACGATATTCATGAAACATCAACAAATTGAAATCAACACTAATTAATGGGACAAAATGAAATTAATACTAATGAAATTAACCAGATATTTATATAATAGGTCATACATAAATAATTTGCATGCCTTGACGATTTCTAAATATTCCAACTTCCATAGGCGAGGTGTCATTCTTCATGGTTTTTTTCCTTTTTCTTCTTTACCATTGAATTTTGCTTTGTCTGTAGTTTGATAACTATGGTTCTTAGGCAAAAAGTTCCTATACTCATCAAAAACTTCCTTTTCTAAACTTCTTGAACGACGAGATTTTATCCTCAGACCACAAACTAGACATGCAAATTTACCCTTTGTTTGAAGACCTAAAAGATATATGAATAATTGTAGCATCAAATTAGAGTTATAATTTAAAATAATGCATGATTTTTTCAATAAATATACATAATATTAAATTACGAAATAAAGTAACAATATACCACAAAAACGTGTTAAGCCGGGAGCATCATGAATTGTCCATGATAGTATTCCATGTAATTGAAATCGTTTTTTCCCTATTGGTCTAGAGATGTCATACATAGTGACGCCATCCCATAACTTCAACAACTCATCAATGAGAGGCTCAATATATACATTTATATCTTTAACCTGGTACCTACCTAATTGGTTCAACATACTGCATGATTAATTATACTTATTTAGATGTTATGATATATAAAAGAAATATTACCATGCATGAAACAAAGAAATGAAATATTTTGTCATACTTTAAAGCAAATAAAAGATAATTAAATACCTGGAACAATCATTGCCAACATTATGTTCTCTTTCTTGATCGACATCCAAGGAGGAAGGTTATTGTTTATAACAAAAACATGCCACACTGAGTATGTTGAACGAAGCTCTCCAAATTGATTGACACCATCAGCTACCAATGAAAGTCTAACATTACGAGGTTCTTATTTCAAAATCGGACTCTTTTCTTTGATGTAGTTCAATGCAGAACCATCTGCAGGCATTCAAAGAACATTGTCTCAACTTTTGTTCTTTGCATGAAAATCCATAAACTGTGCTATACTTTGGCACCTGAACAACCGCTGGAAATGTGGAATTATCAGAATATAACGAAGAACTTTGCGAGGTACCTTCTTTGACACTTTATCGGTTCAATATATACTTATTTGACATTGTGGGCATTCATTTTCTAATGGATATTGTCCATAATATATGATATGATCATTAATACATGCATCAATACCTTGATAGTCCATTCCAATTTCTTTCATAATCA